>JAPFBL010000329.1:3707500-4240000 GCA_026182355.1 Hermatobates lingyangjiaoensis
AATATACATTTAATCTTCGGTTATCTTGGGGCGCAGTCTCGAGTCACCGGGGATGCTCCACACCAACTGGCACTAAAAGTAGTGGCCTTCCCGTTGCCATTCATGTCAGTTTTCATGGACTCAGTTTCAATGACTTTTCGTCTACAAGTTTTAAGGTAGATTAATGATATTAACGCTAATGCCACTATTGATAGCTTCAGAGGAAACTCTTTTTTATCTCCTGGGAGGTACGAGTAGATCTGCTACTATTCTTAATCTCAATCGTTAATGATTATTTTTTAGTACTTTTAATATAATTTTTTATTCTTTATTTATTTTCCCTTATAGTTCGTTTTTTTAATTTTTCTTTTATAATATACTAGCAAACGTACCCGTCTTTGACGGAATCAAAAATTCTATTATACTTGGTATTCCAAAATATCAATTATAGTATTATACTAATACTATAATTAGGAATTATAGAATTGTAGAAAATACCATTATTAGTACAATGTTAAACAAATGCCTCTGTATACACCACATTAGCTGTCTGTCCTTCAGGTTCACGGAAGAACAAACAGTTGGAACCTCTGATTCTTGAGCAAGTAAACTATAGTTAACCATGTGAGAAAAATTTGGTCTCGCTAACTTGAATTCCTGCGTTAGATAAAGTCTCCCTTTGCGACTTAGTTAAAGTCATTGTGAAATAGACTCTGACAGGACTTTGCAATCATTTCAACGGAAACAGACAGTGGCTCGGAATCAATGGTATGCGTGGTATACACACAGACTCCCCATAACCACATCCAGTCATTATGTCCGCCTCTATGGCATATCTGTGTAGAGCACAAACTCAGAGTCGTGTCCCGTTGCACAGTTTTTGGGGCACTCATGTTTCGTAACATGAAATTTGTTACTGCTACTAAATTGCAGCATGATTGGTGCTCCAACTTTAAGCTTTTAATCATGAGCAGGCAGTCCATGAGAAATAAATTCAGAGTCGAGAAATTCAATTAGATAATGAACTACTTCTTCATCACTAATCCAATCTCTTTATTGACTTGTAAGTTCTTTCCTCGGTATGATATAGCGTAAGAACTTGTTTGTTGATTTATCCTGCCTGTTCATATTAAGAGTTGAGAATTGCTCGTTTACAAAACTATTTAATCGTAATAGATAGTACATCTTCAACTCTGGGAAACACCTTTTCAAAGATGTCAAATACGCAAAATATTCATATGCTCCAATGAAATTAAAATCAACTAACAATACGAGTACCTACTTGCCACACCTGTGTATTTTCAAAACAAACTTGTCTGTGAAGTTAGGAAAATACGCTTAAAGCCCTATAACTTCGTTTCTGTACTGAATTATGAATCTATTTAGAGCCCATATTTTAAGTTAGGCATACACAAATCCAGTTTCAAAGTTTCAGCTCACCATGTCTTATGGTTGCTGAGTTTACTTGTGACAAACGTTTTTGCTTTAAACGTCCATAACTTCACTTCTACGTTGAATTTCCAATCAATTCAGAGCCTATATTTTAAGTTAGACCTACTCAAATCTACTGTAAAAGTTTCAGCATTATATGTCTTATGGTAGCTGAGTTTACTTGTGACAAAGTTTTGCGGACAAACAGACAAACCGACAGAAATTTTTCTAAGGGTGGATTCGGTTTCTCCAATGTATGAAACGTAAAGAAAACTTGAAATGAGTCAGTTCTAAGCAATGTACAGACAAAATCATTATTTTATTTATATAGATTTTTATATAATTTATTTATTTGTATTTCTTTTTTGTTAATATTTACTTTTTATCCACTTGACTATTCTCCTCCCGTAAGTTGGCTGCAATAATTTGAGTGTCTCTTGATTGATATGACTTCAGTCAGCTCTTGTCTTCGGAGCGAGTCACTTCTTAGTCTTTCCTTATGACGACGCAGTCGAAATATAGTAGTGAGTTTTGTGTCATCTCTTCAATGTATGTTCTTTCTGTGAATCTAGTTTGTTTATAAATATATTTATATATATATCCCTATGTAAACTGGCTACACTAATTGAGTGTCTGAAATGGTATGACATCAGCCGTCATCTGTCTGCAGAATGACTAACATCTGTCTACCTTTGTGATGACAAGATATCGAAATATAGTAGTGAGTTTCTGTGATTTCTTATGTGTGGCCTTTCTGTGAATCCAATTTATATATGTATGGATTGCAGCAGATTTTCCTGCAGTGAAATTTTATTAAAATGTACTTTCTTGCTGATGTATTCTAATTTTCTTACTATTTTTCATTGGGTGGGTGAAGGTTTCCACAGGACTTGTCCCACAGGACATGGAAGTTATAAAATAAGGCCATAAGACATTATAGTAAATTTTGAATATAGAAGCTTTCATCAAAAATCATCATCAGTTATTTTAATACACTTAAACTAACATTAAATCAAACATTCACAAAGAATTAATTAATGATAAAAAAGTTAGATGAAGATTAGAAATGAATACCATAGTAATATTTAAAAAAACAGAAGGGGGAAGGTTACAACCTGTTATACAACCGGTCTGTGTTCTGTCAGAGTAGGCTTAATGATTTTATGAGAAATATCAAAATTCCTGTGATTAAGTATCATACACACACTGTTTGTCTGGACGTTCATGGAGGACTGAGTGTCTTTGATGTAGAGAGATTCGAGAATCTGGAGGCGGCTAGTATTCCTCTCAGTTCTTAAAACTGTTGTTTCTTTTCCAACGTGAATGTTGTATTACGTGTCATTACGTGACTTTAATATTAGTTTAGGTATATTTACCTACCTGATGATTATTTTTGTAAAAATCGAAAGCTTTTAGATTCAAAACATTATATAGTGACTTTTGGACTTATTTTATAACTTCAATGTCTTCGGGACATTGGGGCAAAATAACTTATTGTTATTATTTGGTTTAGTACAATATTTAGTTTAATGATTGCATTGTTTAGAGTTAGAAGAGTTTGCTTTTATTACAGAACGAAGATTAGACCAGTGCCCAGACAATGCTCTTCTTGTTTGGTCTCCCACAAACACAATTCCTGAAAGTAAACGTAAGTTATTTTTCACCAATAATTTTTTCAAAACCTCTTTTAAATTCTAGTGAGTTTGACTTTTATGTCCTATCATATTTTTGTGTTCTTTTCATAAAACAGGATAACATTCATTGATTGCATACTTTCTAATACTAGTATAACCCCTCCATTTGATATATTGTCATTATGGTAAATGGTTATAAGTAATTATTAAATTTCTTACTTTAAGAATGTCTCTTCTTTTAAATTGCACTTCTTAAACTGTAGTAGATTTCAAATTGAATCTACTTATAAAACAAATGTTGAAAACTTGTTAAAACTAATAAAGACTCTTCTTACTCAACCTATTGAATTGATGATATTTAGTGAAATATTTTTATTTCTTTAAGACTTCAGGTATGAGAATGACTCATTGTAGGGTATAAAGTTAATGAAATGGTCTCCGCATATAAAAATTTAATGGTATGAACAACGCGTTTCGAACACGTAGTTATTCCTCAGGCATTAACTAAAAAATACAATGCACCAGAGAGTTATCTATTTGTTATCTAGGTGTCATTGTATTTTTTAGTTAATGCCTGAGGAAGAACACTACGTGTTCGAAACGCGTTGTTTATACCATTAAATTTTTATATGTGGAGACCATTTCATTAACTTTTTACCCTACAATGAGTAAATACCACATAATAAGTGATTGGACTAGGTTAGAACGAGAATAACTATATAAAAAATTATATTGTAAATTTTATTGATAATTATAAAACAGATTTCAAAATAACATTAAGGATTTAATACTTAATTAATAAGTTTAATTCTGATCATTGAAAATTTACAGGTCATACAATAGATTTCTCACATTCTCGTCGAAATTTATTGGATTCAGTTTTATGATAAGTGTAAATGTTTTTGTTGGATACAAAACATGCCCTTTTTTGCAAACGGAGGCTAATTTTTTTCAAAAAACATTAAAGTCATTTTTGGATGTAAATTGAGAAAGTTTCAGACTTTAATTGATTATGAGGGGTAAATTTTAATTATTTTAAATGTGATTAGATTTGTATCATTGTAGCTATGAAAACTTAACATAAATATCCATTTAACAAAAGTTCATAGTGCAGTCCTTAAGCACTATGGTTAGAACATGTAAGCAGTAAAGTTAGAACATGGTAATGCTCCATGTTTTTATTTTGCAGAGTCCATATTGATTATAAAGAAAATGTAATATGACTTTACTTTACTCGTTATTATAACAGGGAGTTGTGAGGGTTTTGTAGTGTATCATTTCCCTGTTGTGTTTACTAACTGTGGCTCAATGTCACTTATGAGGTGAACGTTAACAGACCTTTCCTAGCTTTACCATGATAAGGTGAGACTTTAGTGTGATAAATTAAGTTCATACAAATTATAATAAGGAAACTCCCTGCAAATTTAATGCCAATCTTGAAAGCTCCTAAAACCAGGTTATTCTTTTGAAGTATATCTCTAATTTAAGAATTCGAGGTAAATCTCCTTTCTGTTATGAGGCTCAGTAGCTCTAGCTGCATTATACTATAACCTGTTGTACATTAGTCATTTCGTACTGGTATCAATTTTTATGATTTATTATTATCATGTCATAAAAAGCCTTGGATATCTTTTTTGATATTTCATTTTTCGGTGTTTCTTGCTTTTAGTGGATCACTTCATAAGCATAGCCAAAGAGAAGTACGGTTACAATGGTGAGCAGGCACTCGGTATGCTCTTTTGGCACCGTCATGTCCTCCAGAATGCCATCAATGATCTCCCTAACTTTACACCCTTCCCTGACGAATGGACTGTCGAGGATAAGGTTCTCTTCGAACAGGCATTCCAATTCCATGGGAAGAGTTTTCACAGAATCAGGCAAATGGTAATGCTCCATGTTTTTATTTTACAGAGTCCTTATTAATTATAAAGAACATGTAATATGACTTTACCATTTAATTATAAATATAGATAACATGAAAAAATGTTCTGTGAGAAAATTAACACAATATTACATTTCTTGTAATGATGTAATATTAAGTGATAACCAGGACAATCTGTTTGGAGTCAACAGGGGATTAGGTAGGAACTTTGTAACTGGGACTCGCTGGACGTAAAGCTTACACTGAGTAGACAGAGCCCCCGCTTTTTAAAGCGCCTGGTCCAAGGGAGCTATGTCCAATAAAATATATTCTATTATTATACGAAAATATGTCTCCGTTATTGATACATGAAGGAAGATTGACTAAAGAAAGACCTGTAATTAGGCCAGAGAGGTACAGCTTAATCAGTTATTGTTTTCCTTTTGTTTTGGCTAATATGCTATACCTGTTTTTATACTTTATAAGTCGTATTATTAGTAACACATTAGCTTCTTAGCTAGACATATAGTTAGCGTTGTGTAAAACGTCATTAACACATACGACTAGATAAGATACATTTTTCTCTTGTTTTTCAATTAATTCTTCTATGTGGAGCTTCTCGTTGTAGCATTTTACATTCTTTAGAACATCCGAGTGACCTTTTTTTTTATTTGTTTAAACCATATATACTTGGTTAAAATAATATTTCTTGGTGGAATGAGATCCTGATGAAATTAAAAAAAAGGAGCGGTAAAACTGATGAAAAGTCACAAGAGTGAGATTTCTTGACAAGATGAAGTAATTGTACCAAATGTATAAGATCTAGGAAGCTGTTCTGTCAAGAATGCGACACACAAAGAAATAACTGTGGAAAAGGTTAGTAAAAGAGTAGAAGACTAATCTTTGGAGTTTGTCCTATGAATTTCCTTTGGCAAAATAAAAGTATAAAGAGCAGCCTAGATCTGGAGTGTAGGTCCTTCTACACATTGAGCCTAGCAGATAGGGTGGCCAAGCTGATAATGGTTGTTTTTCTAAAGACTGCCAGAGCGATGCAATGCAGTGGCATTGGATAACCAGGACAATCTATTTGGAGTCGCCAGGGGATTAGGTAGGAACTTTGTAACTGGGACTCGCTGGACATAAAGCTTACACTGAGTAGACAGAGCCCCTGTTTTTTAAAGCCGCTGGTCCAAGGGAGCTATGTCCAATTTTATAGTAAAAAAAGCATTCACTGTTATTAAAACTGCCTTGATTCAGATATAAAGATATGGATAGGCAGAAACCCATCTAGTGCATCTTCGTACAGGCCTATTTTACTGCTTCCTTCGATGGGTAAATGTTTAGAGGCCCTAATGCTAAGATGGAATCTACAAATAGCGGATGTTTGTATGGGTCGATGTAGAATCTGTCTACTAAATATTCCCTCGGGAAGCTGAATATTTTCAGTAAATGGATGAAAAGTAATTTAAAAAGATGTAGAATTTCAACAGACCATTACATTTATTTATTTTACTTGAAACCTGGCTTTCAAAACTTCCTAAACAAGTGTTTTAGGGAGTGGCTGACACCTAAATGGTTTAAGAGTTTTGCGATTACCCTAGACTTTTATGACTTCGTTCGTTCCACAAAATGAGAACATCTCGTTATCCCGCGTTATTCAGAGCTCCTCTAAAGACAACCAAGTATTCTATCTACTTGTGAAGTATAGTATACTAACCAGTAGCAAGTATACTAGTTTCGTTAATCCATACCTACTTGGTAAGGGGCTCCAGGGCTCTACCTCAACGCCTGTTGCTCTTCATACAACACGAAAGAAGATGCATTCTTCTCACACAGTGACAGCTGATTATTAATAGTTCATTAAAAATTAATTTCATTTGAAGGAAATTAATAGATATTATTCTATTCAAATTCAAACATAACCACATCTAACCAACTATTTTCATTAAAAATCATGCAAATATGTTAATAAAAAAATAACAAAGCATTCATTTTAAAAAGAGAAATTGAAATTTAATCATGTTAACCATGTCATATGACTTCATTATTAATATGAAAAATTTCTTATTGTTAATAATTGAAACAATAAAAAAGTGTAAAAAAAATACCAAGAGTGCTAAATTTAAATTTATTTTATATCGTTGTTAACGTTCATTAAATGAAGCTTTCATATTATCTTTTTCTCTGTCAGCAGTCGGATAAGTTATTGGACTAGAAATACCTTTATTCATGCATTATTTCATCGTTTTCAGCTTCCTGACAAATCAATAGCATGCCTTGTAAAGCACTACTACTCGTGGAAGAAGACAAGATGTCGGACAAGTTTAATGGACAAACACGCCAAGAAACTGTCTAACAGAACAAGTGGGGGCTCTGAAGAGGGAGGCGCTGCCTCCGACGCGGGATCCGAACTCGGATCCAACACAGACTCGGACACCGACCCTGACAAGGTTTTTACCTTTCAAAATCCTTATTCTTAATTAGAAGCCGTTTTAAGTGTGTTGAAACTTTTTTGATGGTATTTATCATGACTAACCTAAAATAAATTTATATTACAGTTAATGTTTAGTTTTAAATGATATTTTAACGTTCGACTATTTTGGCAAGAGTGTTGTCGATATTACATAAATTAAATGAATTTTTACTTAAATAAGTAAAGTACAGTGATTAAGTAAAAATTCGATTCCAAATTACTGGTCAAGTTAAAAGTCGGTAATAATAATTTTTTCAATTTAACTTCTGAAAAAAGTGTATATTTCTAATGTGATAAATGAAAATCCTGTGGCATCCTTAGGTCAGATGACTTTTTTTTTATTAAATTGTCAAAGGAATAATTTTGTGTGTGTGGGGCTGATGGGTATGGGAGGTGGGTGTGTTTCCCTCAAAAGTTTGTGGGCACGCTGCATCTAGACTGTTTGAAGGGTCTAATTCATTGATGGTTCTTTTACACAAAGGTGGGTCATGTAATATGTGTGTGCCATATTTTTTTGAAGTCAGTATTGCATGATGGAAAAGTTTAGCGTTATATCAATATTTTTTAGGAAAGTTACTTTTTTTACCAAAATTTGTTTTTACACATTTTTTTCCCTAAACTTCTCACTCTAGAGTCTTGAAATTTTGGGTTAAAATGGAAGTGACAAAAGCATCAACTGAAAAAATCTTCAGATTTTTAAAATAACTCAAAAGTATTTTTTTTTTTTTCATTAGGATGTTCAAGTTTTGTCTTATGATTGAATCTGAAATCTTGTGAGGTAGGTACAAATCATCCTGTTTGACAGATGAGACTGAAATTATACCTAAAAATAGCACCTGGGATGAGTTAATTTTTTTTCAAAATACATTAACAAGAATTTTAAAAAAACAATAAAAAAGGGTTTATATGGTACATTTTATTATTTTAGAAAATATTTGTTAACGCTAAACGACTATTTAGAGAACAATGAAGTTTTTATACAAAATTGCGCATAAAATTAGCAATTGATAAGAAAAAAATATTAATATCGATTACTACAAAGCTGTCAAAAGAAAATTTATCTTAGAATAATAGATCACCTGCTGTAGTTGTGGGATTTGTGTACATTGGTTTAGAATTTTGTGAAGCTCATTGAATCAGCTGAAATAAAATTGATTGATTGATTCAAAGGTTTAAAAAATTCCTTAATATAAAATTAATTACTCCTTTCAAACATATGATTTCTGATTTTTTCAATGTTATGATGGATTTGTCTATACATTAAAGTGAACACACCTTAACATCAGATGTAGTTCTTTTTGTCTTTGTGAAACCAATTGTCTTTGGGTAATATTGATTGGAAACGCATTCTTTCAGTTGTTATTGCAGAACTGCTTCTTCGGTGATTCGATGAACCTGAGATTTTTTTCTTTTAAAATTGAAACATTTTAAAAAATCACTTTTTTTAATTCGTCATATAGAAGGATTTCAGTAAATTTTTAGTATATTGTAAAATAATATTACAATAATATTGTAATATTATATAATAATATTACAATAAAATGATACTATAATTAGTGTAAATATTAGACCTTCCACAGTTGGAAATGTTAGAAATGTTCTCAGGGGAGGTGTGCTATTGATCCTATTGTTATAATTATTTGTAGATTACCTACTGAATACTCTTTATAATGATGGTTATGATATGCAAGGGTAAGCGTAAGACCTTTTAATAGAAGAAGAGTAATGCATGATGGTACTGTCTTTCAGATGGTGCAGATTGCTGTCTACAAATATAGGTATTGCTGTTGTAAAACTTAAAACTGTTTTTATACATTCTGAAGGAGAAAAACGATTAACCTGAAACTATCAAAGTAACAACATAGTCCTGGAGGTTCTTTAGATGAAAAACAAGAACAATCTTTTGGTGTAAGGGATTATTTCGTTGAACATGGGACCTTTTTGGCTTTACAAAAGTATATTACAGCTGTGGTAAAAGCAATGATGTCATATGCATCAGTTTTGTGATATACAAAACAAAAAGCGATTATAATATAACAAACCAACGAATATTCATTTTACCTTTTTTAACTTGTACTGTAATATTAATAATCTGATAAATACTGGTCCGTGACTTCTGATACTCTGTAGTTGCATCTAATGCTTCCTTAAATTATTTATTTCACCAGCATTCATATGGTATTCCTATACTATTTTGACATTTTACTCTTTGGTTATGCATGTACATTGTTCTCTCTTCATGATTCTTGTTTTCTAGTCGTATTGAAACTAGTTTTTCTGTTGTTCATGGTTCTGTGTTCGCTGTTCCTCATTCGAATTGTTTAAAGTCTTACGAGACATCCTGGCATTAATATTGTTCTTGGAAAAAAATTGTGCTTTGGCGGTGGCCAAGGAGGGGCTTTAGGGAAGTTTATTTGAGTTACTGAGAGAGGAACTCTTTAGGCAATTAGTAAAATCTTTGTCAAAAAGCTTCCTCTGTGGCAGAATTTTGTTTAATGCAGATTAAACGAAAATATCAAAACAATTATGGTCAAAGGGAATTCGCGGCATTTCTTTTAAATCTTGGTTTGAGAGAAGAAACAGGGAAATCATAAGTAAGAGAGTAACAAAGGACGAATCTGCCATAAGAAAAATTCGCCGGTCAATGGCTATGTACTCGCTTCTGAACTGGTAGGTCCAACGGTTCGATACCTACCTGGCCCTCGATTTATTCTTGTAGGAGGTGAGCACGTCGTCCTTCGGGGAGGACGTTAAGCCGTCGGTCCCAAGCCTATACGATGCCAGGTACTCTTTAAAGATGCCTACTCTAAATACACTTGGTTAGGTAAAATTTAAGACTCCCAATGTAAAATTAATCTTCATTGTGTGGGATCCCAAAGGACTTCAATGTTCGGCCAATGTGCGGACAGCCATTGGAAGCTAACGGGTTGTGTTCTACTACTAGTTATATTCTCTCAAGCTGTCAAAGACAGCTACCATAAAAAACAAACCTTGCAGTCCTCGTAGACAGTACAAGGTTACTCTTTGTTGGATTTATATATAGGCGCTTTGCTTTACCCCTCTTTCAAATATGTGTATAGCATACTGCATAAGATCAAAGACAGTATCATCAAGTATTACGTTTCTTATTACATCATTTTAATATTTTTCCGTATTGGAGCTTTGATTTTTCAGAGTATCTAAAACCACCACAATAAGGGTGGACGATGCACTATACTTTCAATATAGCATTTTGCTGTCACAATTTCAGTTGTGGTAGATCCTATACTTAAACCAATTATTTTTGCATTAATTTATTATATCAATATAATGCTGATTAAATGAATTTGTGTTGTCAAAAGGTGCTTATATATCCAAGAAGCATCTCAGAGTAATGTCTTTAATTATTCAAAATTTTTCTATATTGTTAACCGCATTTTTTTACCTGCTTATGTTCATTTGCCCATCTGATAGGTACATAGTCCTTTATAAAAATGCTTTTTTACTAAACACTTCTCACATTTCTAGAAACTAGACCTTTTATTTGTCATGTTTAGTGTAATATTATTCTTATATTTTAATCTCAAGAAATATTCGTAGGTAGATAATATTTAATAAAGAATTTAAGATATTGAACTATCGATGGTAGTTTAAAATTAATATTTTTTTTTCGTAAAAAACGAAGAAGTATATTTGGCAGTCTATAATAGTACCCAAAAACAATGAGGTTATTAAACAAACGAGAATTGTAAGTCTGGCATTAAGATTTTGTAAAGCATACATGTAGACTGACCACAAAATATAGTTTAACAAAAATCAATCACACTTTGGAAAACACATGTACGGTTGATTATCCTTCGTTTTTTTAATTTTAAGAATCTCAAGTTCCTCTTACATGTAATATTAACTATTTATGAGAACGTCAAAGTGTTTTATTAAACCTTTAAATAATAATTCTGTTTGAGTGGATGCTGTTGAAAAAATCCCTAAATTAATGGAAACAAAATCAAGGACAGTAGGTTATCTAATCCATTGTTCGAAGATGAGTTTTCAGTTTTTATATCTTTAATGCCTTTTGTGATAATTGAAATTTATTGAAATTATTTTTATAACATACTTTAGATTTGAAATTTTATTAATCTATACTTAGCCGTTTAGTTTAAAAAAAAAACAACAATCTAAAATCCAAATTACTATGTCGACCTTTTCTATTCATGTAATAGAATACTTCATTACATAAAGGAATACATATGGTAATTAAGGAGATTATGACTAGATGGTTGAAGTGGCCTCCAGAGAACTTGTAAGATTTAATCAGTGACCAATATATCCGCAACAGCTTTTAACAGTTTATAATGGTCTTGATTATGATTTACTATAATTTTAAATTGTTATTATAACACCTATAATATTAAAGTCATGTTTGTTTCATTTAATTATTGTCTTTTGAACTATTCCAAAGGAAATTATAGGAATAATGTTCTATTTATATATCCAATATATAATAATCTACTATCGTTAGAATAACATTACTGTAAACTAGCTATTAACAAACGGGTTAATATCAAATGAGTGACAAATCAAAAGAGTGACCAAAAATACGGGAATTCAAAAGCATTGCATAAGCCTTCATTTGGGTGCAGCCAATGTCATTGTATTTAGTGATGACGATGTTACTAATGATGGCAGTTAAAGATTAAACATTGTTTTACCCTTTTTAATTAATTTTATGTTCAGTTAAAATAAAATTTTTCTACTGTTTTAAAAATAGATTTGTTTAATAACTGATTTTTTTGTTATGGCATGTTCAATAAATAAAATTGTGCCTTATATAAAACACTCGTTAGAATTTTCACTCTTTCGATTTTTATTTAATTGTATCACTCTTTTGATATCTCACTCTTGTAATCACCATTTTAAGAGTGTTTCTCATTTGATTTGTCACTCTTTTGAACGGCTCCCTAACAAACATGTGTTATGTTTGCCTGCAATATTTTTTTTGGAGCATTCAGAAATAAACTATTAAAAAAAATGAAACAAACAAAACACACACACAAACACACAATACGGATCTCCACAACAGGTAAAACAACTGGAGTATACTTTCCTACAGTAAAAAGAAGAATCAATAACAAGAAACTCCCAATGAACGAGATGATGATGCAATTTTACACGGAGCATGTCAAATTTAAACAGTACCTCAAGAGATACAGAATCTACATACGGATTGTGATTGGACAGGAAAGCAGTTACAAACAGTTGATCAATTGATCTAAGAATGTAGCCTACTAGACACGAAAGATCGCTTTTACAAAAGCAGTTATAATATGAGGAAAAGACTGGCTGAAATAAGAAATGTATATATAGACTCTATAAAATTGTAAATATAAGTTATACAGATTATTAATTAG
Organism: Hermatobates lingyangjiaoensis; assembly: GCA_026182355.1. Taxonomy (NCBI): domain Eukaryota; kingdom Metazoa; phylum Arthropoda; class Insecta; order Hemiptera; family Hermatobatidae; genus Hermatobates; species Hermatobates lingyangjiaoensis. The sequence goes on from JAPFBL010000329.1 coordinate 3,720,269, forward strand.
ATTGACTTACAATATAAGAAACAAATGCTAATATGATGTTAATTCATTAATAATTTTTAATTAATATGCTTAAATTATGATATTGAAAATTAATTATAATATTACAATAGAAAAAAGTATATTATGTGTAAGTAATGTGTCTTATTCTTTTGTGCGGAGAATACAGAAATAATAAACTCATGGTAGGGTTACTAAGCATGAGGAAAACACACGCACACAAACACACTTTAATAAATGAGTGTAATAAAAAGATAAGACAAGATAAAAGTATATATATATATATAACAGATTCAATAATATATCGACCGTTTGATAGAATAGGTGTGTTCTCTAATCGGGGTTCGGTCAATTTTCCAGGATAAAAAATTAAACTCTCGTTGCCAACGTTTCGGTTTTATTTAAAACCTTTTTCATAGGCAGAAGTAAGAATTTTTTAACTAAGAAAATGAAATTTACATTATTTAAAGGAACAACAATGTTAGCCGGACAAAACCTTCGACTAGACTAGTCGAAGGTTTTGTCCGGCTAACATTGTTGTTCCTTTAAATAATGTAAATTTCATTTTCTTAGTTAAAAAATTCTTACTTCTGCCTATGAAAAAGGTTTTAAATAAAACCGAAACGTTGGCAACGAGAGTTTGATTTTTTATCCTGGAAAATTGACCGAACCCCGATTAGAGAACACACCTATATATATATATCAATGATCAAACCACAATTAGAAAATGGGTAAACAAGACTAAGATCTTTCAACCGTAACAAGCGGTCAGTTGGGTTTTTGACTCTGACGAAGACCCTTGTTACGGTTGAAAGATCTTAGTCTTGTTTTCCCATTTTCTAATTGTGGTTTGATCATTGATTGTTATTTCACGTGTTTATGTGAAATCTTTATATATATATATATATATATATATATATATATATATATTAGTTTGTTTGTTCTTACTATTAGTTTGTTTTATCTTACTTTATTTTCCTAGATTCTTATTCTCAACTAGTTTCCTATATTTACCTTTTTATTTAGTCTCTACCTTTTATTTACGTACTAATCCAACTAAATAAAATTTTTTTGGATTTATTTAATTTTTTTTTCTTATATCATTATTTTTGATTAATATAGTTTGTTTTTATTTTCTATTGCTTATAATTTTTTATCTAATTTATATATTTACCCAACTAGTACTGCTTATGTGAATTTCTGTTTATTCCTTCCCTTAATTCTATATTTTAACACCGGGTACGGGGGGCAGCACTGCCGGTTGCCGGGTTGGTTACTTTCCCTGCATCTACAACGTGCTTGGTCTCCCTTTCTTTTTTATCCTGAAGACGGATTACCCGAAAATTTGAGTCTGTAAGTGTATTTCCTTACTCTGTGTTACTCGTATATATATATATATATATATATATATATATATATATATGTGTGTGTGTGTGTTTGTGTGTGTGTGTGTTGAAACAGAAAAGAAGAAAACAGAAATTCATATTTTGCTGTTATTTCAGAATAATTCTAATGTCAGGACAAAATAAAATAAAAATTATCTGGAGTGGCCTGCACTCAACTTACTATAAGTAAATATAATATCCAACTTCTTTGGTATATAATGTGTCATTTAGACATAATATAAATGTCTAACTGGGATATGTTTATTACTCTTTCATTCCTGGAGGTAGTATAGATAGTGATTGAACCAGTTAACAATATACGCCCTTATTTCTGGTATATCACACAATTGATGCATTTATATCATTGGTATTACCACAGCAGTAATAAGACTTCAGTAAAGCCAAAGTGAAGACTTCATGTTATGAAATAATTTGTTACAGGAGAAAATGGTTTTTGTTCCTATAGCCAGTGGTTATCATAAATAGCCATCTGTAACACAGATTATACAGATCCACTGGCGATGTAACAATACATCGCTAATGGATCTATTACATTTAATAACGTTTATATGACCTCCTTCTATATTGTAATTGTAAGCTAAATTTTCCCCTTTAAGACTTTGAAATATCTCCTTTCTATCTAATAAATGTCAGAAACATGTAAAAAAAAATGTCAGTGTAATCGAATCACAGAAAAATCAACTTAAAATTGGTATCAGTTTTGTAATATAAAACTAAGGAGTCTATTCCTTTTAATTCAATATTACCCAAAGATAATAAAATTCATAAACACAAGAAAGTCTACATCTAATATTACGTTTTGTTCAACTGTGCAACATACAGATTGATTATAGCATTTTGTTAGATAAATCCATCATACCATGGAAAGCATCAGAAATTATATGTTTGATTGGCGTTGATTTATTACATGAAAGAATTTTATTCTTCTTATATCTCATATTAAGTCATTAAATTATTTCATATGTTTTCAATTAACTTGTGAACATGAATTTTGTTTCAGTCGGTTTACTTAAAAAATTTCTATGTCAATATAAACAATGTAAATAAATGTTATCAAATCCGACAAGTATAACAGGTGATTCATTAGTCTAGGATGAAAATTCGGTTTTGATAGCTTTATTGCTCTTTGCGGTAATTGAAATTTCATGATTTTTTTTTTGTTGATAAATTACTAATATTTTGTTCAATTTTGGGCAGAATTTGATTGTTCTAAAGTCGTTTAGCGTAAAAAAATTTTTTTTTCTGAAAACGTAAATTTGATAAACGCCCTTTTTGGTAAATTTGGTTCACGTAATTTTGAAAAGTTTTACCAACTCATCTCTCACATAATACTATTTGGAGGAATTACATTTTGATTCGTTAAACGGTATGGCTTCTATCGTCCTCAGAAGCTTTCAGATTGAATGATAAGTCAACAATTTTTCTTTTTTTATTGAAAAAAAATATGTTCTTTTTAAAACTCTGATGATTTTTTCAGTAATTTCTTCTGTAGCCTTGAAGATAATGTCAAAATTTCAAGGCTCTAGAATCAGTAATTTAGTAGAAAATAATGTTGTCTAAAAACACATTTTAGAAAAAAAAGTGACTTTCCCATCATGCCAAATTGCTCCCAAACTATGCAGCACATTTACACTACGAAACCCATTTTTTTTGTAAAATATTAATTTGATCTATCAAAGATTGTGGATTGGAGCGTGTACACAAATATTTGGATACACACCCATCCATCCATGCACACACACAGATATCATCGAAAAAACTGCATAAAACGACTTCTGGGACCTCAAAATCTCGAGATCGAATTTTTTCACGTTTACTGTACTATACTTATAGTAAAGTAAAAATGTGAAGGAACAAAATAACTAGTCCAGTAGACTGATAGAATAGATTATATGAATGGTCATGTCTTAGAATATTTCTTTCTTATTACATTTATGTTGCTCTGATTTCTTTTTATTTTTCAATCACATTATGTTCTGTATTTTAGTGGAGGTTAAAATTATTTTTTTTCTTAATAATTTATTGTTTTGTGGTGAGGGTTAGGTATTTTTTTCTATTTAAAATGTAACTATATTCTGTATTACATCATTGATAATATTATTATTTCAGAAAGAAGGTGAGAACAAGGCACTCAATTGTTCTAACTGTGGAGTGAACTGTACGATAACCCAAGCTACGACCAAAGGCTCTCTGTGCAACTCGTGCTTCTCCCACTGGAGGTGAGCGTCTTCCCATTTATAAACTTCTGTAATTGAACCATTGCTAAATCGTGAAACCGTCTTCCTATTCTTACCTTCATAACTATCCGATTCTATTATGATTATGCCAGTAAACTGTGTCGAAACATTTGCCACACGTTGGATTATCGTTCATTTTTTACTAATCAAAAATATTTATAATTATTCAGTTGTGTAACTGGGTGTCGCACCCAGACCAACTATAATGTGATATCGGTTTGTTATTTATTTTCAATTGTGGATGTTGAACACCCATAAATTTCTTGGATATTCTTCCAAATTTTGTTTGTTACAATTTTATAGTATACTATGAAAGATTGTTCCACTTCTTAAATTATTTGGCTGTGATAAAGATAAAATATTGATTAAGGTTCCTGTTTTGTTATGAAAAAATAATAAATTATTAATTAAATTAATCTATTTTATTTCCTTTTCCTTGGTAGAATGAAAGATTAACTTTGTTTTAGGTTTTTCAGTTGTCATCTCATATTTATTTAATCTTTTTCTAAAATACCGGAAAATAGTTTCTTGTATCCCTAATAAAGTAATCAATTTACAGTACCAAAATGATTAAGTTTAATCCAGTTTTGACTCCAAAAATATCGAAGTTTTTTTTAACAGCTTAAATTTTTTTGGAGTTACTTGATTTCTCTATATTGCTATTCAATTTTTGAACTTCATCCATGTTTCTTCAGTATCTATTCCCCAATTAATTCGTAGAGGATGTCTGTTGATGAATTGCGTGATTGATCTCTAAAGGGAGGTAAGATTGATTTTGTTCTCGCTTGCCAGGTAGGAGGCGGTTTTAGTTCATTTGTTTACTAACCACTGAATGAAGCTTAATTATCATTTCTGGGATTGTATCCCTTATTTGTTTAATAATTTTGTACATATTTTTAGTACGCTATTTAATGTTATTGTTATCTCTAACTCATATATCTTATATTGCTTAAAGGATTATTCTTTAGATGATCTGCGAAGTTGTTTCGATTAATTACTAAAACTATATTATAGTATATTATTATTACAGTAGAATACCTTGCATGCTCTACTCGCTCGATTGGTTTTGGAATACCCTACCTTTACGGTATACTACTATTATAATATTTTTTTTAGAAATATATTTTGATATTTTCAGTAATTTGTAAATCTGAATGGTCGTTCTTCGCATGAATTAATTCTCATTTTTATAAATGAGAATTATTTAACGGCTGTCGTGACTGTCCCAAACGAAGTGTCTATTTTTTCTTCTGACCAAGAACTGAACATCATCATAATTAGAGTTTATAATTTTGCGCTAATTCCGTCATCCCGGTACAAAATATTCCCCTCAATCTTGGTTCAAAATACGTCGTTTCAAGAAGTTCAGAATTCAATTTTATTTATCTATAAAATTTATGAACTAAAAAATGTCTGTGTAGATTGTCGTATTACATATATAATACAAAACCGATATGCCATTATATCGATTCCATCTATACCATATCTATACCATGTTAAGCTCAATATTGCCTAGACATGTTAAATGGTATAGATATGTTGACGATATACTATGCATACTAATTCTTTTAATAAAGATGCTTTTCTAATAAAATTAAATTCATTAGTGCCGACAATACAGTTCACAAGTAAGTAGTAATTTGCCCTTCTTAGATGTCCTGATCCATAGGTTACCTAAAGAGTTACGTTTTAGTGCATATAAAAAACCCACGAATGTACTTGCATATGTTCAATTTTATTCTTCCCGTCCAAAAAAAGTTAAAATTTCTGTTTTTAGAAATATGTTTTTAAGGCCGTGAATAGTGTCCTATCCTGAATTCCTTAATGATGAGATTAACAACATTAGGTCAATTGCCCTATCATTAAAATATCCCTCCTCCTATATCGATTTACCTTTGAATGGTGCTAAAAAAAACTTTCTCTAATACTTCAACACAGCCCGTTCATTATCAAATTCTATAATTTTACCGTATCATAACTGACTGGACCCCCTTCAAAGACTAGCCAAACAACTTGATTTTAATATAGTGTTTTCTAATCGTAATAACATGGGCAATATGTTAATAAAAAACTCTTCCAGTAAACTGGAGTCCGGTGGCATTTATAAAATGCCATGAAAAATTGCCATAAAATTAATATTGGTCAAACTGGTAAATCACTTAAGATACGTGTAAAACAACAATACAACATAAGTAGACAGAAAAAAAGTAGCGCCTTATTCTTGCATATTGATTGGACAGGAGTTAAATTTATTACCTATGAAAAATCGATGGTATTAAGAAATATTATTGAATCACCTCTAATTGAATTTAATACATCAAATATTATAAACATGAATTCAAATTTTATACTTTCGTTACGAGGGCAATAGCCTCTTGTAAGAGGATTGACAGCTAGGGGATAGTTTTTTATTCTTTCTTATTGCAGTCCTTGTTTCCCCAAACATCCCTTTCTAGACATTAGTCCTTTCCTGCGCTTTAACTCTTTTAAAATACCTCTCTACCCTCCCTCTCTTCTCAACCCCTCACCAAATGTTTCCTGTATCTAGAGTTTTGACTCTGACGAAGACCGCTTGTTATGGTTGAAAGATCTTAGTTTCGTTTTCCCATTGTGGTTTGATAATTGGTATATATATATATATATATATATATATATATATATATATATATATATATAGTTCAATATAAACAAAGAAACATAGAGAAATCAGAAGAACACACTTACAGTCTCTAATTTTCGGTTTGAACCGTCTTCAGGAGAGATAAGAGAGGGAAACCAAGTGCACTGGATCAGAGACGGTTGGAGACCAACATATTATAAACATTAGTAACGGTCTCTTCAAACTTGATACTTTCGTCATGAGGGCAATAGCCTCTTCAAAGAGGGTTGACAGCTAGCGGATAGTTTTTTACTTTTTCTTACTGTACTCCTTTGTTTCCCCAAACATCCCTTTCTGGACATTAGTCCTTTCCTGTGCTTTCACACTTTTAAAATACCACTCTTCCCTCCCACTCTTCTCAACTCCTCACCAGATGTTTTCTGCATCTAGTGTTCAGTTGGGTTTTTGACTCTGACGAAGACCTTGTTACGGTTGAAAGATCTTAGTCTTGTTTTCCCATTTCTTATTGTGGTTTGATCATTGATTGTTGTTTCACGTGTTTATGTGAAATCTTTATATATATATATATATATATATATATATATATATATATATATATATACTTAAAACTCTGACACATAGACAGAAACATAACAAAGACTCACTTTTCAATATTTCGACCGCCATTACGGTCGACACATGTGTCTATGTGTCACAGTTTATTTTAAGTGTAATCTGTTCTGCTGGACCGTTTTCGTTTATCATGGTATATATATATATATATATATATATATATATATATATATATATACGTTTCACGATGAATCACAGACACAGAACTGAGGAACAAACAGACTTACTATCTCTAATTTTCGGTTGAACTGTCATCAGGAGAGTTGAGATAGGGACACCAAGCGCACTTGTGAAGCGACGGTTGGTGTAACTGTAACGTGTAAATGTAATTATATTTGTCATTCTATTTCTTATTTGGTCAAATATAAAATATTTTTCAATCGCTTACATCCGACGTTTTGTCTATATTTGAAGACATCTCAAAGCTAAATCAATTAGAGAATTTATTAGCATAATATGAACAAATACGAATTGCATTACGCTAAACGTTATTATATTCGTGTTTCTGATTATCTATTTGAATAAATATTACATAGTTCTTTCTTTTGGTTACATGTCAACTACAGTGCTGCTCTTGATACTATTACTATACCCAAGAAATTTAATAATTCATGAAAAAAAAAGATAGCATAAAGGAATGAAAAAAAGTCAAATGGTATATTGTTAATATTGATTAACTTTAATTATTAAATTATATATTTTACTGAGTTGTGAATCTGTTTTTTTTTTATTGCGGACATTTTTTACTTTTAACATGATCAGTTTATTAGTGATCATGAAAAAAATTCGATTTATGAGATTTTGATGGATCTATATATTTTATGGTTTCCAAAATTGTTATTTGACGTTTTTTTCGATGATGTCTGTGCACGGGTAGGAGGGTGTTTGGCTGTGTTTCAAAAAATTTGTGCTCGCTGCAGTCCACAATGTTTGATGGAAAAAATTAACATTTTATACCAATATGGACGTTATAGTGATAGTGTAGATCTGCTCTATTGTTTGGGGCTATATTGCTTAATGAGAAAGTCACCTTTTTGGCTACAAAATGTGTTTTTAGACATTTTTTCCTCTTAAACTTTTAATTCTAGACTCTTGAAATTTTCTGCATTTCATCGAAATGACATATGCAATGCGTGAAAAAAGTCCTCAGATTTTTAAAACAACATTTTTCAATAAAATGTAAAATTTTTGACCTATGATGGGATCCTAAATCTTGTGAGTCATATTGTTTGACAGATCAGAATGAAATTACACTAAAAAATTTTAGGTTATATCAGGATAAGTTCGGGAATTTTTTTCAAAATACCTTAACAAGGAGGGTCTTTATGTTACATTTTATGATATCAAGAAATGTTTTTTTTAACGCTAAATGGCTAATTAGGTAACAATGGTATTTTGCTAAACAATTGAAAATAAAAGTATCAAGTTTTAACTAAAAGAAAAAAAAATAATAATAATGGAAGAGCTATGCAGCAGATCCACTTGCTAAAGGAACAAGAGCAATATTCTGGTTTAAGAGATTATTTCGTTTAAGATGGAGCTTAACAAGAACTGTTCACTTTGGTTTTACTGAAGTATTATTACTGCTGTGGTAAAACCAATGATATAAACATCGGTAGTATAACTATCTGTGCTAACTCCATGATTAAGACTAATAAACATCTCCCATGGAGGCATTTATATCAGAATTGATTAATCTTCTCTCTATTTTACAAAATAAAAAAAATCATCTGTGAGATGAAATATTAAAAAAAACTGAAAGAATGGAACATTAATAGTTTGATCTGTATGTTGAATACAATACACTTTATGGATTATTGTTTTACAGGATTAAAGAGAACACAAATGACCACTTGGTTTGAATGCTTTGTGATTTCAATAAAAGGGCTCTAGTCTAACATGATGAAGTGTCATAAATTGATAATGAAAACAGTGTAAATAATGTGTTTCATTTGAATACGTTTACTTTCATGTGAGTACGTGGAAAACAAGGACAATTTTGAAATGCTTAGAACTATGCAAATATATGCATTCTTGAAGAATTTTATACTGTACCTCACTTTTCACAGCAGTGAGGTGAAATTCTAAAACTATAGAAGTGAGGGATACTTCTCCCTGTATCTATGAAAGTCATTAAAGAACTTAAAATCTAAACGGTGGGAAGTACAATATTACAGGTATAGCCTCGGAGGTACGAGTCCGATGAGATTTAGACAATGAGTTTAATATGTCAGATTGATCAATGGTTTCATGTCTATTATACCTAATAAAACAAATAGCGATATGTATGCAAAAGACACATGTTGATTAAAATGTTTATGCGGTCATTAAATAAAACAAAAGACCAGTTGGTTGTTCAATAATGATATTATGTTTACTTGTAGTAAAGTTGACAATAGGCCAACTTTGCCTCGACTCGACTTTTGAGTGCAGGTCGAGATTTTGACTTATTTACATGCTTTGACGGAAAAGACGCAAATTCTTTTTACGTTTTGCCAATAGTGTCTGTCTGTACGTGGGTGGCACTCAACACACCGTTTGATCAAGTCAAATTCATATTTTTACAAAAATGGTCCCTATTGTTTTTGGCCAATATTGCATTAGGAGAAAGTTCAATTGCATCTTTTTTTTGACTAAAATATTTTTATAGTTCTTTTTATCCTTCAAAAATATTTACTCTAGAATTTTTATATTTGCAATTATGATGGTAGTAGCATCCGCAGTAATTTCATGAATTTAGAATTGAATTTTTCAAAAACGAAAAAGATATCCATTTTAAAATGTAAAACTTTAAGTGACCCTCCTAAGTACTTATAACTGTAAGCCGTTCTTACTTTATTCCAACCCTTATCTTTAAATGTTATAAGAAAAGATTGTTTCCAGTCAGACCAATTTAAGAGACCTATCTTGGTCAAATTAATTTCGTACCAATCCATAGATGGGCTAGATAAAAAGAAACGGAGTATTTCAATAATGTTGGCTTCCTTAGTCACTTTATGTCTGCAGCATTCATTTTCAAACCTTGACAGCCAGCCAGTGGGATCTTGAGTTTTGTTAAATTTATCTAGAATAAACTTCTTTTCAACTTCATGTAATTTCACTTCATCTGCTAAATTTAATTTACTTTCTAATTCCTTTATTCTTTTAATTAAAAATATTTATTTTTGAGATTTGCTAGCGACCATAGCAGTACCCTCAGAATTGTTGTGAGATTCCTCTAAAGGCAAGTTTTTATAGCATAAATTCTCGTCCTTATCAAAATACTCCCTTTTTATGTCATTGATTCTGAAAGCTTTTGAATTCCCGGTGCAGGTCACACTGTTGGATGGATGATTGATTCTGAAAGCTTTTGAATTCCCGGTACAGGTCACACTGTTGGATAGCTTGTTATGAAATTATATCCAAAATTAATCATTATGAGGCGATGAACAGAATACATTTTGATTTAAAATTTTATATTTGAAAATAGGAGTTATGGTATATTTTATGATTTCAGAAAATGTTTTTTGTACTAAACGGCTAATTGTATATATACGTAATTTTATGCCAAAACAAAGCATTGAAATTAGTATTCTACGAAAGAAATTTAATAAATTTTCATTACTGCAAAAGGCAATGATGCTGTAAAACTGAAAAGTCAAATTGGACTAATGGTCAAATCTGTTGTCCTTGTCGGATTTGTTTACATTCACTTAATTTTGTTTTCTCTAAATCGAGCAAAACATAATTCTGGTTTTAAGGTTTATTATAAGCAATTTGAAGAAATATCAACAGTTAAAATAATATTTAATAACAATAAAATGCTTATAACTATACAGGTATACCTCATCCAAAGTCGTTAATTGGGACCAGAAGAGGCGACTTGAGTCGAATCAGCTAGTCTCTAGGGCTAAACCGAAACGAACCTTTCCTGGTTCTGTTCAGTACTTTATTCATGAATGTAATTTTATATAATATAACGTAATAAGAATTTGTTGTAAGCTTTCAAAGAAATAGATTTTACTTTTCGTACTGTATGGTACGGAAAAAAAGGTTACGAATAGCTTACAGTTTGATGTTTATCGTACATCGCGAATGCTTTCTTTATAAATATCTGACGTAAACTTTATTTTAATTTTTTATTTTTCGAAGTATTTTTTTTTGAAAATGACTTATAATCGAGATGGACTTCACTCGAAACGACGTAGGCCGAAATATACCTGTATAAGCAAATGCCAAAGTACTGTATATTTTATGATACTCACTAGTCACTAGGGTGATGGATGGTTGTCTAGAACGAATGTGTAATCATTATACATGTTATATACTTCTAATTGCCATAATATATATATATATATATATATATACACTTTTTTGATGAAAATATGATCCGAAATGGACATATACAGTTCAATGTACATAATGAAACATAGAGAAATTAAAAACACTCACTTACAGTCTCTAATTTTTGGTTGAACCCTCTTCAGGAGACATAAGAGAGGGAAACTAAGCGCACTGGTACAGAGACGGGAGGAGACCCAACGGTTGGGTCTCCAACCGTCTCTGTACCAGTACGCTTGGTTTCCCTCTCTTATCTCTCCTGAAGACGGTTCAACCGAAAATTAGAGACTGTAAGTTTGTGTGTTTTTAATTCCTCTATGTTTCATTATGTACATTGAACTATAGATATATACAAAACTAGAGTTTATCGGGACTCTGTCAGTTCTTCAGGTTCAAATTAAACTCTCATTGCCAACGTTGCGGTCTTTATTTAAAACCTTTTTTATAGGTAGAAGTATAAATTTTGAAACAGAAAAACTAAGTATTACATTACAAATTATTTTTGCAAAGAAAAATAGTATGTGGATTTTAACAACTGTAGTCTGTATGTATATATATAATATTTTAGTGTTTATGAACTCCTTTTTTTGTATAATATTACAGCATGGCAAAGCTTACTTTTTCATTCTTTTATGACTATACGGATACATAAAGAGTGTCCCATAAAAATGTATACACACTTCAAATAATTGTAATTTCAGTGTTTATAGTAATTTCTTTTATCTTAAACATGTAAAAGAATTTATAACCGTATTTTTATTGTTTTCTCACCTCCTGTTCTGAAACTGTCATCAGCTCTAGTCCAGACACTGCTTGCAGATAATACGAAGGGTTTCCAAAAAAAAGTGTGTGCACCTTTTAGCAGCTGATAACTCAATTGTTTTCTTTTGGTTATAAAAATGTTGCGAGTGGAAAAGTTATATTCCAAATCAACCCATTATTGACATCTTAATGACTATGTAGTGCAGATTATCATGAAAAGGATTAACTCAATAATTTTTTCGACTCCACTGTGGCTAGTCTTGTTTGCTTAAACTTTCTGCACCTTTCCAAGTACAATTTCGGTTTTGATCATCATCATTAAGAGAATGGGATTATCTGAAATGTAATTTTTCCACTTACAATATTTTTGCAACCAAAAGCAAAGAATTGAGTTCTCAGTTGCTAAAAGATGTGCATATTTTTTTGGAACATCCTCGCAGTGTGTTGACCAGAGCAGACAACAGTTTGAGAACAAACAGGTGGTGACAAAACGATAAAATGATGCTTGTGAATTTGTTTATATGTTTAAAACAAAATGAATTACAATATTTTAAAGTGTGTATACATTTTTTTGGGACATCTTATATTTATAAGCCTATTGCTAGGAGATTCTATAAACTTATAAATAATTACTTTATACTGTCGTATTACGAATATTTCATGAGCTTACAGTTTTAGATGAGTAATATTATATTGAAAATGATAAAATTTTTACCTTCAGTAACATGAGAAGTTTTGGGTAAATATGCATCGTCAAACATCAGAGGATGAATTCCAAAAAAATGATTTAACAAAATTGAAAAAATCTGTAAGGCGTAAAAGAATTACCATGTACTTTTTGGTTATAGAAAGTACTGTTGATAGTTGATACTTGTTATCCACTGAATCAGCAGGAATACATAGTTATATTAATCCAGGAACTTCAAAATAGAAAATAGAATACTAACGGAAAGTATAGGATAGGGTTGTCGAAGGGATCACGGTCGGGGTCAAAAGCATTTTTGTTTCAAGGAAGGGGCTACACTACGGAATACTAAAATGGAATAATGTGGAATCAAAAATGAAAATGAAACCAGTAAAAATAACTTAACTGTACCTGGAAAGAAGGAAATACAGGAGAATGAGTTAGTGGACTGTTGGGAAAAGTTTAGAGCAATCGAATCAGAAGAGAAATCAGATAAAAGAACAGTACAACAAATGTATTTGATTTATTTTAAAAAAACTTATTCCAACTGAACTTGCATTTTTATTAAAATACTTGTCTCCAAAGGAAGGATTTATAAATGAATAAAATATCTAAGCACAGTTTGTCTTTTTAACTACTAATTATGGAAATGAATATCATACGAATAATGCAGACTCTGTCTAGAAGAGGTGGAAACCTTTTATCATTTTCTATTTGAATGAGAGGTGATTAATTACTTTGAAGAGAATAAGATTTCTGGATAAGGATACCTATAACAAAGAGAAGTAAAAGAAAATTTTTCTTTCATTCACATTTTTGAAGTTCAATAAAGAAATTAGAATTCAAAGTTGATTTTAAAAACGACAAAAAGAAGCCCAATAGGGCAAATACGGCAACGCTGTACACGAATGCAATGAGTCTCAAGTCTCAAGATCTTAGTTTAATCGGAGTAATAAATAATCGGTGTCTGATTATTCTAGATCAACGATTTCAGAATTCAAAAATTATGAAGTTAACAGAAACAATAAGTGGGAAAACCTCAAAAACGTGAAATGTATTTTTTACAATAAAATTACAATTTTAATTTGTGTTTAATTCTAAAAGCTTGTGGTCGCGAAAAAGATCACAACACTTAATGGACCGCAATGAAATAGTGCTCAAAAATTAACACTTGCTGCCATGAGCTCAATGTGTTTATGTTTAAATTACATAATGGAAAGAGGAGTTGTAATACATTTTTTGATTTCATAGAACATTTTTTTAAGCCAAATAGCTAAATATAAAACAATTAACTTTTAATATAAAAAAAGTTATGATAATTGTAAGCTATAAATAAATTTCAATAGATTTCGTTCAAAATAATTGTAGAAACTAAAAACGACTTGAAGTAATCACTGCTGTATTTTTGTATTTCTTCGTATTGACTTAGGCTTTTTTATATTAGTATCACGTTAACAGAATTGTTATTTCAATTGTTACAACATAACTGTGAAGTGGTTAAATCTATTGTGATAAAATATTAATTAATTAATTAAAACTATAAAACCAAACGAAAATTAACCATATACTATATTACTCTTCTGTGTGTGATATAGTGATGATGATAAAATTCGATTTCAAGATTATGATGGAGTTACAAGTTTTGAGGTCTGTTTTTGGTAAATAATAATTTTCATAAAGGATGTCTTACATAACGCAATGTAAGATCAACAGAGTCAGTTCAAAATCTTTAGTTAACAAACTAGTGAACTTCCTACGTCTTGTAGAATTCACTCTGATCTGTTTTTTTGGATATTGAAGGAGCTTTCGATAGCATGCTTTAGAAACTAGTGAATCAGAACCACTATATAGATGTTTTAAATCAAGATCTATAGAATAGATTACAACAATCGAACGCATAGATAATTGGTGTAAGTGTAGCATCAAACAGAACTGAATTTGTGATGACTAGAGAATGTCCTCAGAGAGTTGTGCTATCGCCAAGGATATCCACAAATAATCACCACAAAGGGAGCGATAGCACAACTCCCTGAGGACATTCTCTAGTCATCACAAATTCAGTTCTGTTTGATGCTACACTTACACCAATTATCTATGAGTTCGATTGTTGTAATCTATTCTATAGATCTTGATTTAAAACATCTATATAGTGGTTCTGATTCACTAGTTTCTAAAGCATGCTATCGAAAGCTCCTTCAATATTCAAAAAACAGATCATAGTGAATTCTACAAGACGTAGGAAGTTCACTAGTTTGTTAACTAAAGATTTTGAACTGACTCTGTTGATCTTACATTGCGTTATGTAAGACATCCTTTATGAAAATTATTATTTACCAAAAACAGACCTCAAAACTTGTAACTCCATCATAATCTTGAAATCGAATTTTTTCATCATCACTATATCACACACAGAAGAGTAATATAGTATATGGTTAATTTTCGTTTGGTTTTATAGTTTTAATTAATTAATTAATATTTTATCACAATAGATTTAACCACTTCACAGTTATGTTGTAACAATTGAAATAACAATTCTGTTAACGTGATTCTAATATAAAAAAGCCTAAGTCAATACGAAGAAATACAAAAATACAGCAGTGATTACTTCAAGTCGTTTTTAGTTTTTACAGTTATGTTAGATACTGTAAATAATCAATATGATATGCAAGGTTATGCTTCTAACTTTATTTTTTTTTAAGAAGATGAATTTTTGTGGTACTGGCTTAGAGCTGATATTTCACATCATCTCATAATTGTTGAAAGATGAATAAAGCAGAAAAATCAAGAGATAATTACAGCTGAAACAGTCGTTATACTTTTCTCGGACAGAAAGAAAGTAGGTCTTAAGGACCTCATTATTACAAAATACTAAACTAGATCCTCAGAGGGACGCGAATATCTTTGAGTTCCTGTAGGTATTCGTAAGCCAAATATATTGTCTAAGGGTCTCAGGTTAATAATATCGATAACATAGATATTCTGCATCAAGAACTTCAAGTTTGTTGAAAATGATAAAAAGGATTTAACTACAGTAAAACAAAGTAAAACCTCTAAATTTGCTTTCGTTTTCCATGAATTTGATAATAATTTACCAGAGAGTTTGATATTACGTGTGCACAGTAGAAACATTGACGTTATAGTACATTTTATAATTTCAAGAAATGTTTTTCACGATAAACGGATGATTACAGAAGAATAAAATTTAATAAGAAATTTCAAGTTGAAATTAGTAAGATATAAGAAATATATGAATTAACTTCAATGGTTGGGATAATCTAATGTTCATATTGGTTTTGTTTACATAGACTGAGAAATTTTCAGCCAAATAGAATTGTTATTTATAAGTTTAATAAAAAAATTTGAAGTTCTTATAAATAATTAATATTCTATAAGAAGTATATCTTCTGCTTCTGGCCAGTCTATTTAAATTTGTTTCGTGGCTGTTTTTATACTGGCTACAAAGAAAATGTAAAAAAAAATTAATCTCTAACAATGCAATTACTACAAAGAAGTTAGGCAAACTAGAGCTTACCATCTACTTACAAAAAAAACAGGGAGTTATGGATATCCACAGACTAAGAGTTGATACTCCGGAGCTCCAATATAGTCTTCAATCTACCAATATATGGTACATGCAAAACTGGGAATTTACAGCCTGGACATTACTATTAAAGACGAATCTGTTTCAACGATCCCCACTAATTCACTGTCAAGTTTATCACTATGTGTATGGGTTTAATGGGTAAATACCGTCATTACAGTGTGTTATGATGTTTAGTATCGTATGATGATTTTTTCTATCGTTCTAAGAGTTAGAACGAGTTCCCACAAAATGTTTAGAGTTTCGTTACTCTAGAGAAGAAAATTAAAGCCTACTAATGAAAGGTTTAGACTCTGGTTACTAGTTACTACTGGAAAACATGGATGTCTGGTAATTAAAATTGGCCACGTAACAGAGTATACAATACAATACAATACATCGTATACAGAGAATTATACAATGTAATGTCGGTAATAATTTGCTCTTTAGATGACTGCGATGAACTTGGAAAAAGTCATAGTTAAAAAGCATGCATGTGACTTTTAACAGCTAACTTAGAGGTGAATTTGGTAAATTTGTATCAAGACATGGAGTTGAAGCCAAACTTCCTTTATTACTCGAAAGTAAGAAACAAATGTCTAATGGAGTCAAAACAGTTGTCGGTCAAGACTAGTTAAAAATATTTACAAAAAATATAATCCACCAGTGAGTGTGGCGTATAAAGTTGAGTTGTCGGGTGTAAAATTACAAGACTTATTAGTAAAGTTACCAGGAATATTAAACTAGTTAAAAAAGGAAGATTATACATGATGGATTTGAATATTATGCAAGACTTAGCTAGAATATTTAATAAAACAGAAATTACCAACTATTTAACCGATAATTTTAATTTTTATTGCCAAGGAGAGTACAAGTGCAGTTGTAATGTTAATATTGGATAACAACACTGCAACACGCTATCACACGTCTAACCTCGTTTGGCCTCTCACATAAAAACAAAACATGCTATATTGTCAAAACTGTGAACATATGATCGTGACGGGTGTACCAATGCAAAAAAATTGAAATGATCATATAGAGCGCGCGAAACCCAAAAAGGTGACCTTGCTTTTGATCACACCTCGTGCAAATGGAATACGTTTCCGATGATAGAGAACATGGAATTTCTAACAAAATCGTAGAAAAATATGCAAAACTACCCTTAAAGGAGAGGGGGCAGAACACAGCGACATTTCAATGCAAGATAATAAAGACGTCGTTAAAATAAGAGATCGTAACCGATTAGATCTATCGGAAGGAACTGAAGTGGCTATTCAAGCTATTGACACTATTGTAAACAGGCAAGAAACACGATTCACTGTTATATTGCAATTTGAGAACAAAGAGATTTTGTACGTATCTAATTTTTGGCTGGAAAATGAATTAGATTATTCCAATAAAAATTTAAATTATGAAATTAAGTTGGGAAAGTTTAAATATACACTGAATAGAAGTAAAGAAAGAATTATATTTTGTGTCTAACGTATAAATATTACTCACATAATTATTATACTTCTTGTCAGTGAGTATATTTAAAAAAATAATTTTTTATATGTAACAACTTTATAACTGTATTAGTATTGTAGATAGAAAAAAATAAATAAATATCGCTGTTGAGAAAATTCACATAGAGACAGTGTAAAGATTGCCGATAGACGCCACTTATGTATTGCCTGCTCGCCCACTTAATCCCCATAAAATACCCATCTTAATCTCCTCCCTTCTCAACACTACATAACATGTCCGCTTTCATTCGAAGTGTGACTCTGATGAGGACCAGTTATTTTGGTCGAATGTTCTGTGTCTGTGGTTTACTGTGAAACGTGTATATATATATATATAAACTGGACGCGAATCAGCTCAAAAACGAAGAAAAGCAACACACAGAGAAAGAGACACACTTACATACTCAAATTTTCGGATGATCCGTCTTCAGGAGAAAAGAGAATGGGCGACCAAGCACGCCGAAAACACAAATGGTTTCCTGCCGTTGTGTTTCCGGCGTGCTTCCTCGCCCAATCTCTTTTCTCCTGAAGACGGATCATCCGAAAATTTGAGTATGTAAGTGTGTCTCTTTCTCTGTATGTTGCTTTTCTTCGTTTTTGAGATGATACATATACATATATAACACTATTTTTCTTTTTTATCGAGGTTTGGTCTAGCTTCAATAATACAACACCTTTAAGCCGACGTTTCGTCTATATTTGTAGACATCTTCAGGGCTACATCAATACAGAATTTAATTACAAGATGTCTACAAATATAGATGAAACGTCGGCTTGAAGGTGCTGTATTATTGAACCTAGACCAAACCTCGATAAAAAATAAAAATAGTGTTAAATATATATGTGGTCGAGATAAGGAAGACATTAGTATATATATATATATATATATATATATATATATATATATATATATATATATATAGACCGTTTGATGGAATAGGTGTGTTATCTAATCGGGATTCGGTCAAATTTTCTAGGTTCAAAAATCAAACTCTCAAGGCAATGAGAGAAAATTTGACCGAATTCCGATTAGATAACACACCTATATATATATATATAATATATATATATCTCACAAAAGAAATGATATTTAGCATTTGGACTGATAATGACAAATAGTACAAATACGACGAACGACAAACAGTAAAGAACATCAACAATTAAACTCACTCTTCAATATTTCGACTATCACAGTATCCGTCAACAGCGTGTCAAAGCGATGTCCAACTGAGAAACTTTCGTGTATTGAGACCGCCGCAGTACTGCCACAGCCCGAGGACACTAATGGCACCCTACTTTGCAAACTTGTTTATGACAAAGATAGGGAAAATTTTCTAACCATTTGTAAGTTGACGGTATTTTTCCATTTGTCTCCATAATAAACGTGAGTTAGACATTTCCACATCCGTCCATATAACACCTACCAATACACAACAGGAACTTCATTTTTAGAGTTGCTATCAAACTTATGTAAATAGTCTCTATATTCGCTTCTATACAATTTGCAGTGACCTAATTAACCGGGGATGTCACATTAACCGTTTAAAATATGAATTCACTGAACGTGATACTCTCCTCTCCACCTTCTTTATTAATTACTTTTTTTGCTGGGGATGATAGTTTGGGTTCTGTTATTAAAGAGTTTTTCTCCTATCTTATTCCATATTTCCCCTCCAAAGGCGCCAATATAATTTTTTAAGAACTATGTAAGATATGTAATGACGACTGAATTATTTATCGACTCTTATTCTTAAAAATGTATATTTAGACTGTCAACTTCTAAACTTCGTAAGAAATTAAGAAATAGAACTGAGACTTTCAACCAAATCAACAGAACACTAGTCTTCATCACTGTAAACTGTCGAACACCAGTTGTCCTCTTTTAATGACAATCCATTTCCTGAATTTTTTACTGGGATTTACACTTGAATTTTATTTCACTTGTTTACTGTGAAATCTTTATACTTAGTATAAAGTATAAATATTTATACTGTAGTTGTATATATATATATGTCTTGCTAAATTGTATGCTTACATATTTTTAATTTCACTTTTTTTTCTGCTGGGTCTCCCAATTTCTCTAATATACTTTCACCATGTTTGTGGTACAAGATAGATTAATTGAGCAAAATTTTTATTTACATAGTCCAACATGTTTCGCTCCTCACTGACCATTATCAAGGATTATAGCGATACAGAAAACATAACTAAACTGTACATAACTAAAACATAAGTCAAGAATATTGATAAATAAACACTAAATACAACATTCATATGTAATATTGGAATTTATTTATATAGTTCAATGTACAAAAAGAAACATAGAGAAATTAAAAGCACACACCTACAATCTCTAATTTTCGGTTTGAACCTTCTTCAGGAGAGATAAGAGAGTGAAACCAAGGGAGCAGTGCACCTGGCCTTAATCATAAGAAATAATGTTTCATTAATCCTTTGTCTTTGCCTTTCAAATAAATAATATCCTTTATTATTTAATTATTTCATTTTTTATTATTTAATTACTTTATACATTTAATATTATTATTAGTAGTCTCAGTTTTATTTTCTTTTATCATAGCGTAGTCCGTACTTTTATTTATGTATCAATATCTCTGTTTATCCATCAATTTTTTCTTTTATATATTTATCATTTTTTTATAATTCACTAATTTAATTTAACTGGGTCTTTGTAACAACCGCACTCAAGGACCTACAAACTACTCCCCTATTGGTTACCATCGTAACGAATCATATATCATTTCCCCGGACAACTCATAGAAAACAATATATATATATAGGTGTGTTCTCTAATCGGGGTTCGGTCAATTTTCCAGGATAAAAAATCAAACTCTCGTTGCCAACCAACGTTTCGGTTTTATTTAAAACCTTTTTCATAGGCAGAAGTAAGAATTTTTTAACTAAGAAAATGAAATTTACATTATTTAAAGGAACAACAATGTTAACCGGACAAAACCTTCGACTAGACTCTAGACTCAGTCTAGTCTAGCATATATGCCTCCTTGGGGCTCGCTCTCCTCCTGGTCTTAACAACCTGTACCGTTAATATATTTTTTTTTCATTTTTATTATTTATTGTCTTCATTATTATTTCGT
The DNA here is from genome assembly GCA_026182355.1 of Hermatobates lingyangjiaoensis. NCBI lineage: Eukaryota > Metazoa > Arthropoda > Insecta > Hemiptera > Hermatobatidae > Hermatobates > Hermatobates lingyangjiaoensis. The sequence goes on from JAPFBL010000329.1 coordinate 3,741,106, forward strand.
ATTATATACTTTTTATCTTGTTATATAAATAAATATTGGAGGGATTTCTATTTTTCCTCTCCTCCGCTGGGGGGCAGCATTGCGGTGGTTCCACGAGTTACCTGGAGGCCAGTAGCAGTTTGTTTCTCAACGCGAGTACTTCGCACTTCTTGCCGATGACGACGGATGTCGAAATATCGAAGTGAGTTCTGTAGTGTCTTTCTGTGTTCTTTTCTCTGTGTTAAAGTATGTATATATTTTGGCTGACTAACAACGAATTTCTGTTTTTTTTTCATTCTGCTTGTTCTGAAGAGGGCATAGAGAGCCCAAATTGTAGTAAAGCGTTATAATTGTTGTTTCTTTGTGTATGTATTTAAAGTTCATGTAAACAATTCGAATGATGATGTCGTTAGTCGAAGAGAGTAGTAGGATTGAAATGAATCAGGCTCAGTCAGTCTACAAAATGTTTCTTATATGACTGATTGTTGATATTTATGAATTTGTTATATTCCTGTATTTTGATGGGCTATGAAACAGTTTTTAACAATGATTGAAGGAAGCGTAGGCATTAAAGCTCGATGTCAACCTGATTCATTTTCTTCATATATACATCCCTTTGCCTCATTCACCTTCCACTAACTTTCCTCTTCGTCTTGTCGACTTTTTTTCTGAAACATTACTTCTTTCAGTTTGATGGTAAATTCTACCTTCAGAATTCACAGTTAGAAAAGAGGTATGACGGTGGGAACAAGAATGGTCTCTCTTTGTCTGCTTGTTTATGGCAAAATCTGAACAACATTCCATAGCTATCTGTTTACTTATTCCTATTTTCTATTCCCATTGATGATATCTTTTTAATGCGGCAAAATAGTAAATCACAGTTAAAATTCTTTATTCATTTTGAAAAAAAACTTTTGCTCCTGCGAAATAATTACTTAATCCTGCAGAATAATTTATTCACTACTTCAGTACACTTAATCCTACCAACTTCCAGCAGTACCTCCATTATAAAAGTTGTCTCCTACCATATATAACTATATATAAGATAATTTAAAACAGAAATTCTTGGAGCGTGGTTATCCTTGTAATGTGATGATAGTCATACTGTACCACCTCATGTTTCTTATTCCCCATGAGTAGAGAGAGACCGTAGTGGAGTCTCCCGTATGAATAAGTAGCTTATATCTTGGGTAAACTAATAAAACTTCTTTACTCTATTTTTCCTCCTTCTCGTTTACTTCCTTAGTTTTTCATAAATTACCCTCATTTCTTATACAATACAATAAGATGTGTATCTTAGAAACTTATTCTCCCAGAGAGTTTCCAAATCCTCTCCTAACGATGTCAGATGTACGTACAGGTATGTAACAATGTAACGCGGTGGTTATGTTTTTTAATTTTTTATTTTTTTTATTTGAGGGTGACTATAACATTGCGTCTTAAAAAAAAAACTATTGTACTTCCCCTCTTCTGTACTAAAGTACCCCAGTAGTTAGCTTTAACGCCAAGTTCAGTACTTTTGCTGGTTCCAGCGGTAAAAGTTTTTAATGGTTTGTTGAGTGTCCCGAAGCTCCTCCTCTGTGCAGAAAAGTTATCTTACAGTCAGTCAGCAGGTGCAACGGTGTTTCTTCCTCTTCTTTTCAGAATCTGCACAAACCATCATTGATAATGCCCATTCAGGCTCCCTGCGTTTCGGAAAAAAGCGACTTCCTTTCTCCTTCGTCGGGTCTCCGGATTTCCTTCTCCTTAGTGTCATACAGGGGAAAATCACTGTACCTCTATCGGTGGTATTTTGTCCGCTCCGGCAGAGCACCGCTTACAGGAGTAAGGCTATTAACTCAAGGGGGTCGCCTGGTACCCTTGAGGCTCTGTTCATAATACAGTAACCCCTGTATCATCCATCCTTCGGCACCGATCTCATAACACCTTAGATTGGGCTGAGATAAAAGGAGGGAATTTGGGGATTAGGAAGGATGTGAAACGAAGGTGGTCAGGCCCAGCCCCTGATCACCTTCTCCTCCTCTTTCGTTTGTCCTTGCACATAGCAGGTTGACAGGGTAGCCTCGTGAAGGTCGATAGTCGGAGTTGAGTGTTAGAGGCGCTTGATCACTCCATTACTAACCCGGTGGTTATGTTACATGTCCCATCATTAACTGTGCTATATTTTTACTCCTTTTAATCTTAACAGCTAAAAGTATCAATACTTTATCCTCTTGCACCTCTAGTAACAAGGTCTATCGTTTGGACTGCTCAATGTGATGCATTCTATGTCACTTTGTATGCTTAGCTGCCACCAAGTTAAGCTCTCTCATGAATAATGATAGATAGTAAGTCAGAGGTCAATATTCTGGTATTCATAAAAGGACATCAAATTTAAACTTTGATGAAAAATCAGTGATGTTACTGTTTCATTTGTTTCAGGCGGACGGGTTGTGTTCGACCAACAGTGGGTCCGACAAAGCCAAGGGATCGGCACGCAGGCAGTGCTTTATCACGTACAAAGAGCAAGCCGCCGAGGGGCATGTACATCAACCATGATGACCTCGTTGCTCTTTCCTCGGGACCTGACCAGCAGGGAGACACCATTCTCAAGTCCATGGAACAGGAAATAATTACATTCAAATCAAAGGTAATGTTTCCACTCATGCGACACTGTCTGTCTGTCTGACTGGAGGATAGTAAGCTCATAGCGTATATTCGCAGGTACAGAGCAACAAGCAAATCATTTCAAAGCTAAATTCACAAACTGATGCTGGATTAGGTGATCTACGGCCCTCGGATAATAACGCCAGAATTAACGCGCGCTGGACCAATGAAGAAATGCTTTTAGCTGTTCAAGGTAAAACACTCTCCCCTCCTGTTTCTGGTTACTTTTTGAATTTTTCTTTTCAAACGAAGCGAACGAGCAGTTGTAGCGTTAAAATATAAATTAAGTTTATGCATTCTAAACATGTTCGTTCGATTTTCCCATTTCATCTCAATGACTTCGACATCTTGTATTTAGTCAATTGATCGGTCTTGTGGATAAAAAGTTCCTCTAAAATTTATTCTTATTCTCAGAAATGTCAAATTACTTTTGCTTTGATTTCTGTATTATTTTGAAAGCGCGATTCAATTAAAATAGTAGTCATTATTTTATAACTTGATTTTCCTTATAACAAATTATTAGTTATTTCTAGGATATCAAATGTATTTAGAACGGGTTTATATATATATATATATATATTTACTAAGAAATAAATTTAATTTATAATAATATATATAATAGTAATAACATATTTTAGTAAATTAATTTATAAATAAATATATATTTATTTACTTTCAGTTAAGCATACTTTGCTTTTTTATGCTACAATTATACGAATTGAAATCTGAACCATTCAAATATGGGGCATTTAAACTTATCTCAAATGTGAACATAATTTGTTTTTATTGAGGCTTTTACAAATTAATTGCTGCAAGTAATCATTTAAAAATGCCGACCCTATATAATTGTTAAGTAATTGATACAATATTTATTGACTCATAATTAATACAGTAAGTTGTATGAGTATGATTGATCATGCTGTATTAATTGTGTATGTTCCATTTAAATATATATATGTATTTTTTTTTTTAGGAATTTGTGTGCTTGGAAAAGACTTTTCAACAATATCCGAAGTGATTGGAACAAAAACTGAAGCTCACATGCGATCCTTCTATGCTAACCAGAGAAAGCGTTTTGGCTTAGATAACATAGTGAATGAATACGAATTGTCTCACGGTCCCTTTAACAGCGACACTAATAATATCAAGGTGGGAGCAATTTGTGTCTTTATAGATGTCATCAAATCTAATACTTAGATAGTACTCAGTATTTAATTTATCTTTTTAAAACAAAAGCGAGTAGGTTTCGTATTTTTCCTTTATAAATAATCGAATTCATTGATTATATGATTGATATTTAATAAAAACAGAATATCAATAAGAGTTAGTATTACAGTTAACAAGTAATTGTACTATTTTTACTTATCCAATGTATATTCATCTAGGTCAGGGGTGATCAATACCTTAATCGCAATCTACCAGTTGATAGCGAGGCCAATAGTGGTACATCGCATACAAGTGGTCCCTGGACTCCCTAGTATTATTGTGTGATGTCAGTCGTGGATGCCCGCTTCCGCGAGGTCCACCTTGGGCACATCGCTGGCGCGTCGTACTTCTGTCTTACCATTTGGTTTGGAGGGGTTTGGGCACCGCTGATGTGGCTAAAGGGCACCACGTAAAAAAACATCAATCTGGTTGCTTCATGTCATATTATTGGCCGAAAGGTCAGGGTGCATGTTTATGAATCAAACAGGTATATCGCATACAGCTTTGAAGAAAAAAAAATGCTCCCTGTTCGGGCTGCACTTGCTAGTTAGAAAGCACGACAGGGTGACAGTCAGCCTGTCATCCACTCCATCACTTGATTGATGTACAGGGTAGAGATGGGCCAGTACCCTCGCGTATCGAATACATATTCTATAACCAGAGCCCGTATTCCATACTTGGAATACGACTGCTTTCCAATACAATGCACTCATTCAGCTATCCAGTATCTTACGTATCGAATCCTTTTTCCTGATCACTTGACACTCTCATTATTTATCCCATCACAATCATATATTTACTTACAGCTTTCTACAATGTAAAATTATTGTAAGCCAGAAATTTACTTTTAACATCGTTGGTAAAAAAATATTATATTACTATTTAGGTACTGGCCTACTTATATTACATAACTTAATGTTAGGATTAATTTTTAATAGGTAACAATGCTTTGTAAAAATATTGTAGTTGACAAGACTACCTTAGACTTACTTAGAACGGAGAAAAGGAACAGTAGAAAAAAAGATACTCCATAGAGTTAATAAATTTATTTATTTAATAGTGTTAAGCCACCATTTATTCCTTCTGTACAGCCTCTGACTTTGAGCACCATGAAAAGCTACAAAAAACAGCTGTATTATTATTTTATTATTATTATTATATAGTTAATGTATTAGTATGTATTATTATTATTATATAGTAATTACAAAAACATGTTCAGCTTATTTTGTTGCAATATTGGCTCATGCAGTAATGCAGGATAAGAATCTTCAATAAATTTTAAAATAACATAGGCTTTAATGGGTCAGTAGATCATTTTGACTTGGTCATTTTATAAACAGCTTACATACTGAAAAAGTGTGAGCTCCCCTAATCTAGGTCAATGGTACAGTGGCGTAGCAAGGAAGAGGCGCGGCAGGAACGGCATTTTGAGAGTGTAAAGATAGAACATAGAAAAAAATTAAAATCACAAAACGCTAACAATAAATTAGCTAGCTTTCTATTCTAATAGAATAGAAATATTAATTTCTAAATATTAAGTTAGATATATTTCTATATAAAAATATTGATCAATAAGGGTATATTATTGATCAATATATACCCTTATTATTATCATAATAATATAAATCATAAAAAAAACAATAAAATTACGACGCAGCAATTTTTCATTGAACTCAAAAAAGTTAAAATAAAAAAATATTAATATTTTTTAAATAATTAAAACTATTTTGAAATTTTATACCAAAATGAGTTTTTAAGGTCGTAATTGTTGTTTATGTTTTATATGTGTAATACATATTAGCAAATTAAAAATAAATGTATTTTAACTTTTTCAAAACTATTTTCTGAAAGTGGTTGAAAGTTTATTATATTTGTTTGCTTAGTCAGTTAATTTAATTTAACAATTTTTTTATGATTTGAATTATGATATAAATTTTTATTAAATAAATAAATGTTAATAAAATAAGTTAATTATGTATTATCAGGCAATAATTATAATTATTAGTTGAAAGGTGACTATTTTTTTATTTCTGTTTTTGTTGTAACAGGCTGGAAAATCTTACTGTCTAGGTAAGGATAACAGTTTTAAATTGAATAATGTTTGCATTATTTGTTCAGATGGAGGTTGATGCAGAGAGACCGACAACGCCTTCCACTAGTGCACCCTCGTCTCCCTCCACTCCAAGCAAGGCTGCTAAGGCAAAATGATGTGCCCGAATCTCATATCATCCAATGCTGTTTGAACCCTTAATAAGTTTCAAGTTTTCACGACTTAGACTATGTCATACATCAAAACCAGCAAATTCTAAAAAAAGAAAAACACAATCAACTTTTTATCTTAAATTTAAGATAGATTAATGCTAAAAATCTTATTAATTTCTTATTGAAATTGTATTGACAAAAACTTAGTGAAGTATAATGTGGTTTAAAACCGCGATGTTACCGGGCGTCATTCTTGCTTGTGAAGACACCTTCCTAAATATTTTCTAAGGCTAGTATTATGTACTGCATGTTAGCGCTGGTCAAGCAAGACTATGTTGTGCACTTTCAAGTAGTTCTCTAGATGCATTGAAATCATTAGACTACACGGATATGTATTGCCATATATTTAGTCTATTCATCCTATACCAAGTGACTTTCAGTTGTGGCATAGACGATCTATTTATATCCTTTATTTATTTTTCTAGTATGTTTGATATGAACTTGCATTAGTTTAATGAAATTTTAAGTATACTTTAGCTTAATTTTACTTTTTCAATTAAAAGTTAAGATTAAATTCTCGAGTATTTTTATATATAATAACAGCATTAATTTTAACTTCATTCCCAAACAAGAATTATATTGTTCCTAGTAAATAATCCAACCTCCTTACTTCCAGTAAATACTAATTTCGGATTTCTTTTTTAGTTATGGTATGTTCTTCTAAGGAAAGAAATTGGTTGGATGACATGTTATCTGTAATGTATAGTATTTAGTATTGATGATATTACGTATAGGAATGGTTCTAAATGAATTTGAAACAAGTTTAATGAAATGTTAACTTGTTAGGTTATTGCACCATCCAGTTTTATTTATTAACTGGAGTGTTGTTGTTTCAATTTATCTGAAATTAAACATTATTTATTTTTAGACAAGTAAATTAAATTTGTTTGAATGAGTTTTATTTTTTATTTTATTACCTTCAATATGCTTTTAACATGAATTCAAAAACGTCGTATGAGTTGTAGAGATAAATAAATGAATAAGTTATAAAGTGGAAAGTATAATGTTTTTATATTTTATTCGAAGTTATAAAAAATGCTCCTATGCTACCTGACAACATTATTTTATAAGATACATTCTAAATAACATGATGGGAGCATTGTTTTGCTGGCTCCTAAATTATAGTTGTATTACCCCGTCTGAAGGATTTTATGGAAATGTCTTCAAATTTTTGTGACATATTGTACAATTTTCTTTTTATTTAATGCTATATAAATATACTAAATAGTTGAACTATTTACCCTGAATATTTCATTAGTGATTTGTTTCCTTTTGGTACATGACGATCAATTTAATAGTAAAGCAAGGAATGAATTTATTTTTTTGAAGGTTTTAAAAAAGATTTATTGAAGTTGATATCTTCATCACTTTCCTTACTATTAAGCAGATTGGGAATTGTCTTGATTTTTCTTGCAATGGGTCTTCTTTCTCTGTACTAATTAATACTCTACATCGTCTTCCCATTTACAATGTTTTAATTTTTTCCTTTTGTTTTCAGGTATTAACTATTACTATTATTAATGTCGCATTCAGAGTAGGAATCTTTAACGTACCTGTCATCGTAGAGTTTTGAGTTTGCCAACTTCGAAGACCTAAAAATAACAAGATTTTTCCATGAGCTTCACAAGGAGCGAGCGGCTGATTTACAAGGAGGCAGCAGTGAATCGTTGTAGACGTCCGACTGACTTCGATTGTAGTGGCTTTTGAAGTAGAACTGAACTACCAAATCAGTAGGGCGTCTGCAACAGCGATTCACAAGGCATGACGAATTTGTATGTCTAGATATTCTAAATTTTTCGGTATGAGAATTGATATAATCGAAGTGGTTCTGAACTACAAACTATATGTGAATTTCCATGCAGCATTGTTTATTTCAATAGAAATGCAGATATAGCAAAACACAGAAAGTCTTATGCCTAACTTCACCGAACTCACTCGAGATGTAAAAAGGCAAGGAAGCATATTGTTTAAACATCGTGGTGGAAGATACGAGAGTAGTTCCTATGGATATACGTTTGTATGACTTGCAAAAGAACCTACTTGAAATGACCTCTATGATCGAGTATCAAAAGTGACAGTCTCATTTGCGACAAGAGCGAGAATGTACCATCATACTGTAACTAAAATTTATCTTATCAAATACCTGTTTTGACTTTATATGTTTTCCTAAGCCTTTCGGCCATATAACCACCAAAAATCAAATCAGGCCGACTTGTTTAACGTGCTGCCCTTTAGCCACTTTATTTTACTCCAAAGTGCCCGAGGTAACCACGCGGAGGAGGGCCCACACGATACTACGTCGCGCATAAATACTTACATCATCCTATCAAATACTAACTTAGTATCGGCTTTTATATTCTGCGAAAAATGTTTCACTGAAATATAAGAGTTATTTTGCTCATATTGCTTGAATGTAGGGCTCCATAAATTTAGGAAGCTGGTGAGGGCAGTTTTCAACGAGGAGATCCTGAAAAAGAGAGTACTGGTCTCTGGCTTTGGATTTATATTTTGGTTACACTGGATGTCTGCAAGAAGAAGAAATCGATGGAAGTAACTAGAGAGGAAATAACTTACCAATTAGAGTTATTTGTTTATTGAAGGTTTTATTTTTTCCATTGAAAGGAAAAACAGTACTATCAAGGAAAATACGTATGTTGAATAAGTAAAAAAGTAAAACTTTCTATAAATAAAGGGGATAAATCAAAATTTCATCATCATATTTTACTCATTTATTGTAATAAAACATATAACTAATTACATAATTTGTATTAAACGTACTTGCATATCAAGCTAAAATGTAACAATTTTATTATTTGCATTAAATAATTATCCAATTATTATTTTTTGAAAGTTTAACATTGATGACATTTTTAAAGTAAAAGTGAAAGAAAAAAACAAGAAAATTTGAATATAGTAAATTTGATACAAATAAATTTTATATAAGAAGGCACTGAAATCTCAAACAACTAGATAATAAGAATCTGCCATCTCCTGCCCATCTAGAAGTGTGGGAAAACATCGCACAAAGGGGAAATCAGGGAATCGGACCAGCCTTAAAAAGGAAACAAATCAATATCGAGGACTAGCAAATCAAAATCGCCTGGGATCAGAGTGGTGATCCCTGTCTCCATCAACGCAAACGGTATTCTTAATGAAGTTTAAATTTAAAAAAAAAAGTACAGAAAAACAAACTGGCATCATAAAATATATTTACACACAAATGTTTAAAATATTCTCTCAACAAATTGTTAATAAATACATAAAAATTTTATATTACACGCTTCCCTTACAGGTGATCACCCAATGCTTTCAAATACAATCCTACGCTAATATCAATTTACAAACAAAAAAAAAAAACTTGTGAGCCGAAGGTTTTATAAATATATACACACTAGGATTACTTTATTTTCGGTTAAATTATCCTATGTAGGAATCAATTTGTAACAAAGGTTTGGAGTGGATAGCTACCCAAAAATAAAAATTATATACATTAAGTGTGAACAGAAAGAGTGGTGACTGGGGCTGCTTCTCGACTACAATGTCCTCTCAGTCTTCTAATTCTAAAGCGACCAACATATATATCCCATCCGAACTATATACATAGAGGGCTAGTTCTTTCTTCTTTAGTTACACAATGGGAAAAGAAAGCACTTCATATATTGTATACAATTAAAAAAAATTATAAGCCGAATTTTTCATACTTCCTTATGACAATAGATCTGAAACAAAGAGGTCACAAATAAAATAAAGGAAACGTTGGATAAATAACTGAATTTTTATTCATGGTTTGAAAAGTAATCAAAGAAATCAAATACACAAACACAAAGAAACAGTAATTATTATTTACAGTGTAATATTTAATAATAGTTTATCTATCAGTCAAATAGAATAGCTGAAGTTTTTCGAAGATTATATCATATCTTTTCTATACAAAGACAAGCTTGGTATAGTACTTCCAGCTGGTTGCACCAAACAATGACTCTTGGTGGACGCAGCAGTTTTTCATTGAACCAAATACAATAATTACAATTATTAACAAAAAATATCCATAAGTTTTTAAAAAGATGATTATCTTTTAAAAAAAAAATGACATTTACTGTCGTAAGTTTTCCATCAACAAATTAGCGAACTGTTCCTGTTGTAAATCTTAAAGTTTGAATTCACAAGTCATTGAATGTATCATAGTGGAGATGAAGGAATTTAGTGACAACCCTAGCACGCTTTTATTCTGCCGATGGTCAGTATGATAAGATCTGACGTGCTAAAGTTCCTTGATTCTCAGCGAGACCATCACAGACTGCAAAGGACGGTATGGGATTGGTATGACCATAAAGATCTAGTTTTTATATAAAGATTCAAGTTTTTGTACTAGACCTCATACAACGTATACAACCATTTGTTTGAAATTAAATCATGATGAATAATCATTAGTAACAGTATTCAACATAACTATTTAATTTCACAAAAAGTAATAACTTTCCTTAAAATCAATAAATAATATATTCACGGATCCCTCTTGTATCAAGTTTTTCAATTAATCTACACTGCGTAAAGCTAAATAATACAAGTGAGATAACAATTCGTTTGTTTTAGTAATAATTTTTATTTTCATTAGAACAATTATAAAATTATTAATTGCTCAATGGGAAAAGAAAGCACTTCATATATTGTATACAGCTAATACAATTATAAGCCTTTTTTCTTTCGGCATATAATTTTTTTTCATTACAGATTAATATCTGTAATTCAAATTATTTTCTCTACAAAACCCAATCTCAAAAATGTTCGGTTTTTTACTAGACCTCATACAACGTATATAACCATTTGTTGGGAATGAAATCATGATGAATAATCATTAGTAACAGTATTCAACATAAGCATATAATTTCACAAATAGTTTTCTCAAAATCAGTAAATAATATATTCACATTAGCACAACAATCATGATCCTTTGATCATTAATTTATTTTGCTGGCTTTCTTGAAATATGAGATTAGTTTGACGGTTACGCAGGAGGTATTTTTGTCGGAAGTGTATAGTTAATCGAAATTCAAACCACCCAAGTTTATTCTAAATTAATTTTATAAAATAATGAACAAAATATTAGTGGATATCTTTGTTAGAGTTATTAATATTTTAAACTTCTCCTTATTTTATTTTTTCAAAGAAAAATAGTTGAAAGCAACTTGCATGCTTAAAATCTGTATTTAAAATTATGTTATATACATGATTATTGCACTGGTAATTATGATCTTACCCATTGGTGGAGGTTCAGTGTGAAAATTAATAAAGGAATCAGACATTTTCGTATTTGGTTCATTGATAATTTGATCTGTCGCTTTTACTACAGGGGGTTCCGATAGGTCTAACAAACTATCACTGGTTTCACATCTAAAAAAAAATAAATAAATATAAATGGTACAAATTTTACTTTCAATTTAATTTAAGCAACTGGAGGTTTGAACAGATGTTTCAGTTTAAAAAAATTCTTGTCTTGGTATCAAGTAAAGAAGTAAATCTCGCCTGTATTAAACTTTAAAACAAAGAAGAAAAAAACATTATGGGGAGGAGAACTAGAAATGGTAATATTAGCAAGATAGAGTAATTCCTTTTGGGTTTTCAATGATCAAACGAATGTCCGATATTTACCTTATTCCTAATATGTTTTTAAATACTTCCTTTAATTTACAATATTTTGAAAATCGAGGATGTGCTCAGAGATAAAAGGGTCCAAGCACAGGCGATAAGGTGACCCTTGCACCAACTCTCGCCTCGCCAATGCACGAATTAATTCCATAATTCAATTAAGTGTCAACAAATTTATATTAAGCCTACAGGTGAGTGTGTAGACCAATTTAAATGAAATTTAACAATTAGTTGGAAATAATTATGATCTAACGAATTATAAAGTATGAAGGGCGACGGATGTGTGGAATTTCGCAGTTTATAATATATTATAATTATAACGGAAGATAAACTTAATGAATATAAATAATTACTCAAACATTATTGAGGATAAAAAACTATGTCCACTTCAGTATGCTATGTACGATAATTAGAATTCCCAATATATTTAAAAAAAAAATGTAAAAATAAAGAAAAGGAACGTTCAATTCATGGTAATAAATGCTAAAATTGTCTTATCTATGTTTTACAAAAATTTTTACTTACAACTTTACGTTTCCAAAAAATACTTTTCCTTTAAACAAGTTTACAAATCCAATAATTTTAAATTCACGTTTACCTTAATATAGATTTAACTTCAATAATTTAAACCTAACAAAAAATACCAAGAAGTTAAATTATTATAATTACATGGTAAAAATAGTATTATTATTATTACCATCAATTACTTAAAGATTTCTCTTGTATACATATATTAAAAATATTTTTGTTCTAATTTAAGTTGATTCAACAACACAGGCGTTAGTTGGTGTCAGGGTACTGACGGAGGGCTGAAGGTCATTTTACTTCACAATATAGTAATCAAGAAAAAATTCGATTTCAAGATTTTGACGGATTTATATGTTTTGAGGTTCCCAAAGCACATTTTTGACATTTATTCAATGATACTTGTGTGGGTGGGTGTTTATTCAAAAGTCTGGTCACGCTACAGGTCATACCGTTTGATAGATCAAATTCATATTTTGCCCAAAAATGGGTGCAATAGTGTAGATGTGCCGTATTATTTATGTGCAGGTAATTTAGTCTAAAATCCCATCCTAACTGAATTTAAGTTTCTAAAAATACAGTAAATCAAAGGATTTAAAACATATTAGGGATAAGGTAAATATCGGAATTGTTCTCTTAAGTACCACTGATGCTTGCTGCAATTTATATCAAACAAATAATACCAACTCTGAAAGAGGCTAACACCTCTTGTGGTAATCGGCTTGAAGACGTTAAAGATTTTTGGAAAATCTTACCTAAAAACGAATAAAAGTGAAAGGTAGTAATATTTTAGAAACGATAAAGAGGAGCACTATGAACAGATACGGTCATTGTGTGTACGAATCCCAAGAGACTCGGGCTCTGAATTTAATGGCAATCGTAATAATAATAAAAATAACACGTCAGATTGTTCTAGATAAATGATTTTTAGTTTGTTACAGTTGATACAATAGGTATAGAAAAAAATTAAGATCATTAAATTGAATATCTAAGAGTTTCATAACATGTACAAGTCAGAGAGTATAATATGTCTACACATTAGCAACATTAGAGAAAAAAAAAACAAAGCTCAAGTGATTGTCAACGAGTTTGATATTGTATATACTTATAATAAACTTGAGTGTCGACCACTCCAGATTTTTATTATTGTTAAAGCTGGGGTTTTTAATTCATCACTCCGTTTTTGTCATTGATATTATATATTGTAGTTACTTACTGGGTATTCCCGTTATGGTGCATTCCATTGTGTTGGTTGGTAGTGTTATGCTGTTCATTACTGTTATGATCTTCAGCATAACTATGATTTCTTTCTGAGTCTAAAAACTTGTCACTCTCCACGATCAAGGTATTCCTATTATCTTCTGGTGGACTTACTTCATCCGCATCCTGAAACCCACATACCAATAGAATAACATATTCAATTTGACTATACTTCTATTTCTTTCTTAAGAGTTTACCTTGGACGGAGTTGACTGTGGTCCGCCCTTTCCCCTAGTGCGCAGCATAATGGCCTCTACTCTCTTGCGTCTTGCCTGCCGATCTTCCTCTTCCTTCTTCAATTTTAACTCCATCTCCTGTCGCTGTCTACAACGAATAACCAATTTGTTGAATTTAATACTAACCAAAACTATAATCATTTCACTTATTTATAAAATACTAGTATTTGTATTCAACAAAAGTAAAAAAACATATTGCTGGGAGCATGTTCTTATGAATAAGAAATAATTAAATTATTTATATAATGTATATTAAGTTAAAAAAAGTTAGAAAGAGAGACAGATTGATTTATTATCAAGAACCACAATATAAATCTTAAACATATTGATAATATTATCAATAAATAATAAAATGTAATATTTGGGAATAAAAACACTTTTTCACCAAACAGGAGAAAAAGAGTAAGGAAAAGACGAATGCACGAAGTTTTATCGCCTAGTAGTCATTATGTTTGCTAGTACGGAGAACTTTGCGTTCGAATCCAGTACTGACCCTGCGTTCTTGATGGGAGGGATGAAAAGTCTTGTGCAAGCCGCACTCCTTAAAAGGTAATAATTCCTCATTTCACCAGTTTCATATATTGTTTAAAGATCCCTTAACTTTAGAACTTTCAGTGTAATATCAACCTGTACATATTCTATGAGTTATGCATTACTCTTCTGAGACTGACATAAGGTCTCTACTAGTGGTTCTATCAATAATAAAATGATACAACACATATTTAACCAGAATAAGTTATGAAATATTAATAGTGATACATAAAGAATTCGTTTAATTTAAATTTCTTTTAAATGTGTAACCGAACTTTGCCCAAACGATTACTAAGAAATTTTTTTGGAATTCATCTAAACACTGGTTAGGAACTAAAAAAAAAAAAATATGAACAATTAATTATATTAGTTATATGTACAAACTCTGTAAAGCAACCTATACTGCGCTGTGTACATTTATCAATTTATAAATGATGTTACATGATAATCTACCAATGGATTTTATTACTGCTTGGAGGACCAGTAACTGTGACTTCTCGAAGTTAATTGTACAATTGAATGGCTGGACCAATTTAATTAGAATAGCAACTTCTAACGAGTAACTGATATGGAAGGCATATGAAATGAAGCCGAGACGAGGAGTTTTTGCCATTTGCTTACAAATGGCAGGAAGTCATTGGAATATCTTTCTTGGATACTTTTGACAAATATTTTAAGTAATATTCAACTTAATAATATTAAAATATTTTATATTTCACGGCGATTGGATGTATGGTTTTTGAATTTATCGAGTATAAACACACAGCCATACATTCATTTTTATATATATAGATTATTTATTTTAATTAGTTATTATTATTATTATTTATTATTATTAATTTTAATTATTTAATATTATTATTAGTGTAATATTTAACACTTAACAATAGGAAATTAAACAGTGCACTGTTAAGACATTCTCCCTATTAATGAATGAATTAAATTTTGAATAAATTACTTTTCAGCTTCTTCTTTTGCTTTCTTTTCTGCTTCTTCTTTCTCAAGTTTTTGTTTTGCTTCTTCTTCTCTCTTTAACCGTTCTTCTTCTTCTCTCTTTTGAGCCTCCTGAAAAATCAAACCAAATAAACCAAAATTGAAACAAATTAATGTTTTTTTTTTCATCATTTAACAAATCTCTCCATTTACTACCTTGATAGCTTGTTGTAACCTTAATTCTTCTGCTTTTTTTGCTTCTTCTAAAAGTTTCAACTGTTCTTCTTCCATTCTTCTTTGCTCTTCTTCTTCTTTTTTTATTCTAGCTTCTTCTTCCAGCCTTTCATTTTCCTAAAATAAAAAAAATTTCAAATATCATACCAATTAACTTCAATTGCCATTAAATAAATACTTCACAATTCAAAAACACTTAAGAAATACAACAAAAATGATTTAAGTTAAGATTAATAAATTTACTTTTCGTTTAGTAACAGCAGTGTGACGGTATTCGGTAAACTACAACCCGGGTGAAGTCTAATGTTTGAACTACAGTAGAAAAAAGTGTAAAAAATTAAATTTTTTTTTATAGAATTAAAAAGCTACTTCATATAACTGGTTAGTAATGGAATTAAACACAAGAATATCTCGTTACTGGAGAATGAACTTTATAGTTTTTGTGACAAGTTGACCTGGAATCCACTCCAGATTTGTGTTTTTAGTGAATTTAAAATGAACATTATAATGTCACCAAATTCTTATGAAATATTTAAACTACATATTAATTATCTTTGTCATCAATACTGTAAACTTCACTGAAATAATAAGCTAAATCGTTATTCTAATAAGAAAATAATGTAAATTTGGAGAGGGAGTCATAAACATGTTATATTTTTTTAACTTTCCTGAACTAGAGTTAAACTTAGAGTTTTTTTTACAGTTTTTTTAATTACAGTCTTTTTAGTGGGCCTCGGGTCCGGAACTGCTATTTACGACATTCACTGTTGTGCATGGTAATATTAGTTGGTTGTTGGTTGGTTAGTCTTTTTAAACATTATTAAAAGTTACAATGAACAAAAGTGAAGTTATTTTTTGAGCTGAAACATGTTATTATGTTCCCCAAAAGCTTTCATAATCAATGTTTAGAGCTCGCTCCTTAATAAAGCAATAGACAGCACAAGTGCACTGACCAGTCGTTG
The DNA here is from genome assembly GCA_026182355.1 of Hermatobates lingyangjiaoensis. NCBI lineage: Eukaryota > Metazoa > Arthropoda > Insecta > Hemiptera > Hermatobatidae > Hermatobates > Hermatobates lingyangjiaoensis. The sequence goes on from JAPFBL010000329.1 coordinate 3,757,526, forward strand.
TCGCTCAAGTTCAGCTTCCCGTTCAGCTTGTTCTCTCGCCAAACGCCTCCTCTCTGCTAAAGCCGCCTTGGCCTCCTCTTCAGTTGTTATACGTGACTTACTCATTGAAGCTGTAAACCAACATTTTATAATATCAACAAAAAAAAACAACAAAACAATATACTGATGAATATAATATTTCATTAAGCGAACTTGCATAAAAAAAAACTTATAACAATTTAGAAAATAGCGTCTTCATCAGATTTTCATTTTTCAATCTCAAAAAAGCACCATTAATACTTGAATTATCATTAAAGTAGTTATCTAATTTTTTTTATTACTATATAGATGTATGAAATATGTAATGTGATTTTGTGAAACAATGTCAAAAAAACCCGCAATCCATAAATAAGTACTTGATTTTACTAAGAATTTTAACTTTTTCTTATACAATCTTAATAACTAAATAAAAACAGAAGCCTAGCAGACTTCTTTCGTTCGTATGATATCTTAGAAGGCACTGAGAAAAAAAGTGTTGTGTTTCCATTAAACTTCACTTTCAAGTCATTAGGTGATTTCAAATCTAAGGAACTTATATCCATTCTTAAAGTTGTAAGAAGGATTAAACCTTATATCAACTAGACTTGCTGTTTTCAAGCATAGTCTTTTACTTTGTTTTCAAGTTTTAAGTTCATGCTGAATTTCAATCATCCTTGTTATTTATTGTGCATTAGAACATCAGGCTTCTCTTCATGTTTACTACGGTATTAAACAGATTTGATTTGTACCCAGCATATGGTAAATACCATCACCAGAAGTAAGCTATACAACTATTTCTTGTAACTTCTAAAAAAAAAATTATTTACTCCAAATATATTAGGTCTTGGTCGAAAAAAGGAGGGTGCTTCAAATCACATTTGAGTTACCGCTATTATGCACTCGACTTTGTAGTAGAAGCTCAAATATTATTTAAAACACCTTACTTCCAATTAGCAATACTTAATTTATTACACAATAATGCAAATATTAAATTATATTATATAATTAACAATTCGTGCATCAATAACATGAATTTAAAAGTAATGCTTCCAGTTTATATGGAACTAAGATTTGTCTTGAATTATCCTACAGTAATTCGACTACGTGATAATTTGTTTAGAGAAATAGCAGATCGATACAAAAATTACTGATTATTGTGAACTTTAACTAGACATTTTAATCGAGTATTAATCACCTTATATTAATTCATTTAATAAATTAAACTTTAATAATTTATCAGTAATTCATTTAAAGCGATTTATTTATTTTTAAATTTCCAAATTTAAATATATATTCATTATTAATGCACTTGTTTGCATTGGGACACTTATGTATTGAGTAGATATGTTTTGGAGTTTGACTTACAGTTCATGATGTCCATCTGTCCGGCAAGTGACTCCTCGGGCAGTAGTAAATCTGAGCTGTTATCAATGGGAACAGGTTCAGGTTCTTCTTCGACTGCAGCAGGCACTTCTTCTTCCACTGGCTGCTTTTTATCTTCAACTACAGTATCTACTTTTATCTCTTCTTGAGGCACCGGTTTTTCGTCTACAACTGGGGACTCCACTTCTCTAGGAGTTGAAGTTGCTGAACTCTAAACATAATGTACTAATTTATTAGTGTTATCTCTATGGTCAATATATTCAATTTTATTAGGGAAAAATTAGGAGCATTACAATATTAACATTCACTGCAATTAGTGTGCACAATACTTAATCAGATAGATATCGTTCAACTTCGTTAAAGCTATAAACCTGAAAAAGGAGTAATTTTAAATATATATTTATAAAGATTTCACATAAACACGTGAAATAACAATCAATGATCAAACCACAATATGAAATGGGAAAACAAGACTTTCAACCGTAACAAGCGGTCAGAGTCAGAGTCAGATTTTTGACTCTGACGAAGACCGCTTGTTACGGGTGAAAGAGCTTAGTCTTGTTTTCCCATTTCATATTGTGGTTTGATCATTGATATATATATATATATATCACCTTTTTGCCAACGTTTCGTCTTTATTTTAAGACATCTTCAGGGCTAGAAACCCAAAAACAATAAACATTTGTCCTAACTACATCACATTCATCAGAAAAATTCAAAAATCTTACTCAAGGCTAGCTTATAACATCAAACCAACAAAACAGTTATCTTATGACGTTATCTTACAGAAGCTAGTCTTGAGTAAATACGATTTTTGAATTTTTCTGATAAATGTGATGTGGATAGGATAAATGTCTATTGTTTTTGGGTTTCTAGCCCTGAGAAGGTCTTAAAATAAAGCTGAAACGTTGGGAAAAAGGTGACTTCAAATAATTAACCCTACTAAATTATTAATAGCTATATAGCGCCGATATAACATAGGGTGTTATGTTTGTAAAACTGAATAACAGTAAAGTACCTTATTAGATTTTGTTTTCTCAGATATCTTTTTTACAGATTCGGCTTTCGTTAAAGTCGGTTTTCGAGGAGGAGTCGAACTGTTTCGAGGAAGAGGAGGCCTTTCCTTTTTCTCATTACTTGTATGAGTCACTGAAACAGAAATAAGGGGGACAATTCAAACGAAATTGAATAAAGTGAAAGAGAGTAATGAAAACTAGTGAGAAAGCATTATTACAAGGAGAAGTTGAGACTCCAGTGACAGCAATACTGATAGGTCGAGGCTTTCTGGGAGTAGGTGTCTGTCTGAGTTGGGTAGAGGCTTGTGACAGGTTACTTGACACACTGTGCTGTGACATAGAACTGACCGGTCTTGAAGGAGTCGCTTCTCCACTTTTCATATCTGATACATAAGTAAAACCATGTCAAAGCAATGACATTATATCACGCAAAATAGCTTACAATATCCTAATCACAAAACAGAAGTACTTGAGAATGGAGAGGGCATCGACTATACAAACAGACTTTTAAAGCTTTAATTCCTATCCAAGTTTTTTTTTTAAATTAAAAATGAAAAAATAAAACCTGTTTATCAGAACTCTCTCCTATCAAGGAAAGAGTAATAAGTAATAGTTAATTATTTGAAAGTCTAAAATGAAAAAAAAGCCACTATTCTTAATATCACACGGCAAAACGTAATTTTTTTAAATTCAATAATAATGAAATACCTTACCAATTACTTAAAATTAATAATCATGTAAATTCTTGGTTTAGAAAAGAGATAAAAATCTATTATCCTTTTATATTCCCTATCTTAGTAACACAAATCATTGACCAGAAATAGACATATAGGTATAATTTACATTACACCGTTACAATACGGAAATTATCTCAGTACATGGATAATTTTAGTTTAATGGCAAAAGTAAGCTTTACAGCTTACCATTCACAGAGAACGAAACGTTTATGAGGGGAACAGGTTAACTTTGATGTATTATGTATCTCATACATATGACGCTTTCGAAATATACATTAATGTAATAACAAATTTCCACGATTAAATGAAAAATTTCCACTTTCATTTAAGAAATAAATTTGAAAGATACTGCAACTCATGAAGCTCCAAATTTAATTTAAATGTTAAATTATTGTACAGGAACTAATTTACTATATTACCTCAAATATATTATTATTTATAACATAAAATAATAATTATACATTAATATCAACTCAAAGGTACGGATATCATGAACAAGATGCACGTGATATTTTAACATTTCATAATTTTAAAAAGTAGATCTTTGAAAGGAGGACAATTACTTCAGAAATTTATATACCGATACGGACAACCTTTTTTGTTTTAGCCAAAAGGTGTTTCATTTATGGATTTAATTCGATGGATGATTACTAACAAATATTCAAAAAACTTTTATTTTTTAAAAAACTACAAATACATGCTGATACCTTTAAAATATAATTTTGCTCTTATTTAAACAGCTGGATAATGTAATCATCCACAACCTAAGAATTTATTTTTAATACATTATTATGTACAATGTTAAGATAAATTTATTTAAATAATTTATGGTATGTTAAATTTTTAAGTATTTTATATTTACACGTTAAGCACTTCAGTATTACTGTAAAGACATAATGATAATACAATTATTTTTTTTTTTATAAATTAACCTACAACCAATACCGAAGTGAGATAAAATAATACTTACACAAAAAGCAAAATAAAGGAAAAAAAGAGTTAAAACCCTTACCAAAAAGTTGTTAAATGGAACCTTCACCTGGGGAGAAACTGGTCCTGATAAATGATCCTTTGCCAATGAAATGGATTACTTACTTTGTGTAAATAACAGTAATATTGACTTCCGTGATGAACCATGCACTGATTCTAACATGCTATAGACCAAGGGTCGTAAAACAGCGACGTCTAAATAACATGCTCTTTCTCCGTATGATGTTATGAATGTTCCATGCAGATTCTACATATGTTATGGAGATCTTAAACCGTTTTATCCTAATAGATTTTATTTTGTTCTAAGTGGTTCTGAGAACATGTCCATTTTGTGTACAGTAGAGTGTTTCCTGTAAATGTCCTCAGCCAACACTCTATTATTAAAATGTAATAGCAGGAAACATTCAGTTTAGTTAGCAATATGGACATGTTCTGGAACTCATCGAGCGGAATAAAACATCGACAAGGAAACGAAGATTAATGTCCACAACATTTCTACTTGATCTTGTGATCTAACAAATGAAGGACAACTTTGAAGCCCCATTGCACTTAATTGTATCCTACCAAAAAATATGAACTCATATTTAAAACACTTAGTTATTTATAACTATTCTTACATAATCCTTATTTCAAATTCAAGTGTTATTTTTATTTCCAGCAAATATAAAAAAAAATTAAATACATTCTTTTACTAAAATAATTGAAAGTGTTTAGATTTGCATCTGTGATCTTTAAAGAAGATTTTTATAATTGGACTTTGCATATTTCACTTGGTTCATTCTCATCACCTTCCTTGTAAAGAAACTAATAAAAAGTTCCAAGGTTGCCTAATAACAGACTAAGAATTAAACGAGAGGGTACAATCTTCCTGGTAAATATACTCACCGCTCGACTGGATTCAGATGTAATTTTCATCTTTACGGAGTGTTTTCAATAAACTGAGTATTTATAACATATTTACTAAAAAAAAAAGTATTTTTTTTTACATTTTAGGAACAACTTGCTGATAAACTCTGAAAATCTAGAGCTGAAACTGTTGGTATGCTCAACATGGTTTACAGTGATATTTCTGTGAATTTTGAGGCAAGTTCAAGTGGTCGATAGTCAATTGAATTGATGTCCTTCCAGCTCATCTGACGACAATGGCAACATCATAGTGTAGGCAAATCAAAGTTTAACTATGAAGGAGCTTGCTGAAGAGTGTGGGATATCAGTTGAGTCTTGCCACGAGATTTTGACCGACAAATTAAAGGTACATTGCTTTGCTGCGAGCTTTGCTCTACAACAAAGAAACAAAAAACACATCGCGTCCAGATTTGTCAGAAACTGTTTGATCGTTAAGGTGGCATGGCATGGAAACTTCTTAAGGATCATAATAGGAGTTGACTCACGACTTAACAGTTGCAACATTGAAACGAAGGTTCAATCATCACAGTAGATGATTGAAATATCCCCAAGACCTAAAAAAGCTCGGCAGTTCGATCCAAGGTTAAGGTGATGCAAACATTTTTCTTCAATGCTAAGGGTGTTGTTAAAACAACTACTTTACCAAAGATTCCATACTGAACCAGACTTCTACATTTAACTTGTCAGGATAACCATCCATCACAAAAAGTTAGAAATGCAGAGGAGTGGCGACTAGCTTTTTGATCATGACAACGCTCCAAGTTCATTAGCCTTTAGAACTCTTGAGCTTCGGAAAAACATCGACCACTGTGCTTCTCGTTTTCCAAACTCTAGAACTGTAAATTATAAATAAAGTATACATATTTCGTATTATCAAATCAGTCCGCGTATTATTTGAACCGACCTTCCGTACTACCTTCAAATTTCCATAAAAAAATAAGTATAGTTTGTTCAATATTTATTTCTATAATAAGTAAACACTCTTTAGAGTTAAAACTATTTACTTCAGCGTTGAAGCCTATCGAAGGAAACATTCCTACAATAATCAGAAAACCTGTATAGTAGGACACAACTTACAGCGATTTGTTCAACAATTAAACTTTACGAAGCAAAACTCAACCTCTTAACATTTGTTATATACCATAAAAACAAACAAACAGTAATCACTAATTCATCATGTTGTTCGGAATAACTGTGTTCAAACTTAGAAAGAGAAAATAAGTGATTATAGTTGCTCAGTGATTATCGTTCCAATTTTTTAAACCTTTCAATATTCTTGATTTCATAGTTCAAGAGTTCATTCAACTCTTCTTGACTTCAGATTTTAAGAAGAGTAAAAAGCAAAAAATTCAGCCTATATATAATGTAAAATGTTGGTGTACTTTGAACGCATGCAAACCTTGTACAGCAAAAATCATGCACTTTTCATACAAACAGAAGAATCCTTAACTTCGACATTCTTTTGCAATTTACGCTTAAGTTATAAACACTTACGTGATTAGGAAAAAAAATAAATTTTAAGGGTAACAATTGACGCTCAAAACTGATGTAAATTAATTTTATATTTTCAAAAAAGTTATCAAAATAAACTGAATTATATTTTCATATTGTTAATAAGTTTTTTTCGTGGATTAAACATAATAGCTCTCATCCTGATTTGAAAAATTGGATGCTTTATAACTGAAAACTAGAACTGGATTGAACTTACAACAAAAAGAGCACAAAGTAATCTTTTTGATAAATTATTTTAATTATATAAATAAGAATAAACAAGTTTTTGAAAGCAATTAATAAGTTTAATAAAAGAAGATATACTGTTTTAAAATGTTACTTAATAAAAGCATTAATGATTACAAAATAAAACCAGTAGATTAAAAAAATATATATACAACAATAATATTAAAATAGCTCCTCAACCAATGATTCTTCAAATACTAATTTAGTTATTATGGATTAGATCTAAAAATTAAAAACTTCTGACTAGAAGCCAATGTTTAACAGAAGTGTGTTCGGCATTCTCAAGGTTAAAAACAATTATAGACAAAATTAGTACTGCGGCTTGCCAGTACTGCTATTAACAACTCAGAGAACAAATACCTCTACAGAGTATCAACCAACAGGAAACAAAAACACCATAAACAAGGCAAACATCATTACAATGTTATTGCCTTATAGATCAAAGTATTTTTCACATTATTATAATCAGGGTTAAAAATAAAGAATATACTAGGGCGTACAAGGAACATTGAGAAAAGTACCTCCACAGAATATAAACAAAAAACACAATATGCAAAAAATAAACATACCCATGACAAGACGAATAACCACAAAGTTAGTACCTTATTGAAGGAACTATTCAACGCATTATTCACATTTCTTCTTTTTGTAATATATATTATCAAAATTAAACTGAATTAACATAGAAATTTGTTCTATCAACGACCACACATATCTTAGTAGACATCATCATAACAGACAAGAATACAGGGAGGTTACGTAACCTTACACAAAACATTCCACCCGCCAAGTTCAAATCAATACTATTTAAAAAGGTTCAAATAAAAGCATATTACGTAAACTGAATAGCATAAAGTAAAAGTAGAAACCCTAAATAAAGGAAATAACATTACATACATGTCTACAGATTATTGCAGGAGATCAAAATAAATTACACTAAGATTATTATTATCTACTATTATTACTAAGATCTACTATTATTATCGGATCAATTGTAAAAGGGACCTGGTGCTTTCATTATGTTGATAATTTCATTGAAATGCCTTTTTTTTGTGTATTTGTTCATGTTCCAGTATTCTAGTGTCTCCAAACTTAAACGAATATCCTTTGGTCCCAGTGCACACAGAATTTTCTAGCCACCAAACTGTTTTTTGTGTCTGATACCATTCTTACGGTGTATTATCCTGTTTCTAAAGTATTGGTTAGTTTGTCCAATATATACTATATCACAATCTGAACATTTTACCGAAAGACAGCATTACTGTTACTGTTACTGGCAAGAGGACTCTTTAATATTTAATAAATATGGTGTTAAGTGTGTTCAGCTTTTTGTGTGCTATTTACAATCAATTTTATTAGATAATACTTTTTTCAATTGTTCTAATAACCTATTGATCTCAACAATTCTCCCATATTCATTAGATATCGGTATATTACTAGTAATATAAATAAACTGTATGTAATGTTATAATCTAATCTAATTTTTGTTTTCTGATCTTGAATATTCTGTGGAGTTATCCGGCCAGAGTTATTTTGCAGTATTATTAATCTTTTAAATTGTTTTTAGCCCTAATAGTAATAATGTTAGAAACACAATGTCTATAAAAACAATAACACTTGTCCATTTTGGTTTTCTTTTACTTTGTGCTTTTGCTTGATATTTGATACTCTGTGGAGTTATTTGTTATCAGAGTTGTTAATAGCAATACTAATTTTTTCAATTAATTGTTTTTAACCTTGAGAATGCCGAACGGATTTCGGCGAAACATCAGTTTGTAATCAGAAGTTATTCATTTTTAGATCTAATCCTCAATAACTAAATTAGTATCATAAAAGTAATAACGAGATGTAAGCCATAAATTAAATAAGCAACTGAGAAGAAAATAAATGGAATGGAACATGCGAAGTACAATGATACAAAACCCATCAGTAAACAACATGCATTTGTTCTATGAAACTTTTTTCCAATAATACCTCACAAAATATATTACAAATTTTTCTTTCAAACGCTTAATTCTATTTCCTTTTTTAATTTTATTTTGAAACCGATTTTCATATAAAAAAAAGGCTTAATATATATATATATATATATATATATATATATATATATATATATATACTTTTTTTCGTTGGAAATACGATCCAAAACGGACAAATATAGTTCAATATAAACAAAGAAACATAGAGAAATCAGAAGAACACACTTACAGTCTCTAATTTTCGGTTTGAACCGTCTTCAAACTTGTTTTACCAGCCTCTTCCTTCAGATCCTACATCCAACTTCCATCTAGAGTTGGTTCAACTCCTACACACCCACGCCAACCATGAGGGACTTACAGATGAAGACATTCAACTTCTCACACCTATTACACCCCGCTGTCCCACTTTTTACATCCTACCCAAAATCCACAAACCCTTTCAAATGCCCAATAATCCACCTCCCGGGAGACCCATAGTTTCCAGCTACGGCTGTCTCACTGAGCGAATTTCAGCGTTCGTAGATTTTATTCTGCAACCACTAGTGAGCAGTCAACCTTCTTTCTGTAAAGATTCCTTTCACTTCCTAGATAAAATCAAAAGTGTATCCCTGCCTGAATCTCCCCCTTATCCAATCCTCCTTGTAACTATGGATGTAACCTCGTTGTACACTGTCATAGATCACAGTGAGGGCTTAACCGCTTTGCGCTACTTCCTCTCTTCCAGACCACTCCCTCATTCGCCATCCACTGACTTCATTATCACCTTAGCCTCCTTCGTCCTCAAACACAATGCTTTCAAGTTCGATGAAGACTTTTACCTGCAAATCAAAGGAACGGCCATGGGAACTAGAATGGCTCCCTCCTTCGCCAATCTGTTTATGGACCACCTTGAAAATAGTTATTTCCAAACCTGCCACCTTCTTCCCTCACTGTATACCCGCTTCATCGAAGACATCTTCTTTATCTGGACCCATGGCATTTCCGAGTTAGAAGTCTTCATCGACAAATTCAAATCTTTTTGCTCTTCCATCTCCTTTACCCATAACATTTCCAACAGGTCCACTACCTTTCTTGATGTCGATATCACCCTCAACAATAGTTCTCTCATTACTTCCGTCCATTCTAAACCCTCTAATCCCCATTTATATCTACACTTCAATAGCTGCCACCCTCCCCACATTAAGAAATCCATTCCGAGATCCCTCTCCATACGAATTCACCGGATTTGTAACAGACTACAAGATAAACACCTACATATCAATAGCCTAAAAAGTAAATTTGTAGAGCGAGGTTACCCTCTCCCCTTCCTAACAAGAAGACTGGTTCCTGCCACAACCCCACACAATCCTACATCAACCTCCTCTTCCTCTCCCTCTGGGTCACCCTACCTTATTACAACCTACTTCCCAGGTATCCACAGACTGGGTACCATCATTAAAGAACTTTTCCCGATCATATCCTCTTCTCCTGCCACCTCCAAAACCTTTCCTAATCCGCCACGCCTATCCTATAGACGTCCTCCCAACCTTGGCAATTTTCTTACGCACAGGAAGCTAACCTCCACGAGGGCAAACAGCTTGCCTTCTGGAGCGCAACTGTGCGGACGTCGAGGTTGCCTCACGTGTCCCATTATAAATCCCCAACCACACTTCACAGCTCCCCCCCATAACACCCTCTATCCTGTTGCAACTGACTGCTCGTGTACCTCCAAAAACTGTGTGTACCGTTTGGAGTGTACCAAGTGTGATTCGTTCTACGTAGGCCAAGCATCCACCAAGCTTAGTCTCCGTATAAACAATCACAGAGCTTCAGTCAATAGCCGCTCCCATCTTCCCATTGCCATACATGCCAATAGCCATGGTCTCCCTTTTAATGAGTGCTACAGGTTACAGATTCTGCGACAAATACCCCCTGACAGCAAAGACCTCACACTACGAGCCTCCGAAGAAGCCCATATTTGGCTATTAAGTGCGCGCAGTGCACCTGGCCTTAATCTAAAGCGATAATGTCTAAAAGTTCCTTGCCTTTTCACATTTTTTAATAATTTATTTCATTTGTTATTATTATTTGTATTCTTAGTTTTATTTTACCATAGCTTAGTCAGTACTTTTGTTTATGTATCAATTTCTCTGTATCAATTTCCCTTATTTTTTCAATTTTTTCTTTTTTATATATTTATTGTATTCATATTCCATTAATTTAATGTAATTATAAATTATAAATTAATTATAAATTGATTCCTGTCTACCTTATTTTCTGTGAACGGGCGCGCATGCGGCAACACTGTTGGTCTCCAACCGTCTCTGATCCAGTGCGCTTGGTTTCCCTTTCTTATCTCTCCTGAAGACGGTTCAAACCGAAAATTAGAGACTGTAAGTGTGTTCTTCTGATTTCTCTATGTTTCTTTGTTTATATTGAACTATATATATATATATATATATATATATATATATATATATGAATCAATGATCAAACCACAATATAAAATGGGGAAAAAAGACCAACATCTTTCAACCGTAACAAGCCGTCTTCGTCAGAGTCAAAACCCAACTGAGTCACACCTCACAATCTCAGTTGGGTTTTGACTCTGATGAAGTCCGCTTGAAAGATTTTAGTCCTTTTTTCCCCATTTCACATTGTGGTTTGCTCATTGATTATTATTTCACTTGTTTATGTAAAATCTTGTTATAAATATATATTTATAAACAAATTATGGGGTTTAATAGTTTGAAAAAAAGTTAATATTTTTTAATTTAAAAAATCCGAACTGGTCTACACTCAACTATATTATAAGTAAAAGTACCACCTAAGTCATTAATTATTATTTATAAATAAATATAATACTGTATTAACTTACTCATTCATTTAATTCTGATTTAATGATTTATTTTAATGTTCCTGTTACCATTGGTAATATTTATATTACCAATTATAACTAAAATGAATTATTCTTACAGTAATTATTAACAAAATTTCAATTTAGTGTAAACAAATTAAACACGTAAGGGATTAATTTAAGTTATGAAGTTTTAGGGACACAATGTCTCTTTAATGGTTGAGGTTCAAATTTCTTAAAATTTTTATCACTACATAGCATATTAAGTAGATGCTCTGTGAAATATTTTAATATTCCAGTTAGTAGTTTTTATTTTTCTTTTAAAGTTCATTAAATGCAGTACAATTCAGTTCTCTATTATGAATCAATCAAAAAACAAAAAAAAAACTATGCACCTATGACTTTTTTTTTATAAGAGCTACTTTTGTGATCAAGTTCGTTATAATTCGTCTAGCGATGTAACTTTAATCGTGTTTACAATCTTAATCTAATATTTTAAAATCTAACTTGACCTTTACTGTTAAAAAAAATTACACTTTGTTTAATTAATACTAAACTCTCTTCTTTAATAACAAAATTGCAATTCTCTTGAGCAGGGGCTCTCAAATTAACCCTCAGGGGGTGAATTTTAGGTTTCCAGGGGGCGATTTGTGACCGCAATGATTTTAAAGGGTGAGATAAGCTATTATAGGTTTTGGCCTCTAAATTATACATTAAAAAAATACTATATTAATTGAATTGATATTTTATATATTTATATTTAATTTGCATTTAATTTATGAAATTCAATTATAAACATAATCCAATGTAAAGTTGTAAAAGTTATATACTACCTTGTAAAAAAAGAAGGGGTGGGGGGAATGACATTGTGGAAATGGCAATATGGGCGAATGGGCCAAGGGAGGCTGAAAACCCCTGCTCTAGAGTTAGTATTTCATACATTGGATAATAAAGTGGCTTTATTGTGGTGCAACAATACCTAAAAACTACTTATCATATTTTCATTAAAACAGCTGTCGTTGTAATATCAATTGGATCAATTGAACGGTATGACTTCACAATCATTCCAATCTCAGTTAAGGAGGAGAGTCTCAAACCCATATTAAGCAACATCAAGACAGTATTATTAGAAGAAAACTTATGTTTTATTTCAACTTACTACCCAGTTTAATCACTCTACTGATTGGAAACCATAACTATGAATAGTGACAAAATGTCAATTAATAAAAATAATATTACAAAATCAGCATACTTTAAATGCATCAAGTTTAACTTATTGATGTTAATTGAGTTTAAATTAGATCTATAGGTTGTTATTAAGATAGGTCAACAGTTTTATGTTAACGGATTATCTTAACTAACGTCCAGCAGTATACCATTTTATTGAAGGTGCCACCTTTCCCTCCCTCTTTTTGCTTGATATCTACCTTTTTTTTCTCCACAGTCACTCAAATAATTGACTAATAAAATCTAACGATTAACTAAAATTTTCCATTAAAACGATAGTTTTATATGATTAATAGTTGTTAATGATTATAGCAATTGTTATTATCTCTTAATAAAAAAATTTATACATAAATATGCACTAAACATGAAATATCGTATACAAAAACGATTGATTCACAGATAAATCTAAAAGGTAATTCATTACAAATTTTTTTCAAATCATTTAGACATGCTGTTCAATACCATGCACATAATTACACTCTGCACAAATGACAATCATGTAAGCATTATCAAAATAAATATTATGCATGAACAAAAAAATAAAATCCAGAATTAAATGCAAATAAAAGCAAAAACAGGACAATTAAAACGAAAAACACAGAGTAGCAATGCAAATATAAAGAACTCCTGCCAGCTCATTGAATGTCATGATCAGGTCAATATGAATGAATCAAACACACGCGTGGGATAAAATATGTTTTTACTTCTTTAGGAAAATAAAGACACTAACTATAATTTTTGATGATTTAGCATCATAACTGTCAATATATTTAAATTTTTATAATATATATATATATTTCTAAATTAATTACGGGTTTTAATAGTTCGAAAAGATTTTAATATTTTTTTAATTTAAAAAACCTGTAGTCGTCTACACTTTTAAATTCCACATTTAGAGGATGGAAAGCTAAAAATTTGTATGTCAGTCAAATTAGTATTAATTTGAGTCTCTTAATCTTAAGATTTAACAAATGATAATTACTTTTATATTTCTACAAAAAAGTATACCATAATTATGAATTAGAGAGTTATACAAGTATAAAAAAAACTAATTCATGACTAAACTGAGAAATGCTAAATAAATATAAGAGATTAAATTCTTGGAAGCCTATAACTTCAGATTTATTTAGATTTTACGTAAACAGTATACTTTTAGAAGGAATTCAAACTGTTTGATGGGTAAGGGTGTGAGACAGGGAGATGGGAATAGTGTGGGGTGCAGGCTTGGTGAAGGCGGACAGGGGATGGACGACGCTGGCAGGAGCTACTGACCTGGAGGGACGGTGCGCTCCTCTCGAGCACGGGCTCGCAGACGCTCCGTCCTGTTCGGCCTCACCAGACTCAACAGCGACTTGGACGTGTTCCGCTGTGGTGGCCGCGCTCCCGTCCCCGCCAGGTTCGACATGGACCTGGACAAGTCGGGGGCTGGCGCTACCCCCACAGGCGGCTTCCTCACCACTCTTGGTTGAGCAAGCCGGTCCAGCCGGCACATCGACTTACTTCTGAAGCTCCTACTCGATGAGAGACTACTATTTCCATCGGCCGATCTTGGACTGGGCACAGTAGGCGTCAAGTCTGTCTTCTTTCTTCTGGTACTACCGTCAAACTCGTCTGAAAATAATACAAAGTTACTTCTGAAATCAAACAAAATAAATATTTCAAGATGCATGTACAGAACAATTACTTTTTTAGCCACCAAGCCACCCTTCCTCCCTGTAGCTCACATATACATAGCCCCCCCCTCCTCCACTCATTAAATACAATAATAACGCTTTAATTCAATTTTTTATGTATCAACCACACAAACGGCTTCTTAATAAATGAATGAACAACTTTTCCCTATTCAAATGATTATTGTCATCAATTATATGAACGAAATATATATATATATATAGCGAACAAAAATACATTGATAACACTAGTAAAAATTATTCTTATAGCTAGTGAATTATTGGATAGTTAATAAAATTTTACTAGAAAGGTAATTTACATATTTTTTAAAAAATACAATTTAATTTAGTTTATGGGATTAACAACTGTATAATTAACTCAGCATGTTAGGAAAAGTATTAAGTCTCCATACAAAAAAGTTTATTACAAGAAAATAAACAACGCGTTTCAAACACTTGATGTTCTTCTTCAGGTTACATCTAGAACAAAATATATATATGCATTTAAGAGCTTTGGGAACGCAGGGGCGAATTTTATATATATTCATTTTAATTAATTCGCCCCTATGTTTCCAAAGTTCTTAAATGCATATATATTTTTTTTTCTAGATGTAACCTGAAGAAGAACATTAAGTGTTTGAAACGCGTTGTTTAGTTTCTTGTAATAAACTTTTTTTGTTGTGGTGACTTAATCCTTTTCCTAACATGAGTAAATATCACACTATAACAGATTGCACAGTTAATGAATTAACCCAGCTTTTATGAAATTTATGAAAACGTTTTTAACTATATCAATCTTTTTCAATTATTACAATATTAAAAGTTTATACGACAGTTCTAGACTTGCATATCAAGATTACACATCCAACATGGATCATGTATAATAATACATTTTCTAATTTATATTACTATAATTAAGATTAAAAAAAAACAGAATTAATAACTAATGGACTATTTAGTAACCCAGATAAAATTAAAGTGTGACACAAACAACCATAATTATTAGAACGAACCTATAATTAAAAATTATTCTTATATTTCTACATGTAAACCATATATAACATCTGTTTCCAAACATATACACACGTGCCCACTACATCAATGTAGGTTAAATGACCCATTGTTGATTTCACCATATCTCTTACGTACTATCGAGAATAGTATGTTACAACTATATGTAATTTAGTAAAATATACTAAGTAGTAGGTTTTCTGTTTCTATTAGATCTCTTCACAGTTTTGTAGCCTAATATTATAAATGTTTCAAAATTTTCTTAGTTATTTTTATAAAGTTTTCTTCCATAAAGAATCATGAATAAACTTGATTTTCTACGTTATATACTTTAATGGTTTATAATTCTTAACGTCTTAACTCACAAAATCTTAAATGAAAATTGCAAATGTTTAAAAGAAGTTTGATATAACAAGCAATAGGACTTACAAAAACTCTATAAAAAAAAATCACTGATTACTTGACAAAAAAAATCACTAATGTATGATCAATGTAATATCACAATAAATTATAACATTGTTTACATAATAATAATTGATAAATTCAGTCACTCAATAAAAATTATAACTTTTTCTTGTAACTTATTTTGATATAAATTTGGATGGTTAAAAATGATTTCACCTTAAAACACCAATACAACAAATAAGAAGACTAATGCGAAAAAAATGATCTATTTCAATTAACAGGTTAACAAATACATGTGCAATTGATAGATCTCACAGTTTAAACATTATTGTAATATATAAACACTGTTTAAAATATATGTAATGATACCTGCAATTAAATAAGAAAGAAGAAATAAAGAAACAAATAAACTATACCGAATTGGAAGACTCGTTCCAACTGGAAGTGTGAGTTGGTTTAAAAAGAAAGAATGAAATTAAGAAGGGGTAGGACACAAGGGTGATTCATTTGGAAGCCCAGGGCAATTGGGAATTCAGTGGAATCCCTACAACCGACCACCTGTAACTCAGTATTACTCATGCATAAGGCCATTCAAATCATAGGCGCTCTTCTGGTGGTTTAACAAACTCTTACCACTGTGCGTTAACCTAAAAATAAGTTAACACAAGGGCATAGTAAATAAAAAAAAACCTTTTAAAGGGTATCCTTTATAATCGCCATAAAATAATATTATAATATTTACTTATAATATAAATATAATATTTATAATAATCCTTTATAAGCGCCAGTCAATTATAAATACAATTAAGTAAAAAAAAAACTGTCATTGCTATACAACAAAGTAAAGAAATTAAGCTACTTTTAACTTAAGAATGTATATATGAATATCTGAAAATATTTAAATTCCCAGTTCAAATAATTTACAGAAAGGAAATATTAATCATTAATGGAAATATTTGAATAGCTACATTGAAATAATATTATTTTAAAAAGAAAATATCTCATATTTGTGGTTTTGTTAAGCCAAGTTAAATATTCCCAAAAATATATAAACAGCCAACTGATTTTGTTTTAGTCGAAATTATTTCAACGAAAAACGGATACTATTTTTCACATTTTCTTATTTCTTATATTGATAATTTAATTATCGGTAGAAACTCAATTCTTTTAAGGTGAAATCATTTGAAATTATCTAAATTTATATTTAAAAAAAGTTACAAGTAATAGTGACATTTTTATTGAATGATCTAATTTATCATATTATTATTGTATAAATAATGATTTCATATATGGTGATATTACCATTACTATAATAGGCAGCAAAGGTTAGTGTTTAATTCTGATTTTACTGCATATATATATAATTATAATTCACATATATGCATTTACAAGCAAATTTTTTAATATTTTTCCTTGTGAAAATAACAGTTCAATTTTTGAAGCAAACAAAATTGCTAGTTCAAATACAGGATGCCAACCATAAGACTGTTCCTGGAGTTTTTTTTTATCTTATCTTTTGCTGGGTGAAAAAAAGAATATAAGGGTTCAATAACTCATCAATCAGTGTTGAATGTACAGTTGTTAGGAATAAAAGTAGTAATTTTAGGACTTTGACGTCGGCCAAACAGGTGCGACTATTCACCACGATCAAGTTCCGAAACTGATCTTACTTTTACTGGGAGTAACTGAGAGGTACTGATTTGCAGAATCGCCACTTTAAGTTGATCAACTTTCTCTCTTGAATAATTCACAAATGACTTTTCACGTACAATTTAATCTTAATGTTGTTCTACAAATAAACACTAACTTAAAAAAACATTGGAATTTCCTAGGGAATGAGGAGATTCCCTATATGCAGCTATATGAACTTGTATTTTAATTGTCAGTTTTTTCCTTTTTTCTTTTAATATCTTATATATTCCCAAAGTCAAGGCAGGAATATCTTATGTTATTTCCTTTATCACTATAAATAAATAATTTAGGGGTAAAATTATTAAGAAATTATTCAACAGGAGTCAGCTTTTTTTCTTTTTAAACAAAGTGAATAATAATATCATACGAAAAAAAACTAATGATTTGCAACTATCACACAATAAAAAAAATCATAAATACATTATTTAAATAGATTATACTTCTTACATATAGAATTGATCGCAACAAATGCTGGAGACATCATCGCAAAGAATATATTAAGATTAATTGAAAATTATTGTTAATAATTTTTATTATTAACCATAATAAAAATTATTGTTAATAATAATATTATCAACTTTTTTATTAAAATCATTGTTACTAATTTTTAAATAATCCTAAATTCTTAAAACAATAATAAAAATTGTTAATAATAATATTATTAACTTTTTTTATTAAAATTATTGTTACTAAATTTTAAATAATCCTAAATTCTTAAACTCATTAAGCCTAAGATTTAATCCTAAAATTCCAGTCTGAACTGGACTAGATGACTTCTAACCATGTAAAGAAAACACCTAATATTTCATAAAGTTAAATTTTTTGTTTGATCTATTTCATCTAAACTTAAATTGGAAAATATAGCAGTAACTAATAATCAATTGATTAGTAATGAGGGCAAAATCAATAAAAAGACCATATGCAAATCCTCATTTACACACACAAAAAAATCAAACAAAAATAAACTCTGTACTAAACACTTTTTTAATAAAACAGTAAACAAAAAATAGTTATTTCTCTCAAAATAAGGAAGAGATTAACTTTTGAAATAATTGATTAGTCAAAGACCTTATTAAAGCTATAAAATATCAATAACATTACATTAAATATATAATACAATGCTACGTTGAAAAGTAGCACTTTTATTAGTTTGTTGATTACATCTTGAACTACATGCTATTTATTATAAACAACACTGTTTATTGACAGTGCTCTAGAACATCCCACAGCGAAACAATAGCCACGCTTCCATCAATCACAGAAGCAACACTGTTTTAATTTTGATAAGAATTCAAATATTATGGAGAATGATTTATTATAATAATTTAAAATAAAGTGATGGTTCGAACAGAAAAAGACTACACATTCAATATATATTTACCAAACTTGTTTTGGCATTCTTTATAATCGATAAAACTAAATTAAAATATATTAGTGAAGAATATAATTTATTCGAAACATTAATCATATTATATGAATGTGGAGGCGATTTCATTTCTACCTTAAAATTAATGAATTCCAAATAGTGTTTAACTCCAACATGTAGATGTAATGTAAGCATGTTTAGGATGAAAAGCCCACAAAAACTCGAATAGATTCACTGATTTTTTCCAAATTATTAAGAATATTTTAATTATTCGTCCCAGTTGAATATTACATGTGAAATATGAATATTATATAAATGAAATGAAAAATATTATATGAATACAAACATATTCATATAATATTAATTCGTCCATTAGTTTACTCAACATCTGACACAAGAATATATGGCTTACTAAAGTTAGGTTCCACTAGCTTAAATTGTTAGAAATTAATAAAAATCCACTAAAATAATTCTCTGAAGCAAATTAAGTTGAGAAAATAATATATTTAAGTAGTTTCTGTCAAGTCTGATGAACCTTTGATTCAGAAATATAAGCATGAGAAACGTCTCTAAATTAAAAATTGATATTGCTTATCTACACTATATATATATACATATATTGTCATTTGTTAATTAAACAGTGGTTCTCAAGGTTTTTAAAATTAATGACAAAATTCAAAATAATATATACAATGACCTAAATCACCATTTTCACAAATGAATTTTAATTTTCTGTAAGTAAAGCATAGTCATCATGTCAAGATTCGATCTTCCGAATTTTGACGGGTTTATATGTTTTTGAGCTACACAAGTTCTTTTTCAACGTTTTGTTGATGATGTGAACAAATCAATGATTTGTTGATGATGTGGGTGGGTATCTAAAACTTTGTGAACAAACTGCAGTCCACAAATTCTTATATATATATGTATTTAAAAAGATTTCACATAAACCGTGAAATAACAATCAATGATCAAACCACAATAAGAAAATGGGAAAACAAGACTAAGATCTTTCAACCGTAACAAGCGGTCCTCGTCAAGTCAAAAACCCAGTTGGGTTTTTGACTCTGACGAGGACTGCTTGTTACGGTTGAAAGATCTTAGTCTTGTTTTCCTATTTTCTTATTGTGGTTTGAACATTTATATATATATATATATATATATATATATATATATATATATATATCAGCTCAAAAAGGAAGAAAAGCAACACACAGAGAAAGAGACACACTTACAAACTCAAATTTTCGGATGATCTGTCTTCAGGGGAAAATAGAATGGGCGACCAAGCACGCCGGAAACACAACGGCAGGAAACCGTCCCGACAACCGACTGTGCCGCTACGCGCGCCCGGTTCTGAAGTACTTCATTACTGAAGTGACTACTTCATTACTTCTTGAACCGGGCACGCGTTGCGGCACAGTCGGTTGCCGGGACGGTTTTCTGCCGTTGTGTTTCCAGCGTGCTTGGTCGCCCATTCTATTTTCCCCTGAAGACAGATCATCCGAAAATTTGAGTTTGTAAGTGTGTCTCTTTCTCTGTGTGTTGCTTTTCTTCGTTTTTGAGCTGATTTGCGTCCAGTCTGGATCGTTTTTTAGATTTTTCGAATTTTGAGTGAAATATATATATATATATAAGATAACAATATAAGTCAAATGTATTTTGACTAAGTTTGATATGTCAAATTCATATTTTACACAAATAAATATGAATATATTTTGGATATATTCATCCAAATATATTTGGATCCGTGAATATATAAATACACGGATACTTTGGGGGGAAAATTGCGTGATGAGAAAATCATTTTCTTGGACAAAATGAGGTTTTAAACAAATTTTGTTTTCCTCCTAACTCTAGAGCTTTACAATTTTTGCATTACCAGGGAAATCTGAAAACAAATTAATGAAAAAATCCTAGAATTTTAAAAAAAAATGGAAAATATATTTTTTTTTCAATAACACATAAAAATCATGACTTACGATTGAATCTGAAAGCTCAGTGAGGAGGATATAAGCTACACAGTCAGACGGGCCAGAATGAAATTATAACTAAAAATAGGTCATTATTGAGTGGGGGGGGGGGGGGGGATAAATAGAGGTATTTTTTTTTATAAACCAAAGGAATGTAATGGTACATTGTATGTTTCCAGAAAATGTTTTTTTGACGCTAACTGCTCACTAAAGAACAATGTTGTAAAAAATTAAACATAAAATTAGCTATTTAATAAAAAATAATAAAATTCCGACGATTGTGATGGGAATATGGCCATAAAAACTGAAAAGTCATCTTCGAATAATGAATCGTCTGCTGTACTTGTCCGCTTTGTATACATTAGTTTTAATTACTTTCATGCTTTTTAGAAATTCTTGAATTGAAAGGAGTGAAATAAAATTGTTACACGTTTAAGAAAAAAATTTGAAATTTTTTAATGATTTAAAATGATATGTAATAAGAATAAAATTCTTAATTTTTAAATGTAGAAAGATCTCATAACAGATTCCTTCTAATGAATGAATAGTACTAATATATAGATGGATTAATCCACAAACTATAGAATAGATTACAGTATTATTGTAAAAGAATAATTATGAATTAGATCGACTATAGTTGTGAACACTAAAGGATGCTCTCAGGGAGGAATGTTGTCGCTCCTACTCTAGTAATAAGTTGCGAATGACATACAAAATACTCTAAATAATGACTTAGTTTTGATAGGCAAGGATATCCAGAAGAGCCTTTATTAAAGAAGAACAGGAATGCTCGATAGTACTACCTAAGATGGAGCATACACCCCAAATTGCTGTGAAAGTAGTAAAGGAAAAATTTCTGGGTATAAATCCACCTAAAACGGTCTTTACAGCCTTCTGAAAGAGAACAAAGATTAACCTAAAACCATTAAGGTTACGGATAAAATTCCTGGAGGTTCTTTAGATAAAAAATTAAATTGGAAAAGATATGTAACAGATTCACTGGATATGGAACAAATCTGCTGTAAGTGATTATTTCTAGTGTAAAGGGGTCTTAACACGAAATATTCACCGTAGGCTTACAAAAGTATTATTACTGCTGTAGTAAAATCAATGGCTTCATATGCACTGGTTGTATGATGTAAAAAAAACAAACATGTCTAAGCTTAACTGGATCACTCACTACCTATGCTACCTACAAATTTGAAGACTAATAAATATCTCTCACTTAAACATTTATATCAAAAATTATTACTGTTTATTTTAGAAAATGGAAAGGTCTTTCTCGGAGATGAAATATCAAAAAAAAAATAATAGAATAAAATATTAATAATTAACCTGTATGTTGGTTAGATACAATGCCCTATGTAGATAATTTGTGTCCTCGAAGTGGACCCAAATTTAGAATTGACTGGATCCACTGTACTTGTGCCACAATAGCTCAATTAATCTATTTTTTTTTTATAAACATACACGACTAAGGATTACTCTTGCTTGTTAGGTAGTAGATTCTCATTTATTATGTTTTATAAATATTTAGAAAAAGAACAACTTATCTCAAATCAGTTACACAAAATATGCGACAGCAAATACCTTTAGGTCTCAAAACCAATAAATCACGGGAAACAAGAATTATTTATTACAATACCAGTAACATTAAGAAATTACCAAAAATTATATAAATTTCGCTCCTAGAGATGTAACCATGCATTGGTGGGTATAACGTAATTAAGTTAATTTCTACATTAGCCTTACATGTATTCTATAATGCCAATGTATTTTATGTTTATGGACACTTAGACACATTGGGAAATTAACATTTATTTCTCAATATAATGTGGAAAAACTTTCCTTATACCATTTTCTACTCACCAAATCCAATACCAATTCACCAAATTCCCCATTCAAAACATTTAAAGCTATAATTCACTAGAATCAGATTCAGATATTCACCGAAAGAAATCGAGACATCTTTTAAATGAAGTTCAGGATATAGTCTAGAAATGGTGTTTTCTGTATTAATTCATTTAAAAGACAGTACATTCCGTTATAACACGGTTAATGAGAAATATATTTTTTGTATAATTTCGTTAGAATTAAAAATATTTTAAAGTTATAGTCTATCTCAAAAAAAAAAAAAAACAAAAAACGGACAAGCACCAAAATTGGTTGGGTATAGAAGATTATAAACGAGGTAAGATGTTCTTTCAGATTCCCACCAGCGTGACTGACTTCCTCTGTTGTACGCGCATTTACACATTATGAAGTTGTTCAAATGTTTAGAAAAAAGAAAGCCAGAGGTAAAAATTATTGAAAATTTCAAAATAATAATGATTAAGACTTTTTAAAATAAATTAATTTCAATGATAAGGGAAATAAAGTACAACTAAAAATGATACCTTAATTAATTCTTTAATACAATGAAATTTCTTGGCAATATTACTTGAAATACTATTTCCTGTTTTAGATGAGAATGAATAAATACAGTAATATTGAGAACCACTGATGAGTCAAGAAGTGAAAATAAAGAAGAAGTAGGCATTAAACACAGGCTCATTCCGAAGAGTTTTTGTCATTTCTGAAAAAAGTTACGATCAGCCAATTTGTGAGAAGTCAAACCAAAATAATATAGTCTACTTAAGTCCGTAAGAATTTGAAAAACAATCTGAACCATTACTATAATAGCATGCTGATGTATGTTACATGATCTATGTCAATCAAAGCTACAGATTCCACCAGACTTCTAAATAAATGCAAAAAGAAAAATAAATAAGTCAATAGTTAAATCACACACAGTTCCAACATGACAAAGGAAGGCTTAATTTGTTTTGATTAAACAATTGGCAAACATTTGGCAAACATTACAGACGGCACAAGACATGGACGGAGTTAGCAAGTCATGTTGAGAACCGACTCACCGCGGGGCTTCGGGCAGGGGGACTGGGGTGGTGACCCACCCCAGTGGAATACCTCGTAGATAGATGAAGTCTGCCACATGTTCTCTGTAAAATCCTCTTTCAACTTAACAACAAAAACTTCCACAAGCTCGCCAAAAAAAAAAAAAAAAGTAAAATACAAAAGAAAAATAAACAAATGACTTTATTAGATTTTATTAAGAAAAAGTTATTAAAGAACTAGTGATTTTTTTCAAACAACTACTAATCAAAAGTTAAAAAATATATAAAACAAAAATATAAATAAACAACAATACTAAAAAAAATTCAAGAACCATCATTAATTATAATTCATAGACTGGTTTACACGCAAGTATGATTCTACAAAATCGGTCTACACTGAAACTCATCCATGAAGAAACCTACTAATTCGTTAAATATTTAAAAAAACTACTTTGCTATTCTCTGTATTAATAATTAATATTATTTTTACATTACAACATTATAAATAGAAAGTATAACACTTTTTCCTATTTCGATCTTTGATAACCTGCTAACAGTTTTTTTTTTAGTTTGAACAAGTTACGTTTAGATAGATATTTCCTTTGAAGTTAAAAGCTATGTAGTTCCAATGATGTTAACTCTTGTGTCTCAACGTATTGATTCAAGTATCGTTCAAAATAGAGTACATTAAAAATTATAATATTAATTAAAACTGCACTACTTTAAATAATAGTTAAAAAGAATAACAGTTACCTAACTTCAACTGAAACTCATAGGGAAAAATTAAAGAATATCAAAAATTTTTGATGCATTGGGAAACTACAATGAATTAAATTATTAAAAATCAATGATATCTGATCTTAAAGTCTCAATTTAATAAGATTTTACTGTTATAGTTTGGTATCAGTGTTTGTTCACTTCCGTTTGATTAATTTAGAGAACTGGTTTTACCCTTGTTCAAGGCCAAAAGAGATATATAAACATGTATACAGAATATATACATGTATTATTAGTCTTGTAGAGGATTAACGTCTTTCAGGCCGTACAAAAGTGTAGCTCTTTATTTATTCGGTGTCCATTTAAACTACCAACAGTCACATCACCGGGGTGTCCAACATTACGTGGCGTCACCCATTCGACTATATTCACACCGAATGATATATCAATTATGTGATTTAACGAGAACTGGAGCATTCAGCATGGATACGCTATGTAGACATGGTGGTCAATAACCATTTATTTATTTAGAACCGTGGTTTCATGTATTCAGAAAAGAACCTTTTTAAATAACAAAAATAAACTTCGCAATATTATAGGATTTCCTTTATTAGTTTTAAAATTACGATTTGTTTTCTCTAAATAAAAAAAAATAAAAATTTGTTTAAAAAAATAGGTTAAACAAATCTCTGGTTTTGCAAAACATGAAAAATATATGGTCGAAGATCCTTATATATGTTATTATTATGAATCAATAAACCACAAATTTAAACAAAATTGAAATAAACAAGTATACAATTAATTGTACATTTAAAAAAAAAATTAAAGCCGGAATATAAATAATTATTGATGATAATCTATTAACTTTCGTAAACAGATAAATAACAGTGAAACTAAAGGTCTTTTGGAATTTAAAAATCGTTTGAAAGAACATAAAGTTTGTAATGATAATAAAGTTGAAATGATACCTATGGTTGACTTTCTGTCTATTCCTGCGTGGGCAGAGGTCGCCCTCTTCTTGCTACCATCCAGCTCCCTTTCGGAGGACCTCCTGGTAAGAGGAGGGGCAGCACTCATCGAAAGGGTCATTACGTTAGTAGTTGAAGTAGCTCTGAAATAACGTAACTTTTCACTAATACAGATTTAATGACATTCTCACTTTGCTACAAGAAAAGCTGAAAGCATCAAGTTAATTGGACAAAAAATCCAATTAACTTCGCAGATAATTTCAGAGTATCCATAGGATAGAAAACAATTCCAAAGAGACCATAATGTATTGGTTTCGCTGTTACCACTTAATAAATGTTAACACATGAAAAATGCAATTACTTATTTTAAGGAGCTTAAGCAAAATTACAAATTGACTTTTTTGAAAAAGTGACTTTTCATAAAATTTTATAATAAAATTATAATTAAAATTATAATGTTCACTTTAGAAACATTTATCTGATAAACTTCAGAAAGAATTACAGAAAGAATTGGTAGAACATTAAAAATGAAAGGAATAATTTCAATTAAATATATAAAAAATATATATAAATATAAATCATATTAAAAATATATTTTTAAATATGAGATATAAATACAATTAAAACCATTTTATATACAAATTACAATGTTTCAATGAATTCAAACATTATAATTTGAAAAGCAGTTCAAATACCCAATTTCATCAAATCACAAAAGAATGTAAAACTGAATTTAACTTGAGGGGTTATTTTTTGACGGAAAGTTTGACTGTATCCATTCTAAACAATTTTGGAAAATAGGTCCCAGAAATAGTCATAGGACCATTTTTGCTGTGAAGCATGTCTCATCAAAATTACTTCATATTTCGATAAAATTTAAACTATATGTATAAGCTCCACTAACATTTCAATTTTTTTTAAAAAAATGATCTTCTTTTATTATATTTGTTTATTTTTTTCATCTCATTTAAAACTAAAAAGTGTTTTCAGTAAATGTATAAAATAAATCCAGAAAACAGTGTTTTCTTTTGGTCAAAGAACAATTCGAAGCAGTTTAAATAATTTTAAAACTAGGATGTGTCCAATTATATTTCTTTCACATACTCAATGTACTACATTATAAATAACAGTAAACAAACTTTAATTTAGTTAAAAATTGAAAGTGTTAGACGGAGGAAGAAATAGAATATATAAATAGCAGTTTGAATTTGTATAATAAGATCAATAATTTATTATAAAGTAAGTTTTTGTTTCTTGCCCCAGACCTAGTTAAAAACTTTATGCATGTTACTCGTAATTGAGAATGAAAGATATTTGGTAAAGTCTAATGATCGCAAGGCGCCTATAAAAGACGTTGAAAATCCTTGATAGAATGCATAACTGTATAATGTTTGTTAGGCCAGGGTACAATTATTTTTTAACAAATAAAATATTTTTTTTTCATGGACGATTAAAGTCTTTTATTCTCTACCATAGAACACCAAATATTACTACAACATGGTTTGTACCAGGCGTCCACTATGCCGAAAAGCAACGAGTAACACATTTGATAATTTCAATTGTGCCATTTTAGTTCTATAAATAAGTAATATATATGAGAACAAATTATAATACTGATATAGCTTCTCGACCACTGATTTTTAAACTTCAAAGATTTGTTTCTTGAGGATTTTTGGTCTAAAGAAATTACATTCCTGTTTATACGCCGACGTTTCGCCAAAAATTGTTTAGTATTTTCAAGACTAAAAAAATTATTAATGACATAAGTAGTGAAAACAAATACATCCACGGAATATCAACCAACAAAATTCCAACAAATGTATTTGTTTTCACTACTTATGTCGTTAATAAATTGTTTTTAGCCATGAAAATGCCAAACAATTTTTGGCGAAACGTCGGCGTTTAAACAGGAGTGTAATTTCTTTAGACCAAAAACCCTCAAAAAACAAATCTTTGAACAATAAATTATAATGTTAAAATAAGAAAAATATTTTCACCAAATATAATTAAAAAAATACTGCATAAATAATTTAACATAGTAAGTTATTATGGTATTTAAATCTTCTGGCTCATTATTATGATTCATAATTTTAACATTATAATAAGTTTGACTAAATATAGAAAACAATGTCTTATCCTAGGACGAAGAAATCATTCATTCTGTTGAAGCCACTTGTTTGCTTGAGGAGCTCAGTTACGTAAGGGACATAACTATCATAAGTAATTTAAACAAATAATTACCATCAACAATAAACAAACATTATATTTTTCAAGATTTACGAATGTAAGGATGATTCAGAAATAGGAGGTATTGTTATACACTTAAAATAAAGATTTTTAAAACTACGCTCTCTATATTAGATAGTTTATCAAAATTTTGATCATTATATTGCTTAACGTATGTTAACGTATGATGGGATTCACCGGGATTCAGCCGGTTCGTGCGAACCAGTGCTTAAAATATTATGAGTTCGGCGAACCGGTTGTTAAAATTACGTAAACCCCTATTCAAACCTGTCAAACTGCCACTATCAAACTCCACAAGTGTCGCGTGACTCACGTAACTTGTGCATGTATGGCAACGTAATTACACATGTACACACAAGTACACATGTATATAGCCTTTATATAACTAAACAATTTAGTTTCCGAACTCATAATATTTTAAGCACCGGTTCGCACGAACCGGTTCTTAAAAAATTTGAATCCCACCACTGGTGTTAATCTTTGAAAAATAAAATGTCTAAGTATTGCTACCAGCAACTATAACGGTATATTCATAACTTTGTTGTGGCTCTTTAAGTTGCTAATTACACGTTTTAAATTTACTTTTTAAAAAGCAAGTTTTTTTTTTAAAATGCATTAAGGACTTGAGTAAAAATTTATATAATAACTCTGTAAATTAAAAAAAATATTGAGACAATTACAGAAATATTTGTTTAGCCAGGGCAGCTTAACTATTAAACATATGACTAAAAATATCAACGCACACGTCCAAAAGGGATTCGTTTCCAAGAGACGTAATTAACATTAGCCTCGTATAAATGAAAAAAGTATTATTTTTCAGAAGAACAAAAATATATTCTTTTTTATTGGTTTTAATACAATTTATTTTATTATTCACTAAGACTGTTTTAGCATGAAGATATCAGCTATGACATGTAGGACTTCTTAATTGTAACATTTTGATTGATTTTGACACAGATTCCCTTTGTCGGGTTAAATAAACCGCAATTCCGATATTGCTTATTGCCGGGAAACTCTTTTGATTGTAATAATATGGGAAAATTAAGTCTCTACACAAAAGAGTTTAATTAGGAACTACGTGTTTCGAAGATGTGAGGTGTTCAGGTTAATCTAAACTATAAAAACAAAAATAATTAAGTGCTAAATAACAAAAACTAAAATGATGTAAGCTAAATAATAAATATGTAGCTGCCTTGATAGGAAGATGGAGGGTGGTCGGTGGGCTAGAGAATACTAAGAATATGCAAGAAGGGTACAAATGTGGAAACGGAAGAGAAAGGTTTTTCGGCTGGCATGTACGAGTATGTTCATACCAATGGACCCTCGCATGAAATGGGAATATAATAAATATCGACACAGCAGAAACAGATGTAAACACTGAACAAAACAATTTAAATTTCATATTAAATATTTCAAAAATCTGGGACGCGTTGAGATTTGTTCGTTGAAACACTGAGCTGAATTAGAGTGTATTATTTTATTTATTTCAAAGGCTTCTTGATCGTAATCTCCGAATATTTATCATTAAAATAATGAAAATATATGTCCTTAACCGGGTCAAACCTATGATTATATGCTAATTAAATGTTTACTCAAGTGTAATGAAAATAAATTTCTATTAGTTTTATGAAAAAAATTCTTTAAATCGAAAATATCTACAGGTCATACACATGTAAATGGATTGACAATTGTTGCAACACAGTTGATATACCACAATCAATAACATGAGCTATTTCGGGATCATTTTAAAACTAACGTTAAAATTAAACTTTCTTAAAAACTTTACGATTTTTAAGGAAGGATTCCCAATGTACGGTAAACAATCCAGTCTTTATTTAATGAATCCGAGTTGTTATAACGGACACACCTTTGACAGATACATATAAAGTCTTCGTATAAACAAAGTTTATTATGAAAGCGATGCAGAGTTCTTGTTCAGGTTACAACTATTCCCTCTAACTACCTGCACGCTATAAGCAGATAAACATGAAGAAAACACACTGCGTTCGAAACTAGTTGGTTTC
The DNA here is from genome assembly GCA_026182355.1 of Hermatobates lingyangjiaoensis. Classification (NCBI taxonomy): domain Eukaryota; kingdom Metazoa; phylum Arthropoda; class Insecta; order Hemiptera; family Hermatobatidae; genus Hermatobates; species Hermatobates lingyangjiaoensis. The sequence continues at coordinate 3,787,322 of JAPFBL010000329.1, forward strand.
ATAATAAAACTTGGTTAAACTGGATACTTAATAATTTTTTAGTACATACGAGTATACTCAATATCATCTCGTATACTCAACCAAATTAAGTAAATGATATCATTTCAGTTAGTTTTGTCCAGTCAGTTGTTCAGTAAACATCAATAATATTAAAAAAAAAACAACAACATTTTCTTTATATATATACAAAATAAAACACTGAGACAGTTCAATGAATGCCGAGAGAAGTATGAATGTACCTGCGAGATGTCCAGTAGGAAGCAGCTTCTGCTGGTTCTAACATCCGAGGTGTGGAACTACCAAAAGCAAAGACTGTCGAACTTCGTTCGTTTTTCCGTTTAGCTTCAATTCGAGCTTCCCTCTCCTGAAATTAATAGGCATTAATGTAAAATAAATAAAATATGGTCACTTAATTCAGTGCTAGAAAATTAATTTGATTTTCATTATTCAATTATATAATGCGGAGAAAAGTAAAAGCACAGGCTTCAGTTGTACAATTTCGAAACTAGAATATTAATTCTTTATTAATTCCGAGTCAGTAGTATCGCTACGAACTTTGTTTTTTTTTTGTTTAAGGCTATAAAATAACAGAAACCAAATTAAGGAAGCCTTCCCATTAAATAAAGATGAACTTTGACACGGTTTCACTCTTTTGTATCATATTCCAAAGATGCATGCATATTGTAAACATCTAATATATATATACATATAGTTCAATATAAACAAAGAAACATAGAGAAATCAAAAGAACACAATTACAGTCTCTAATTTTCGGTTTGAACCGTCTTCAGGAGAGATAAGAGAGGGAAACCAAGCGCACTGGTTCAGAGACGAACAGTGTCTCCAATCATATATATATATATATATATATGATATGTAAAGATATAAACATGATAATATGATATTTCAAAGGGAATCAGAATAAGGACAAAGAACAAAATACTTTATTGGAAACAAAAAAGACATTGGGTTTTTGCTGACTAAGTGTTTTATTGTTAAATTTATTTATTTCAATAGAATCACTTGGCTGGTGAAGCAATGCCATGGTAGCCACAGTAATGAGGCTCGCTTATAGTCCATACATGGACATGAATGCCAATCATTCATTAAAGACACTTTCATTCCTTCTCAGCACAAAAGGTGTTCTTTCTAAGGTTGTACATTGAAAAAAAAAAACTTAAATAAAAATAAATTATTAGCAACTGACACATTATTCAGGCTTATAAAGCCCTATAACATATACATGAATAATAAATTGAATTTAGTTATCAAATGCCATTTAAAAAGAAAACAATTTTAAATAATTGAAAGCTTCTTATATATTATTTTTGTGTAAGGAGATAATTTAAATCTACGTAATGACCCGGCAAACTTTCCGATTTATTCTTATATTATCTATTCGTAGTTTATATTTATTATCTACGAATCTATTCGATGTTCGTGTTAAGTTTGTCTTTGATATTTACTTCGAAGTGTACAGATAGTGACTCAAGGATGGCAAGTGTGCGGGAAAGGCCCTTCAATTTTTTATTCAACATCTTAAGATCTCTAAAACGATATTCCGTCTAAAAATTCTCACCAAGACATAAGAGTCATTTCGGCACCAAAAAGAGTCTTACTTTGTTTATTAAATATAATCTTTATCCCGTAAATGTAAAATGGTGATCAAAATGTGTTCAGTAAATAAGTACGTATGTGTGCTCATATACTGGAGACGTCTTGACGCATTTAAATTTCAGCACTTTGTCTACTTATCTAATCAGAACACAAACCTAATATGTATATGAAGTTTTTGGAACTGAAAGAAGTATAAATAATGCAGAGAACATCCTAGCTAACGCTGACTCCATCCGGCACTAAGACCTTACTTGGGGTAGTAATCGAGTGATTATGCGTCTCTAACACTCAACTCCGACTTTCGGCCTTCGCGAGGTTACCCTGCTATATACAGGGACAAACGAAAGAGGAGGAGAAGGTGAGCAGGGACTGAGCCTGACCATCTTCGTTGCGTTATGCGATCCGTGCCGAAGGATGGGTGACGCAGGGGTTACTGTATTACGAACGGAGCCTGAAGTGCACCAGGCGACTCCCTTGAGTAAATAGCCTTACTCGTGTATGCGGTGCTATGCCGAAGCGGACAAAATACCACCGACAGAGCTTCAGGGATTTTCCCTGTATGATACTAAGGAGAAAGAAGTCTGGAGACCATCCTCCGGAAGCGCAGAGGGTCCAAAAGCGCTAACTAGTCGGATCCAACCTCCCACAAGTGCACCTAAGGACCCGAAGAAGGAGAAAGGAAGTCGCTTTCTCCCAAAGCGTAGGGACCCTGAATGGGCATTATCAATGATGGTTTGTGCAGATTCTGCAAAGAAGAAGATGAAACACCCTTGCACCCCCTGGCTGACTGTCAGGCAACTTTGCTGCACAGAGGTACGTGCTTTGGGATTCTCAACAAAACCACAGGAAAATTTTACCGCTGTACCCAGCAAAAGTGCTGAGCATCTTGAGGGCGTTGAAGCTAACTGCTGGGGTACTTTAGAACACAAGGGGGAAAGTACAGTAGTTATTAAGACTCAGTGCTGCAGCACCCTCAAATAATAATAAGACCTACTTGGTTCTTCCTGAGAATCGCCTCCCTCCGGTCGCGCTCAGCCTCCCATATCTGCCTCTTCCTCTCCTCCACTTGGGCTCGCCTGTCCGAGTCCCTCGCTCTCGCCTCTTCCAGCCTTCGTCTTCTTTCTTCTTCTTTTTGCTCTCGAAATTTCTGAGCAGCTAGGGCCTATGACAACAAACAGTATCTACGTAAAACAAGTTTTTTCATGAATTTACCACAAATCAATTAGGGAAAAAATCTAATAGGTTTAATTTATTCATATAAAAAAAAACAGTTCTATTTTCTCTGTATTCTTGTATTTGTTGTTCGCATTCCGTTATAGTTCTCTGTTATATTTTTTATATGTTTTCTACATTTAGTCTTAGAGCGAATGTAAAGGCCCTGCCTAACCTTTAGTGAAAAAATAACGAAGAAATGTACTGCTTTCCAATATGAATCAGATGTACACTCCATACCCTCACCCACGTCCATCCTATTTCCCATCAGTTGTACCACAGGCACTCACCTTTAGGTATGTACTCTCTTCCTTATTTTATTTTGTACCATTTACTATATACTGTAGATAACTCTCTGATGACGTATTTTTTTAGTTAATGCCTGAAGAAGAACACTATGTGTTCGAAACGCGTTGTTTACACTATTAAATTTCTATATGTGGAGACTATTTCATTAGCTTTTTACCCTACAATGAGTAAATATCACATAATAACTGATTGCACTACCGTAGAATTAGAAACAAATCAATAGATAATAGGATCAGAATGATCAATCCAACTACAATGAAAACAATGCTATGATGGCAACTTAAAATTAGCACGATCATTTATATTTTTTTTTATAGTATCCTCCAAATATTGTGAAAGTTTTTGTGAATTTATAATTAAAAACAAATTTACCCTGTCGTTTCAGTTAATACAACTAATTTAAATAGTAAATAAAATACAAAAGAGACAATTATTTTTAGAATATTAGTTCTAAACTAAACTATAACTGAACTGCTACAAGTTATGGACATTGAGCGAGACCAACTCGTGGTTAGTGTCACAATTATGAAAGAATTAGTTTACCTTAACCATCCCAATACGCTAATGCGTTCCTTCCAATATTTCACTTAAATGAGATTTTAACCACAAGGAGGTGGTTGGTAATCAATAAAAATAGTACACCCATTTCACTCATGATTAAGGTTACTTTCTTCCTAATTCCTGTCCTCGAAAATAAAAAAAGATAAATTTGGAATTAATTTAGTTCACTTTTGTAATAAACCAATATATGATAGAAACAAATTATACTTATCATTCTATAGAAGGATAAAATACAGACGAGTTATAATTATTAAATATTTTTATTAAAATATTTAGCAATAGCATTATACAGATAGCAAATAAGAGAGCTATGGACAAGTGAAACTACCCTATAATTTCTCACTAATTGGTTTAGTCTTCCATTGTGTAACGTCAATCAACTCTGAATTCAATCAAACTCCTCCAAAGACAATACTAATCACTCTAACACAATGGAATTATCATTTTGATTACGACTGCTAAACTGCGGAGTAGACAAGGTTTAAGATGCACAACAACATTTTCATACGTTTGACTTTGGATAAACTGTACTTTTAACTAATATGTAAAATACTCGTAAATTTGAAACCTTTAATATTACATTCTCATAGCAGCTCAACCCAAGTTCGTAAAAAAAAAAAATTTAAAAAAAAATACTGGTGAAAATGTTTTCTTATTTCTGAACGTACAGCCCTTGTGCAGAATTTTAAGATAATAGGAATTTTTCAATAAAATAAAAAACATATTTGGTAGTTTTTTATAATTCATACAATAAAATTCATATGTTAGGATATATATAATTTATTCATGCATTTATAGTTGTATGCATGAGTTTATAGGAGAATCGTTCTTACAATTACTGTTAATAGTTCTTAACAGGTGTGACTTAATAACCTTACTATTTCTTTCAATACCCTCTTATTGGTTCATAATAGGGATTTAAAAATAAAATTGATCAATTTTTCGGTGAGAAATAAAAAAACAGTTTTTGTCCCTCATAAATTAAAAAAATTAATTTTTATTGTAAAAAAAGTTTAATAGGATATATATTAAAGAGAAATTTAAAATAAATAATCATATGAAAATTTCATTTTAGAAAAAATATATCTACTATTATGCTTAAAAATGCCTGCCCACCTTTCTTCTAAAAACAGTTTTTTTTTTTTTTTGTCTATGACTGTAAGTTAAGAATTATCCAAGAGCCAGATGCAGTCATCAAGAGAACTACATCTGGCAAGTGTCAATGATTTTCAATGTTAACAGACAGTATTTACTATACACATGCACCGTGGCAGTATTCACACTATACACAGGGTGTATGCTATTAATAAAGCAAATATGGTTGAAAAGCTCTTAGTGGATCCCATATACGTCTAAATCGCTAGAAGTCATAGCAATTAAAGATATAAAAATATTTCGCAAAATATTTGTTTTAATATATTTTAAGATTTATTTTAGAGATAAAATATATATTTTAAAATAATATATGTTAGAAAATCTGAAAACTCATGGTCGATTACAAATTTTATTTCTACAGTTTTTATTTCAAAGTTGTTTCTCTGTAATTTCGTGATCTAAGCCAGAGGTTGGTGAGCCAGATGTGGTTCTTTAGATGACTGCATCTGGTTCTCAGATAAATCTTAACTTACAGTCATGGACAAAAAAAAAACGGTTTTTAGAAGAAAGGTGGGCAGGCATTTTTAAGCATAACAGTAGATATATTTTTTCTAAAATTAAATTTTCGTATGATTATTTATTTCAGATTTCTCTTTAATATCCATCCTATTAAACTTTTTTTGGTGTCAAAATTATTTTTTTTTTTAATTTATGAGGGCAAAAACTGATTTTTTATTTTCCACCAAAAATTGATCAATTTTATTTTTAAATCCTTATTATGAACAAAAAAGACCTTATTGAAAGTAATAGGAAGGTGATTAAGTCACACCTGTTAAGAACTATTAAGATTGGTTACATAAGTTGTGCGTGTGATGGTACTGCGAATACCATACTTATAATATAAATGGAACATACATTTCTTTAGAATGTATATACTTTTCTAAAACTCTAGGAGTTTTCATCACATGCAGACAGACTAACTGAACTAACAGACAGACGCTGCATCTTTAGTATATTACATAACTTGACTGTCGGGTATCTGTCATTGTGTGTATTTGTTAAGACCTCAAACGGTTCAACAAGTCTCCATAACAAAGGTGCGATGAGGAAAGAACAAGTTTCGAATATGTGTTCGCGTTGATGTTCTTCTTCAGGTTGAACCTGCCAGATAAAAAGAAACCACAGAGTTATTCTCTCCTTAGTTCCTGGCTGTAGATCAACTTGAAGAAGAAAAAAAGTCAGTAGTAATTAACTTAATTAGGAGTCATTAATTTAGTTAATTAGTCATTACATCAATTTCATTATATAACTTATGTAATTTTAGAATTACAACAACTAGGACATCGATTGAAAACAAATTATGTATTTTTATTTGTTCTTTATAGTATTGCGGCTTGTATATAGCCACAAAAGAATTAAGAGTACTTTACTCCGCGTAAATATACTGAATTTCTATGACATTGCTTATACTACATATTACATAATCAACATTCGTCATCACCACGTAAATGAAAATTTACAATATTACTGAATAGATCGCGCCTTGGTTGTCTATGTTTGACGAAACACAAAACTCTGCCTTGGCGGCAGCAACAGTCTATTGATTCTTCCAATTTGTTATTTTTCACCGAGCATTTGTAGTTCTTGAAGACTATCTTCTTAGATTCTATGAACTGAATATACCTGCTTATATCTTTTGATTATTCACTTAAAGTTAAGTATTATTTTATTACACTATATATTAATACGTTCAATGATCGAGTTGGGTTTTTGACTCTGACGAAGACCGTTTGTTACGGTTGAAAGATCTTAGTCTTGTTTTCCCATTTTCTTATTGTGGTTTGATCATTGATTGTTATTTCACGTGTTTATGTGAAATCTTTATATTAATACGTTAGTAACCACGTGTGTACGTTTTGTTACAATATTGATAATAATTGAGCATATCTAATTGCTATAATTAAATTACAGCTTCAAATCAAAGACATCATAATTACACAGCATTATAATCTCTAATTAGCATTTAATAGAGGAAAAGTTAAATAGTGTTATCCAAGTACATACTTTTACTTTTTACAGCTAAAAATAGCAAATTATATGAAGATGAGTTCAGTAATTTTCTTTGAAAATTACATTAATAAGAAAGGGAGTTATAACAAATTCAGAACATGTTTTTTTAACGGTAAACCGATAACAATGAAATTTTGTTAAAACGTTGAACGTAAGATCAGCAATTGAAAAAAAAATTCCGAATGTTGCATAGGGCAATGCACTATAAGAACTGAAATTTGTTTTGGAATAATGAATTACCTTACTAGTCGGATTGGTTGGTTTGCATTTATTTACATTGTTTACATTGACTTAAAAATGTTTTAAGTGAAATAAAATTGTTATTTACATGTTTATTAAAACAAATTTTAAATGTTCTAATGAATTAAGATAATATGTTAGAAGAATATTATTCTTAACTGTAAAAAGTTAGCTCCAATTAAACATATATTTTCTGATTAATAACTTTAATAAATATGTAATAATCGTAGGTTATATCTATACGAACTTACATTGCAAATATCTCAGATGTTTGTACTTCCTTATAATAATTTCTTCAGTATTTAAGATAATTGACTAAACGATAATAGAAATATTATTAAAATATTATACTGTTCGAAAAAGTGAATTTATATATACATATAAAGTTCGTGTGTTTGTTTGTTTATTCATCCATTTCCATGGAGATAGAGACCTGAAATTATTATAATCTTTACTTTTGTTGTGATTGGCTTTGTTGTAGTTGTATTACATAATAACAACTCATATTAGGAGGTCGGGGTAGCCCAGTGGCTTGCGTACACGCCTCGACTATCTGCAATATTATTCAATAATATTTCTCATTAGGGGGTCTGGGTAGCCCATAATATATAATAAACTATTACATTAAATGTTAAAATTGAATAATTTTAGAGACAAACTTGAACACAAATGTCAGATAAAATACGAATGTTCTAAGGTAATATTATAAAGACACATTCGTTTCATTAATGTTATTTTATAGTGTGTATATAAATTGAATATTTCAATTTACAAGTTTTGTTTGTTTTAAATATATTTGATTGTGTATATAACTTGAATTGATGTTTTATTTATTTATATCATAAATTGTTGAAAAGCAGAGCAGATTCTGCATTCGCGACTTTTTTAAGTAGCTGTTCTTTTTTCTTAATTGCACTTCTATGTTGCAGAGGCAATGCAAATAGCAGATCTCCCAGCGATATTTTTAGACAAAAAACATATCATAAAATAAATCCATGCATTTCATCATTACCACAGAGGTTAGTATTATTAATATTAAACACATAATATACCGTCTTACCTCGTACATTGCTGCCGTAGCTCTCGGACCGGTTTCGGGTGTCACCTATCTTCAACACGAACTTCAACGTAGTTCGTGTTGAAGATGGGTGACACCCGAAACCGGCCCGAGAGCGACGGCAGTAATGTACGAGGTAAGACGGTATATTATGTGTTTAATATTAATAAAATAATTCATTTTTTTTTAACTTTTACATGATTTTTATTTTCTAAATATACTTACTGTGTATATATCTTGAATCATGTTAAAAATACTATATCAAAAGCTTGAGCCATATAAGAATTTGTTTCCGTACCTTAATAACAAGAAACAACAATTGAAATTATCCCTGTCAATCATGTTCAGTGAATTTATTTCAATAAATATTGCTATAATTTCTGATTGACACAAAGGGTGACGGGTAGTCTAGTATTTAATAAAGATTGAAGAGTGACTTTCTTACAAGGTAAGATAATATCTAAAGAGGGATGTTAGAAAAGGTTGAAGTAGGCCAGAAGACCAATTAAGTACCTGTTGCTTAAGCTCCTCCAACTTCCTCTGGCGCTCCTCACTCTGTTTTTCTTTTATCAATCTGATTCTATCTTCTCTGTCCTTGTTACCTATGCCTGCAACGAATAAGAATAACAATTACATCTCGTCCACCACTTTAATAACTAATCACTCAATACTTAATATGTAACTTACAACTTTGCTAAGTGATTTAACATATTTAAATTTCATTTCATATGAATTATTGTAGATAGTTTCAAACAAAATTTGTTTACTGAGATTGAAATACAATTGAAATCAGAAAGGTAATATCAGAAAAGTAATGGGTTTGTTCTTTAATAAGCACATTAAAAAAAAAAGCAAAACTTAACTGATTGTCAACGAGTTCATGTTACTCGTTTACAGTACTTATAGTAAAGATGAGTGTAGGCAACTCCAGATTTTTTTACTTTACTTCTTGAAGACTGGCTCACTGTTCAAATACATCCAAATAATTTTATATTCATTTTTCATCCGTTTGAAATATCCTTTATATTCACGTCATATAATGGGCAATTAAGTTTGAGTTAAGACACCAAATATTAAGCATGCACAAATTAAACTATTCATATCGCTAATGGAACAACATAGTTAAATTTAAGGTTAAAATGAAAATAATGGGATTTGATTTGATGAAAAAAAATTTATATATATATAGTTCAATATAAACAAAGAAACATAGAGAAATCAGAAGAACACACTTACAGTCTCTAATTTTCGGTTTGAACCGTCTTCAGGAGAGATAAGAGAGGGAAACCAAGCGCACTGGATCAGAGACGGTTGGAGACCAACAGTGTTGCCGCATGCGCGCCCGTTCACAGAAAATAAGGTAGACAGGAATCAATTTATAATTAATTTATAATTTATAATTACATTGAATTAATGGAAATGAAAACAATAAATATATAAAAAAGAAAAAATTGAAAAAATAAGGGAAATTGATACATAAACAAAAGTACTGACTCAGCTATGATAAAATAAAATAAAATAAAACTAAGAATACAAATAATAATAACAAATGAAATAATTTATTAAAAAATGTGAAAAAGTTCCTTGCCTTTTCACATTTTTTAATAAATTATTTCATTTGTTATTATTATTTGTATTCTTAGTTTTATTTTATTTTATTTTATCATAGCTGAGTCAGTACTTTTGTTTATGTATCAATTTCTCTGTATCAATTTCCCTTATTTTTTCAATTTTTTCTTTTTTATATATTTATTGTTTTCATTTCCATTAATTTAATGTAATTATAAATTATAAATTAATTATAAATTGATTCCTGTCTACCTTATTTTCTGTGAACGGGCGCGCATGCGGCAACACAGTTGGTCTCCAACCGTCTCTGATCCAGTGCGCTTGGTTTCCCTCTCTTATCTCTCCTGAAGACGGTTCAAACCGAAAATTAGAGACTGTAAGTGTGTTCTTCTGATTTCTCTATGTTTCTTTGTTTATATTGAACTATATTTGTCCGTTTTGGATCGTATTTCCAACGAAAAAAAAAGTGTATATTATATATATATATATGTATATAACATTTTTGATGATCACAAGTTTTAAAAACACACTCTTCCTTCTCCAGTACTACTGACTACAAACGGATCTTTGTCTACCAGAGTGATTTATAAATTTTGTATTATAAATTATATTGCTAAAACAGATTGGAGTAACTTTACTTTCTTGTATTAATTAATTTAAACTAATACGCTCAATCCATCTGAACATAAATTTTGATAGAAAAATGAATAAGGCCATTTTAAAACAAATGAAATGAATATTTCTTAAATCATTATTTCTTAACTACCTTGAAGAAAAAAGAGAAAAACTTAACTGATTGTCAACGAGTTTATGGCACTAGTTCACAGAACTTATAGTAAAGTTGTGTGTAGGCAACTCTAAATTTTTTTTTACTTAACTTTTCGAAGACTGGCTCACTGTTCAAATAATTTTACTTTCTTATGAACTCCCTGAGTTCCGAAGCATTGGTAGTTATGATTTCGTTAGCCCTCAGTCAATAACGCGATATTTTTTTCGGTGTTCAAGCTGAAGAATGAAATCATAATAGAATTCAACAAGGTTATTTAGCTGATGAGACTAGCTTTTCTATCTTTGACCAGTAAACATCATATCTGTAATACTACTTCTATTAGGTATAGGTCTGAGTGGTTTTAAATAGTGAAACATGATACACTATTCGTGTTCAGTTAAGTAATTAACATATTAAAAATATTTAAAAGGTGATATCGTACAGATTTCGTTGGTTTTTTGCAAATTAGTTTACTATTATTGCAACAGAAGAGCACTAGCTGGATTATGGACGTAGTATTAGGTGAGAGTCACGCAAACATTCTGAATCTTGAACTCGTGAATATGGCACAGTTTCAAAGAATTTTCATTTTGGTGAAAAAAAAACCAAAATAAAAGAAATAAATTTACAATCCGATTTGCATAGATATTTATGTCTGTTGGTGAAATTACAATTTTCTTATATTTGGAATATAGGGCATGAAAAGAGAAAGAAGAAGATTTCCCTGGAGGCCTCAGAATTTAAGAAATGTCTAAATCGACTCCATATGATTGAAATTTTGAGGATCTTATTAGAAAAAATATTGAGAAGTTAGGTGTTGTTTTGACTTCAGAAGATCTCATAGTGAAGAGAAAAGAGTACCAATAGAGAGACACTGCTCGCCTTTGATGATGAAATTAAAAAAAGAAAATAAACATATTACTATATATACACCAAGAACATTTTAAGTGTAAACAAAAAAAGAATTTAATCTGTAAAGGTTTTGTAGTAATATGAGGTGATAAAATAAAATTTTATTTTTTTTTTGACTAAACAAATTTTTTAGGTAAAATTTGTTTAAGAGGTAAATTTATATGGTACACTGAAGAGAGTTCACAAATTAAAGAATACTAATTTAATAATCCATGATGATTTGAACAAGAATGAATGACAGGTAAGAGAGAATCTGACATCTATGAAAAAAGAACAACTGATAAAGAACATCAAGGAATAAGCAATTAAAATAATAAAATGAATAATAATAAAAATAATAAAATATTAAGGAATGACATTTTGACATACTTCTTTAAAATATTTTTAACTAGGTCCTCCCAATTAGTCAAAAGTGTACAAATGCAAGACTAAGGGACATAGTTATCTTAGTAATGACTGTTCTAAAAGAAGAAAACAAATTTCTAACAAATGAGGACTAATTTATTTAAAACATTTAAAAAATAAAAATATACTATCTTGTTGTAAAACTCTTTGAAACAGTTGTGATTTTTGTCTCAGATAAGATACAAAACAGATGCACCGCACCATTAGTTATATAAGTTTGTAACAACTTACTTTGGTTTGAGTTGTGCTGTTTAGCAGAAGAAGGTCTGTTTTTGTTGTCATCTGGAGTGGCACCCGCTACAAAAAAAAAACAAACAAAATTAACTAATGACTTAGCACATTAAGAATAAACTTACGTCTATAAATGAATTTATGTTGGAGAGAAATAATAAAGTAATACGTAAAAAATATTTTAAGTTTTTTTTTTATAAAATATTATAATTTCATTAACTTGAGCTACACTAATATTATCATTATCATACCTTTTTTAATACATAATAAAATAAATAACTTTATTAAAAATATTAAATTAAATTAATAATATTTAAATATTATGATACCTATCAGAGGACAGTTTCAAATAATTTTACCAATTTTATGCTCTTCCACGCATTATTTTATCAGAATAGCTCATATTAATATCGCTAGAAATTATAAACATGACTACTGATAGGAAGATTGTTTAGTAGTTCACCAACTCTTTATTTCGATCCATGTTTATCACTAGTCATTAATATATACTTTCAAATAAAGTTTAACAATAATATCTTCCAATGTTTTCGTTCGTATCGACTACCTTCAGGAAAATATGACCCAGACTAAAAAAACATCTGATAACAGAACAAGAAATTAGTATTGAGAGCGAGCCGATCACTTGGCACCATGATACTGCTATATGGTTGGAAGTCGCAGTGCGACGGTTTTCTACAGTAGTTTTTATTGGCCTTCTTTGACTTTTCTGTTCTATTTTTCTTTTGTATCCATACCATTTAATTTATCGAGAAAAACCTCTACATTGTTGGTGATATTTCCTTGTATATCAAGAATATTCAATGATTCGATTACCTGTATATATGGTCGTTTTTTTTTTTAGAGTGTATATATGTTGTCAGCCAACATTTGCTTAGTGTGTTTTACTTCGACGATGTTAAAGTGGTGTTCTTTTAGGGTTCCTGACGCAATGTGTGTACTCGACCTTTGGGATAATACAGGGCTAGTGAAAGGAAAGTAAACAAACAAAAAATTCGCACTTTCCTCTGTTAGAGTGATATCTGTATATCAATACATGCCGTTGGAGTGTTGATTTCCATTGCAGATTGTTACGGATTACCGTGTTTGCTTGCGTAGTCGTATGGTAGTAATATATAGATTCTGACAGTCATCAGGGTTATTGCACATCGTATATGCTTTAATAATGCTTTTTACCACATATACATCTGTTTTTTTTTGTAAACGACTGAATACTGATCTTTTTGCTATAGTGCGTGCAATGTCCTATATCATTATCAGACTTCTGTTCGCAAGAAGTTGTAAATATGCAGTATTTTGATATGAAAATAATAGTTTTAACTCTATCTGTTTGTTGAAAGAGCATCAATTATATGATGGCATCTTATTGCGTCAGCTAATAAGAACCATCTGGGCAGTGACTTTACACCTATGAAAAGCTGACGACACAGAGTGCAGTTATACAAGGGAATAGTGTTAGTCTTTTATCCGTCTTTCCTCGTAAATTGACATATGTATTACTGTAATATACACAATATAATAATAAATAAAATTATAAGATTACAATGATTATTAAAAGGGACCTGATAGAAACCTATCTCAATCAATAGTTAATAATAATAATATTGACAAGAGTTAATAATAATAATATAAATAATAATAAGTATTATTATAAAGAAAATTTTAGAAGACAAAGCTTAATTTGAAGGTCAAGCAACAAATAATCACATATGCATGTAAAATTACTTTTGCCAAGGCCATATAACTAAGCATTGGAGATATTACAATTCGCCTAACTATTCTGGGATTGAATCACTCACGTTTCAAGGTTAACAAGATTAACAGAATTATATTATTAAAAAACTGGAGTGGCCTACACTCAACTTTACTATAAGTAAACATAATATCAAACTTTTGGAGTAAATAATATATAATGTCCCATATAGGCATAATATTAATATCTAAATGGGAGATGTCTGCTAGTCTTTCATTCTTGGAAATAATAGAGATAGGGACTGAAACAGTTATCAATAAATACGCTTATTTTTGTATATCACACAGCTGATGCGTATAATATCATTGGTTTTACCACTGCAGTAATAACATTTTGGAAAGTCAATATGAAGAATTCCGGTTATGAAATAATCTCTTACAGAAAAACATGGCTTTTGTTGCTATAACCAGTGAATTCTTTACATGGCCATCTGTAGCATTATATGGCCAGTGGATCTGTTACATCTCATGTCGTTTATCCAACCTCTTTCTACATTGAAGGTTTAAGCCAAAGTTTCCCCTTTATCATTTCAAAATATTCCTATTTTATCTAAAAATATCAGAACCTTGTAAGAAAAAATATCAGCGTCATCGAATCATTTTCGTAATCGAATCTGTCGTAATATAGAACGAAAGATTACATTACTCATACTCCAATATTACTCAAAGATAATACAAATCATAACACAAGAAAATTTACATCTGATATTAAGTCTTGTTCAAGGGTGCAACATATAGATTGATTAGAGCTTTTTGTTAAACAAATCCATTATACTCGTACCATGGAAAGCGTCAGACAGTATAGGTTTGATTGGTGTTGATTTTTTACATGTAAGAATTTTAATCTTCTTAGATCTCATATTAAGTCATTAAACAATATCAAATATTTTCATTAAACATCTAAGCAATAATTTTTTTCAGTAGATTCACTTTAAAAATTTCTAAGTCAATGTAAATAAACGTATACATATTCAGGTGATCCATTAGTCCAGGATGAATATTCAGTTTTTATGTCTTCACTAATGTTTGCGGAAATTGAAATTTCACGAATATTTTTTTTATAAATTGTTAATTTTCTGTTCAATTTTTTTGGCAAGAAAGTGACTTTCCCATCATGCATAACTGCTCCCAAACAGTAGGGCTCATATACTCTATGAGCACCATTTTTGTATAAAATATTAATTTGACCTATCAAAGATTGTGGACTGTATCATGTACACAAACTTTTGGATAGACTCACACTCATCCACACACACATTTACACAGACATCATCCAAAATACGTCATTTAAGGACTTTAGGGAACATAATACATACAAGTCCAACAAAATCTCGAGATCGAATTTTTTCATGACCACTGTACTTCACTTACAGTAAAGTAAAAATTTAATAGTTGATTTTTGTTTTAATATAAATATGCATTGTATTGATGGGTATACACATTGAATCGTCTCCTCGGACTCAGAATGATGGCAATTTGAACATGTATTTTAGTCAACTCCAATACAGTTGTCGTTATGATTCATACAAATATTAAAATCATTCTCTTATTAGTACACTTTGGTTATAGGTTCCTTAAGACCAAGTAGGATTAAGTTTTGAGGTAGAACGTTTGTTTGAAATAATGTACTACTATGAAATGCAGAATGAGTAAGAGAGTCAATTTCGTGTAGGATATAACATAGTAGTAAGACGTAAATACAATTTAATTGGTAAGAGTAACAAAGAACAAACCCTTAGTTAAATAAACATATATAACAAATGCTCATAGCTGTGAACAACATTGTATACTTGAAGAATAGACAATCAATATATACAAATATATTATCAAACCACAAAATGAAAAGGGAAAAAAGACTAAGATCTTTCAACTGTAACAAGCGGTCTTTGTCAGAGTCAAAACCCAACTGGGTTTTCAGAGTTGGGTTTTTGACTGAGACGAAGACCGTTTGTTACGGTTGAAAGATCTTAGTCTTTTTTCCCTTTTCATTTTGTGGTTTGTTCATTAATTGTTATTTCATGTGTTTATATGAAATCTTGTTATATAAAAATAGATACTAGGTGTGCTCTCTAATCAGGATTCGTTCAATTTTCTAGGATAAAAAATCAAACTCTCGGTGCTAACGTTTCGGTTTTATTTAAAACCTTTTTTTATAGGGAGAAGCAAGAATTTTTTAACTAAGACAATGTAATTTACATTACATAAAGGAACAACAATGTTAACCGGACAAAACCTTCGACTGGACTGTTTTCGACAGAAAAAGGTTTTAAATAAAACCGAAACGTTGGCACCAAAAGTTTGATTTTTTTATCCTAGAAAATTGACCGAATCCCGATTAGAGAGCACACCTATTCCATTATATGGTCGATATATTATTGAATCTGCTAAAATTATATAGGTATATATAAGAGGTAACAAAGAGAATGATTGGAATGTGAGCCCGATGGACCACAGTGTGAGAGGTTGGGGACAGAGGATTTTATCTACCGGTCCAAAAGACTGGCACCTCTGATTCACTTTAATCCTCTTCTACCCTAATCGGTTTGGAATTCCATACCAGGAAACACCGAATGAAAACCGGAACAATGCCAACCTTGATGTCTGCTATATAAGATATTAAAATTCTAAGAAACCAGTCTCAAGTTGGTAGCATGAGAAATATGCTGAAATGAGGAAAACAAGTTTCTTAACACCTCTAGGCCAGTCCTCCTGATGGTGTAGTCCTCTTATCTCATCTCATTTCCGAAAGTCATGATCTGTAACCTCCTTCTCCACCTCCCTTGATTTTAAAATGCACATTAAGAAAAGAAATTGTTTCTTTAAAAGGTTACTAGTTTTAAATTAAAAAGTGCTTTCTTTTCACACATTTTGTAAAAAAAAAAACAGAAAGAAAATATCCCCGGGAAGATGTTTGACAAGAGCATTATACATACTGAGGAGACTGATCCGATCCCAGAATGGTAATTGTGTGCTAGTTTGGGAACCACAGTTGCGGGAGATTGACCGCAAGTAATGAGGGTGATTCACATGGGATGTGCAAGACAGATTGGGATTGCGTGGCTTCAGACCAGCTGTAGCCTATCCCACCCAGCCCCCGGGCCTGGCGTTCCTCTGCAAACACACACCCTACCCAATACTATCTATAATAGCCACCATCCTTCTTAACATCATTTTTTTCAGTTTACTAATCTCTGCTTATTTATGAACGTTCAGTGGTATACTAAGAAATAAGAGACCGAAGATAAACTATATTAGTCTTTTAACACGATCAAGCTCAAGTTGAGATCAAATTTTACTCATTATTTAATTAGATTTTAACTTATTTTAACCCTAATTGTCGTTTAACCAACATAAACAATAATTAAACAGTCACTGTGATACAGGCAGTATTGCATACTCAAATGAAATTCAAAGCCCCCACTTCAGGATATTTTAAAACTTTTACAGCTGGAAGCTAGTATCTAAAAATACTAGCTGTCATAAAATTCCGAGTAGAATAATTTTATAAAAGATTAAAACGTAAAATATAT
Source organism: Hermatobates lingyangjiaoensis (assembly GCA_026182355.1). Taxonomy (NCBI): domain Eukaryota; kingdom Metazoa; phylum Arthropoda; class Insecta; order Hemiptera; family Hermatobatidae; genus Hermatobates; species Hermatobates lingyangjiaoensis. Next base: position 3,804,669 of record JAPFBL010000329.1, read on the forward strand.
TCATCCTGAAAACATTTTTTGAAAAATAATAAATTAAATTATCTTACATAAAAAAATATGTAATATGGTAATATCTAATATGAAAGTTATATTAAATTGATTTATTTGTCTTCCTTAATTATTTGTACAACAACATTATAAAGTGTTTCGGAGATACAAGATATGTCTATGGTTTTTCAAGTGTATTTTATTTTCCTTAATCTATGAACATATTACATTAATGTTACATAAATAACTTTAAATGAAATTAAGTTTCATTAAATCTTATATAAATTGTTATTCTTACAGCTTTATTATTTTAATCAGCATGCAGAATGTGAATAGAAATATATTAAACATTTTATTTCTCTAAACCACTTGTTTGCTTCATTAATGGGACTCTTCCTCATTTAAATGTCTAAATAGTGATAATAATCAATTACAATGAGATTTAGAAAATAAGACGCAATGATTTCGCACACCATTATATTGGATAAACAAATAGAATTTTACGACAGCGATAAAAAGTGCACATTCATAATTTAATCAGGGAAGAAGTACAGGTAAATGAAAGAAATTTTCAAATTTCTAGAAGAAAACAAAAACATATTTTTTTTCAATAAAATGCATAAATTCTGACTTATGATTGAATGTGAGAGGTTTTGAGGAGACGAAAATCATTATGTTGTTAACCAGTTTGATATTTTTTTACTTATAGTTAAGTTGAGTGCAGGTAACTCAAGATTTGTTTTCAAGTTATAGGGACACCCTAAAGCTCAATAACAAGCTTTACTTCTTGCATAATTACCTGAGACTTTGTGGTGGTAAAAGGCCATGATACCTGTCCGCTGATTTTCCATGCACCTTGCTGTGCGTGGATAGATGGACATACATATGTATGTGTATGCATTATCAAGCCACAATATGAAATGGGGAAAAAAAATGACTTGATTGTTATTTCACATGTTTATTTGAAATCCTGTATGTATGCATATGCATACTTGTATATACATTTTAATTATCTGATAACTTACGTTATAAAGAAAAAATGAAGGCTATTAAGATTTACACAAGTCACTTGAATATATTTCAAGTGAAATTTGGCATAAAGACGAAATATTGTCAAATTACTCCTTCTTTTCAAATTTCGAATTATGAATTAATTTTCATTGACAGCATATATTAGAAGTTGCCTGCTAATTAATTTATAATTTTACTAATTAAATTCACATAATTAACTACAATAGAATACTGGGATAAAATAATGAATGCATTCTGATTCTGTTTGAAATATTGGCTTAAAAAATGTGTTTATCCAGTTGAGGAGGTGATTGTTGTGGGCGTGTTTGAGAGTAGTTAGTCTCAAGTTGTTCACTGAACTGGTGTAAACAGTCTTATCCAGGGCTATTGAGTTACAAACAAGTCAAACAAGAGCAGCACACTTCACCTTTCACATTTTAAGAGAAAAGGTCAAAAAACCGACCTAGTCAACGAAATTATTCTAGGAATAGAATTACACAAGTCTACCCAGTCTTGGCAATGTTTGCATGCAGATATAACGATAACGGAAGCATACACACTGAATACAGCCATAAGTATGACTTCTCAAATATTTGAGTAAAAATATAAATATCTTCAGATCATTAACCCTCACTGTAAAAAGCATAACATTTCACTACATTTGAAATTAATATCATATCCCCCAAATGTCAAAGTTTAATTAATATTTATCATTAATAATTAATTATACGCTCGTGCAAATCTCATTTTTGTTTGTTTTTTGTGATTGTACTTTTTCTATCAATTACAATGGGGCAGAGGCTTAATAATAATAATAATTAATAATAATAATAATAATAATAATAATAATAATAATAATAATAATAATAATAACAAATATTAATTATAAATTTCTTTAAATATATCGTGTTTAATAATTGCCCTAGTACTGTTGAAAGCATTTAACAAAAGACGAGTGTATAAAAATTTTCCTGACGCTCTTATTAGAACCTTGCGTTTAGTTGTTACCGGTGAGGTTAAGGAAGTAAGATCTTATTTGATGGATTATAAACACTGTTCTCAGATACACCGTTATAAAGGCAAATTACTTCCACATTTATTTCACTCTCAATTCACTGGATTATTATATTCTCCTCCGTACAACTTGGTCTTGTTTCTAAATTTTTTATATAAAAAATGGAATACCCTGTGCAAAATTTTTTAACAGAGAGAAAGTAAAGAATTAGTAGCGAATCAGGCCGATATACAATGTACTTATTAATGTAAAACTAACTTAGTAAATAGCTTAAAATAAATTTATAGGATAGATTTTCTATGAAAACTAATTTGGACTATGAAACTACTTGTCATTTCAATGAAGACGCATTTAGTATAATGATTTTTATGACTTACTAGCTAATCTACCCGGCTTTACCCAGGAAGCAATTTAATTCCAACTCTAATAATAAAAATAAAGTACATGAAACGAAAACAATTTAAATTTTCGATAGTTCCGTTATACTTAACTTTTTTTGAGATTAACGAAATTATTACAGAATTAAAATTATAGCTTACACAAAAATGTTATAATCTAACACTGATTATAAATTGCACACATTGTCTAACACAATTGGTAGTTGATAGATTAGATTAAACAAATAATAAAAGGAATGAATATTTTTTACCGAACAATTTAATCAAGAAATGTTGAAAGAAGTCTTAGCTCATTAAATGTGATATGTCGTATCTGTTAAATATAATGACACGAATTTTAAACCCACAAATCGTTTCAATTAGGAGCCAGTTAATTGAAGAGGCTAAACCATATGACATTACATTTCATTCAATAATTTCAATTTGAAGACTTCACACAGTTTTAAATGTTTAATTAAAATTATATCAGTAAACAAAATTGTCTCTTAAGAGTTTGAATAACAATATTTTGATGAAATATTATTTGTTTATGAAGAAGCATTGCATCGAAAAGTGTCAATTGAGTTCCAAATGTTAAATTCTAAATATATTTTTCATTATATAATGATAAGAGTTATTATGTTAAGAACTGTATTTACACCCACAAATACATACAGTGATTAAGTTTTATATATGTACATTTTGATTTGAATATTTCTTCATCCATTTTTTATGCTGTATATATTCCCTTATAAGTTTTACTGATTTAGACATTCATAAACGTCTTATAGTTAGATATCATCGATATATATAATAACTTATCATTTTGCCTATATCGAGTAGGGCTGAATACTAATTACTAATAATTAAATATTTTAAACAAACGAATTAATCAATCAAGAATGAATAAAGAAGCCTTACAATTATTAAACTTAAACAAAATACTTTAACTATTCTTTTAAGATTAGAATTAATGGTTCAAAAACTATCACCATTATTCGTAATACTATCATGCATACTTAAAGTTAATAAGTTATTATTTAACGTATAACTTCCTTTAATGCTTAAAGCAAGTTAAACCAATTAGATATGAAAAGTTAATTGTAAACTATTGATATTAACTAAAGCTTTGTTAAAGTTAATAAGAAACCCATATAAAGTTATAATAATTGTGTTTAATATCAATCTGAAAACAATAATAAAATTTCTGGTACCTGGTTATTTCCAATTGAACAAAGCATGTGGAAATATTATCATAAAGAATAACCTACCTGCGGCTGCCATTACCAATTAAAGTCAAAATGTAAACAAACAGGTTATACAGCAAACCTTATCTTTATAAATAAAATAATGATTTTGTCTGTACATTGCTTAGAACTGACTCATTTCAAGTTTTCTTTACGTTTCATACATTGGAGAAACCGAATCCACCCTTAGAAAAATTTCTGTCGGTTTGTCGGTTTGTCCGCAAAACTTTGTCACAGGTAAACTCAGCTACCATAAGACATATAAAGCTGAAACTTTTACAGTAGATTTGTGTAGGTCTAACTTAAAATATAGGCTATGAATTGATTGGAAATTCAACGTAGAAGTGAAGTTATGGACGTTTAACGCAAAAATGTTTGTCACAAGTAAACTCAGCCACCATAAGACATAGCGAGCTGAAACATTGACACTGGATTTGTGTGTGCCTAACTTAAAATATGGGCTCTAAATAGATTATTAATTCAGTACAGAAGCGAAGTTATGGGGCTTTTAGCTGTATTTTCCTAACTTCACAGACAAGTTTGTTTTGAAAATACACAGGTGTGGCAAGTAGGTATTGTTAGTTGATTTTAATTTCAATTCAGCATATGAATATATTGCGTATTTGACATCATTGAAATGGTGTTTCACAGAGTTAAGGATGTACTATCTATTGAGAATAAATGTTTTGTAAACGAGCAATTCTCAACTCTTAATATGAACAGGGAGGAAAATCAACAAACAAGTTCTTACGCTATATGAAGCCGAGGAAAGAACTTACAAGTCAGTAAAGAGATTGGATTAGTGACGAAGAACAGTTCATTATCTAATTGAATTTCTTGACTCTGAATTTATTTCTCCTGGACTGCCTGCTCATGAGTAAAAACTTAAAGTAGAGCACCAATCATGCTACAATTTAGTAGCAGTAACAAATTTCATGTTACGAAACATGAGTGCCCCAAAACTGTGCAACGGGACACGACTCTGAGTTCGTGCTCTACACAGATATGCCATAGAGGCGGACATAATGACTGGATGTGGTATTGGGGAGTCTGTGTGTATACTTCACATACCATTGATTCCGAGCCACTGTCTGTTTACGTTGAAATGATTGCAAAGTCGGGCCAGAGTCTATTTCGCAATGACGTTAACTAAGTCGCAAAGGGAGACTTCATCTAACGCAGGAATTTCTCACCTAACCAAGTTTTTCTCACATGGTCAAATGTAGTTTACATGCTCAACGGTCAGAGGTTTCAACTCTTTCTTCTACCATGAACCTGAAGGACAGACAGCTAATGTAGTGTATAAGCTGGAGGCATTTGTTTAACACTGTAGTAATAATGGTATTTTCTACTATTCTATAATTTCTAATGACATTTTGAAATACCAAAAATGACGGAACTTCTGATTCCTCCGTGGTATAGCCGAAAGGCAATAGGCACACGGCAATAAACCAAAACAGGAACTTCTGATTCCGTCAAAGACGGGTACGTTTGCTATGTATTATATATAACTGTCAACTTTTTTTTAATTTAGTATTTGCTTAATAAATACACTGGTAATAATGTAAGGTATGGGACCAGAGTAGCCCAGAGGCTTGCGTGATCGCCGATGACAGTAGTGCAAATGTATTATAAATAAACACAACAAAAATATTTTTTTTTAATTTAATATTTGCGTAATATAAACACTGGTAATAAAGTAAGGTATGGAACCAGAGTAGCCCAGTGGCTTGCGTGCTAGCTTTTGACTGGGAGCACGTTAATTAGAACTAACTCATTTCAAGTTTTCTTTACGTTTCATACTTCAGAGTAGCCACATGTACCCTTAGAATAATTTGTCTCTGTCGGTTTGTCCACAAAATATTGCTACCATAAGACATATAAAGCTGAAACATTGATTGTAGATTTGTGTATGTCTAACTTAAAATCTAATCTTTGTATACAGAGGCTTTTTTTTAGCACTGTACTAATAATGGTATTTTCTACTATTCTATAACTTCTAATTGTAGTATTAGTATAATACTATAATTGATATTTTGGAATACCAAGTATAATAGAATTTTTGATTCCGTCAAAGACGGGTACGTTTGCTAGTCTATTATAATATTTTTGGGATATTACCTGAACCACAACTCTGATTTTTAATAAAACTTTACATAAAACTTCCCGGGGATATACCTAATAATTTCCTAAATTTTCACGGCGATTGGATGTATGGTTTTTGAATTTATCGAGTACAAACAAACAGACATACATTGATTTTTATATATATTGAGATTATACCAGCAAAATGAAAATATCACTGATTTAATTATTATTCAAAATAATCTTTCAAAATTAGGAATAAAGGAGAGAACAAAACAAACAAGTTAGAGGAAGTGACAACAAAGCTATAATTTATTCAACAAGTAAGAATGGAAATACAGACGTGGGATTAATATCTAGGAAAAATAAAAACTGCATGTGGGTAGTTTCAAGGGAAGCATTGTTAAGAAAAGTCAACCAATGCCGTTAGGATTTTAATTAGCGGAGAGCTGTGCTTTTAGAATGGTGAGTAATGCTGAATGAGCGGATTTACCTAGCAGTAAATCTCAACTGAACTGATTCAGGGGCTATATCAATCCGAGTCAATTCATTACATATTGGCATTAAAGACATCAAATTCAGTCAGGGAGGAATTTAGAGAATAAAAAGCAAAGATTGTGGACAATACTATAATAGATACACAACACAGGAAGGACTTTTAAGATAACGTTTTGAAAAGAACATAGTGACGCTTTCAAATTCAATTCGAAATAATTAAACATAATTCTGATGTTGCTAATCACTCAATGACGAATGGATACGAACCAGACAGTTTAGAAAACTAGAAGACCAATAGACTTACTACTTAAAAGACTTAAACTAACAATAACAGAAACATTAGAGATGCTTAAACAAAACCATAGACAAGACTATTACAAACGAACATCCCAACGACCTGACGAACGACTTATTCAAACAACTGACAAACCTAATGACATTAGGGAAAACAAATAAAAAAAAGTTAAAAATAAAATAAAAAAAAACAAAAAAAATAATGTTTATAAATAAGTACATGGGATATTTAATCGACGATAATGATAACTGGCTAAGTACCAAAATAAAATGTTGATAGACTGCACTTGATGCAGGCTGGTAAGAGGGAAAAGTCTGAATGAAGAGGGTTAAATTAAGTAGGACAACAACCTATATTTACTTCACTTACCATTATAGCTGTCGGGGATATAGGATTTCGGACTAGTTTTTTTTTAGAGTTTGGGATTTCAGTAGTTCAAATTAAAGCCCATAAATAACCAACCATTTTCCTGGTTAGTATATGTCAATATGCTATCGTCGGTTAAAAATATCAACCGTGAAATAGAAAGGAAGATAAAATTAATCAAAACTCGGTCTGAGTACTACCTCTTGCAACGATTAAACACTTTTTCCAACATTATTTAGAATACCTAATTATTAAATAATTACTCAGATATCCGCTTGTGGTCATTTCGACCATATATAACTAATTAAAAAGAGTTAATGGATTGTGTTGCTTTCATTAAGAAGAGTGGGTGTAAGTGAAATTAGGCCAGTTGTCAAGTGGGCGAGGTCGACAGCTGCTCACTCAGATGTGCTAATAAGGCCTTGTGCTTTCCAGGTATTTCTCCTAAACACCTCCACCCTCCCGCCCTCCAGCACCACTTGTTTACAACTTCTAGGTAGCCTTTAAAAAAAATTAATCTATACGAATGACCAGTATCACACAATTGCTATTACTCTAATAACTTAAAATTATCTTTAATCACAATTTCATTACTGCTGCGATTCCCCCCCCCCCCCCCCTGTTTGTTAGTTCATGCTGTGCTTTTCACAGTAGAACCAAGTACTGTATTGCTCAATGATATTTACTGCTATACTTGGAGTTTTTAGATACATGCAAGGGTATCTGTTTTAGATATACACAACGAAAGCAGCTTGTTAGAGTCATTTTAAATATAAATAATCAATATTCATGCAAAGGATAATTTGCATGCATAAATATCGAGTTTCACAAATGGTTTCTCAATAGACTGCGTTGTAGTTTAAATAGTCTTAAACAAATTCCTTTCTCCTTTCCTGTTCTTAGAATCAGCAAGAGAGAATTTCAACTCCAAGAAATTAGTTACGTACCATCGACATGAACATAAGCAGAGGTTTATAAAACAATTATTAAATTATTCCTAATAGTAAAAGGTATTCTGCATATCTTTACCTATCATTATGTGGAGTATTCAGTAGGTCATCCACAACTAATCACTAGAATAGCAGCGACAACGTATCTCCATGAGAACATCCTTTAATGTTCACAACTGTAGTAGATCTAATGCACTAATTATTCTTTCACAATAATACTGTAATCTATTCTAAAGTTTGTGGATTAATCCATCTATATATTAGTACTATTCATTCATTGGAAGCAGTTTTATCATGAGATCTTTCTATATTTAAGAATTAAGCCAAAGTGATTCCTTGAAGGTTTCATAATCTTTCTATTTTTTCAGACAAATGTAAAAAAAAAATTCAGGTTTATCGAATCACCAAAGATGGAGCTCAAAATTAGTATCTGTTTTGTAATGTAGAACGGTCGAGCATATTTCCCATACCTCAAGATTACTCAAAGGCAATGGATTCAAAAACACAACAAAAATTAAAATCTGTCTTTAAGTTTTGTTCAAGAGTACAACTTATAGTATGATTAGAACACTATTGGACAGCCATTCATCATATCGGAAAATATATCTTTCACTGGTGTTGATCTTCTTCATTTAAGAATTTTTCCCTGGTTATATAGATTAACTCATTAAAAAATTTCAAAAGTTTTTTCTTAAACAACCAACCAACAATTCACTCGATTCACTTCAAAAACTTCTTAAAGAATGAAAACAATTTAAACTATTGTAAACTGACAAAATCTGACAAATGCATTTTCAGTTTTCCCTCTGCAACATCGAATTTTATAATTTTTTTTGTAAATAGTCAATTTATGTTCCATTTTATGGAAATATTTCATTGTTCCTCAATTAGCCGTTCAGCATTAAAAATATTTTTTAAAAGCATGAAATGTTCCATAACTTTCTTTTTTGTTAATGCGATTTTAAAAAAAAAATCCTGAACTCATTCTCATAAAAAGTGCTACTTGTAGGAATAATTTGATTCTGACCTGTCAAAATGTATGGCTTGTATCCTCTTCATTCTGCTTTCAGATTCAAGTCAGAAGTTATGATTTTAATAAGTTATTGTAAAAATATATTTTCCGTTCTTTTAAAAAGCCTAGGATTTTTCAACCATTGCTTTTTTGATTTCCATGATGATGCTAAAATTTCAAAACCCTATATTTCGGAAGAAAAAATTTTTGTTTAAAACCACATTTATCGAAGAAACTGATTTTCCCATAATGCATATTACCCCAAAACCATAAGGCACATTTAACTAACGCTTATATTTGTGTAAAATATGAATTTTACACGCCACAGCGTGCTAACAAACTTTTGGATACCAACCCACAGACAGTCAGACATCATGAATAAAACATCGAAAAAGGACTTTGGGACTTGAAAATATGTAAATCCGTCAAACTCATGAGACAGAATTTTGATATGATCGCTATTCTTTACTTACAGTGAAGTAAAACAAAATTTAAATGAACCATTTAAAAAATTGAAGTAACAATGAGGTCGTCACTTTGTTGATCTTAGAATTAGAATAAATCATCACAAATGATCAATGAATTATATTGATCATTTGTGAGCTAAGTCCCTCAAAATTAGCAATTTTAGAAGAAAAATAATGGGATTAAATATAACTCAGAAAATTCTAAAATGATTAGAAAAAATATCTTTTTGCTTAATGAATTCTTTTACTGTATTAGAAAATATGTGTAAACTACATTATTTAAAGGTAAATAATATGTCAATAAGTTAAGTCCTTCAGTCAGGACAAGTTAAACACATTCTTCATACCCATTGTCTGACTCCCTGACAAGTCGAATGTATTTGTTTTTGTTTCACTGATGTTACGTCAAGTCCATGTTAATTGTTGTATGAATATTCATGACTGCCTATACGTGATAAGATTATACACAATGCAATATAACAATCACAACTTATTCAAACTTGTACCAGTGATGGTTTCAAAACATCAATTACACGTAACATTCAAAATTCCATGCAAAGAATAACTAAACAAAATATTACTTGGTTACAAATGTTATTTGAGACTAAGAGAGTTTTGTTTTTTCTTTTTAAAAAAAAGTTACTTTTCTATCTAACAAACGAAGATTATTTTGTTTTTCGTTTTACCCTACTGTACTATTATAAGAATATCATAGTAAAGGAAAATACATTTTACTAGAATGCAAAACAACTGCTAAACTGATTGTTTTAGTTGTGGAAGACATCTCTCCCACAAGCAATATTTAAATATATGGTATGCCAGATCAGTCTTATGTACCACAGAATGATTTCTTAGCACGTTACGAACCACTTTAGCTAAAACCAAGTTGTCGGTATGAACGTGCTTGCGGAGAGCCCTGGGTGATTTAGACAAGCCTCTCCCTCTCCTCGCAAACAGAGGCGCCAGTAAGAATCCCTTGACACATGGCTATTGCGATGTCCACATTTTAACTATCTGCCTCAAAATTGCGTTAATAACAGTATTACTCACACAAAAATACCAAAAAAAAAAAAAAAAAAAAAAAAGAGCAAAAGCACCAGGGATGTTTAGTGGTTGATCTGATATATTAGTCGACTGCTTGTCTCTAGTGCTGATCACTTTTTTGTTCCTTTCTATAGCAATCATCGCTTTCTCTGTTCCTAACCCAGCACAATGGTATGGGATACTATTCTTCCATTGTGACTAAAAAGAAGAGCAAAAGCACCAGGATGTTTAGTGGTTGATCTGGTGTATTAGTCGACTGCTTGCCTCTAGTGCTGATCGTTTTTTTGTTCCTTTCTATAGCAATCATCGCTTTCTCTGTTCCTAACCCAGCACAATGGTATGGGATACTATTCTTCCATTGTGACTAAAAAGAAGAGCAAAAGCACCAGGATGTTTAGTGGTTGATCTGGTGTATTAGTCGACTGCTTGCCTCTAGTGCTGATCGTTTTTTGTTCCTTTCTATAGCAATCATCGCTTTCTCTGTTCCTAACCCAGCACAATGGTATGGGATACTATTCTTCCATTGCGACTAAAAAGAAGAGCAAAAGCACCAGGATGTTTAGTGGTTGATCTGGTGTATTAGTCGACTCCTTGCCTCTAGTGCTGATCGTTTTTTGTTCCTTTCTATAGCAATCATCGCTTTCTCTGTTCCTAACCCAGCACAATGGTATGGGATACTATTCTTCCATTGTGACTAAAAAGAAGAGCAAAAGCACCAGGATGTTTAGTGGTTGATCTGATGTATTAGTCGACTGCTTGCCTCTAGTGCTGATCGTTTTTTGTTCCTTTCTATAGCAATCATCGATTTCTCTGTTCCTAACCCAGCACAATGGTATGGCTACTATTCTTCCATTGGACTAAAAAGAAGAGCAAAAGCACCAGGATGTTTAGTGGTTGATCTGGTGTATTAGTCGACTGCTTGCCTCTAGTGCTGATCGTTTTTTGTTCCTTTCTATAGCAATCATCGCTTTCTCTGTTCCTAACCCAGCACAATGGTATGGGATACTATTCTTCCATTGCGACTAAAAAGAAGAGCAAAAGCACCAGGATGTTTAGTGGTTGATCTGGTGTATTAGTCGACTGCTTGCCTCTAGTGCTGATCGTTTTTTTTGTTCCTTTCTATAGCAATCATCGATTTCTCTGTTCCTAACCCAGCACAATGGTATGCGATACTATTCTTCCATTGAGACTAAAAAGAAGAGCAAAAGCACCAGGATGTTTAGTGGTTGATCTGGTGTATTAGTCGACTGCTTGCCTCTAGTGCTGATCGTTTTTTTGTTCCTTTCTATAGCAATCATCGATTTCTCTGTTCCTAACCCAGCACAATGGTATGGGATACTATTCTTCCATTGCGACTAAAAAGAAGAGCAAAAGCACCAGGATGTTTAGTGGTTGATCTGGTGTATTAGTCGACTGCTTGCCTCTAGTGCTGATCGTTTTTTTGTTCCTTTCTATAGCAATCATCGATTTCTCTGTTCCTAACCCAGCACAATGGTATGCGATACTATTCTTCCATTGCGACTAAAAAGAAGAGCAAAAGCACCAGGATGTTTAGTGGTTGATCTGGTGTATTAGTCGACTGCTTGCCTCTAGTGCTGATCGTTTTTTTGTTCCTTTCTATAGCAATCATCGCTTTCTCTGTTCCTAACCCAGCACAATGGTATGCGATACTATTCTTCCATTGAGACTAAAAAGAAGAGCAAAAGCCCCAGGATGTTTAGTGATTGATCTGGTGTATTAGTCGACTGCTTACCTATAGTACTGATCGTTTTTTTGTTCCTTTCTATAGCAATCATCGATTTCTCTGTTCCTAACCCAGCACAATGGTATGCGATACTATTCTTCCATTGCGACTAAAAAGAAGAGCAAAATCACCAGGATGTTTAGTGGTTGATCTGGTGTATTAGTCGACTGCTTGCCTCTAGTTCTGATCGTTTTTTGTTCCTTTCTATAGCAATCATCGATTTCTCTGTTCCTAACCCAGCACAATGGTATGGGAGACTATTCTTCCAAAAAATTTGAGTTGAATAAAACTTAGGATTCTATAACTAGAATTCAAACTACGAGACCATTGATGATTCTAAAGGTAATCAAAATCCAGACTCAGAACACGTTCAAAGTAAGATTATTTGTTTGGCCGTCTCAATTATGAAGAAGTTCCCTGGGGCCCGAGATGTAATAAGTGGAATATTCTGCACCAGTGCTCAAGAGAGCGACGTTGGCGCTCACTAATCAACTCACATGTCCTAATTAACAACTTTCATTTATTTTTTCATTAAATTTACACTTTTAATAAACCCACCTGTTTTATTCCTTTCCCAGATTTAACGCAGGTATATCATCAAATGCGTTGAACCACTTATGTTTTGATGAAATATATTTACTAGGTTAGGCTATACATGCTCACAATTTCACAGTCGATAAGGATGTCATTGACCTGGTAAAAATGGTAGTAATATATAATTTAATTTAAATAATGTATCATCAGATTATTTGTTTGGTGAAGTATAAAATGTTACATCACCTAAATAACCTGCAGTTATTGACAGGGGAACATCAGTATGCAAACTTTCCTTGCCATCAGTATGACAAGTTTCCTTAACTGTTGAAACATTTTAGCATCGACTTTACAACAAAAATATTATCTAAAATTAAAATTGTATTTACCAGCAGAATTGGGGGTTTTTTTTATTACTATTGCTGCCAAATTAAGTGATATTTTGATTTACACTGATGCCGTGTAGAGCAGCATATTTCTATCAGAATATGTAATAGATATCAATGGTTGGAATGATACCTAATTAAAGAGTATCACGACCTTGTTAAAGTGCAGCATTCACTACTTACTAACTACTCTGTTCTAATCTTTGATATTCTTTTTTGAGCGGAAACTGCTTACCAGATTAACAGTCTGGGTGAAATTAAACCAGACGCTTTTTGATGGAACACTTCGTCTGTTGTTGACTTTGCTGTCAGTAAAATTAACCAATTTAATTTATTGATTAACTTTAAAACGGTCACTACATACTACCAATTATGATGAACATGTAATTAGTTTGTTTGTTTAGAACAACAGTCGAATGACTGGAAGAAAGACTGTTTTTCAATAATGAAACGTAAAAGACATTAAGAACGATCTGAATCCCTTGGTAACCATAACTAATGAGTCAGATGACAATACCCATTGATATATGTAACTGATCGTATTAAACATAATGACAAAAATTAGGGATCATTTAATAGGTTAAGAGCAGTGTTCCCTCTAGGCTGTGCGCGTGTGCGCGCGCACACAGCTTTCAGAGGCAGCACACACGCATAGATTTACTGCGCACAGACGTATTTCGATGTGATGTAACAATGTTCTCGGTTGGCAGGTTGAGAAAGTTTGTTGTTGGACTTGCTAAAAAGATGCATTTATTTGAAAGTTAAGACGGCATCGTGTGCGAAGAAGGTACCAGCAGTAACATAACTAGGACAAGTAGGCTACTTTTTTTTCAATGGCTGCCGTAACCTAGCTGCTAGATCTCTTGCATGTTTGTCCACTTACGAGTATACTGTAGTTGAAATAGGCTTAAGATAGCCTACTAACAGAACTGTTGCTACTATTTAAGTAGCCCGAGGTTGTACATCGTAATGCACGTAAGGTTGGCTACACTGATCAACCATCTGTTCAATCTGATCAATTTCATTTATTACTTATTATTTTCCATGAATGTTCATTGTTATCTACTGATAACATATAGCCTTCACTAAAGCATTTACAATTTATAGAACAACTTATTGAATAACCAAAATTTTCTTAATAAGCCCACTATTACCCGGTTAGAACGCCAAAAAAAAAAATAAAAAAAATTATTCATGGGTTTTTGCACAAATATTAGTAATTTCCAAAAAAGTGCGCACACACCAAAATTTCTGAGCACACATACTACAAAAAATTAGAGGGAACATTGGTTAAGAGCAGTTAACAATTAAGAGCAGTAAGTTTAAGCAGCAAATTCTATTGTCAATCCATTTGGTTATAATTTTAAAGTGATGATAAAAACATATCAATTAACTATAAATATTACACATAACTATTATTTATTTAAGTTTATAATTTTTGGAGTACATTTTATTTTAAATTATGCGTTTGGTAATGTAACTTTTGAAATTAATTTTCTTACAATATTAATCATTTCAACTGAAATTATTAAACATTATTCTAATTTAAAAAAGGAAATTTAACTCCAATAAATTAATTATTTTGAACTCTGAGATTCTAATAAGTTAAAGGTAAACAAATCTATCAATGAAACAGGTTGAACTTAATTTCAGTCCCTTTAGTATTTTATTGTCTTTTTAATAACACAATAATGAAGTTCTGTTCAAGTAATATTGATGTAAAGTGGCTAAATACAAAATCTAATCAGAAGAATGAGGAAAATTAGTGTCCGCTTGGATAGAATTAGTCCTTTCTTATTTTTGAGTAGTATTTTCTCATGATACAACATCGATCAAAATCCAATAGAGTTCTTTTACACACAAATATAAAAATACAAAATTTAGACACTCACTAACCCAACACTCATCTGGATATAATCAATAAATTATTAAAATGTATTCAAAGGCAAATAAACCGTAATAAATCCATCAAAACACAAAATTGAGTTGTTCTATCGATACTACGGACACCTATTTTATAAAAGATAAAATAAAAAAAAAAATGGATTCCAAGATGAAAATTACAGATTAAACGTTGCTACTGCAATATTACCTCAGCAACACAATTAATCTTTAGACTAGCTTTAGAAAAAAATTAAGGAGATATGGTGTCTACTAGGTATCAGTTATTCTGAAGTGTGCATGCAAAAAATACAAGTGTCACTAAGCTAGGAGAAGTCATGGCTGAGTCACTCCTGCCCTCTCTCAGGCCTTTTGACATATTTCAACATCGTTTTCCCTACTGCATTTAATGCCAATGCCTCAACTTGATTGCAACATTTTTCAATTCAACTCACATATTTATACCCTTTTCAAAATGTAATCTTATTACTTTATCATTGGTGACATCATACAAGAATCACAACTGAAATACACATGCGTAAATGAATATGTTTAAAATAATTATCTCTAGATGTTCTTCAACACTTGTTTGAATACTAAAGAAGAACCAATACAATTTTTTTTCACAATTCCTCTACTTGGACACTTCACAGTTTTTTTTTTTAGATTAAATCAACCTAATCAATATTGGATACTAGATCCAGTATTCAATAAAGATGTGTTTTACAATGCAGGCTAACCATCAGTAAATGCTGGGAAGTGATAGAAAATATATTTCCGAAGACTTTCAGTTTGTAAAACTTTTCTAGAACTAACAGAAAATACGTTTTTACCTGCTTTATCAGAGTTGGTCATCGTAATCAGAATGGTTGGTAATTTGGTCATGGTTCGTTATAAAATACTTTCATAAATCCAAGAAAGATATTGACTACTGGTTAGTGGTGCTGATACTACTCGTATATTAACATAATTTGAAATATATTAATGTTATAATAAAGCTGTAAACTATCAACTCTTCTTATTGTTTACTTTATTGCAATCGTAATATATGCTAGAGCAAAACAAAACTTGTAACTAATACAAATATATATTCTGTAGTTTGGTCTAACTGGGCTGTGGATAGTAATTGCTGAATCAAGTAGATGTGCCCAGCATCAATGTAATTAGACATTTGTATTATGTAAAGAAGCCTTAAATTCGTCTATTAATAATGTCTATTAACTTTTTACATTATTTTCATCTAGGCCTATATTTTGTCGCCATGACTTTGTTACCGTAGCTCCTAATGGCACACTCCACAATAATTCTCTCTTTTTCTCAGTTCTTTCAATTTCCCTTATTGTATCATTTGTACATAGAAGTAATCACTATAAAAAGTAAAGAAAGGAACATTTCACGACCAATATAGGTCTGACTAATAAGAAATGAATGTTATTCAGTACATACTTTGCGCCTTTAGATAGAACTGAAGGTGTAACCCTATAAGAGTATAGTGTGGACGTTTGAAATAAACAATTAAACAAGTTTAGTGGTCAATCGGGGCTCTCACCAGGCGGTTCCTTGTTGTAGGGAAGCACGATGGTACTGGGATAGAATCAATCTTATGGCGTGTGCAGATCAAAGATCTGCAGACCATTTTAAACTGGCTATCTCAGGGATAGGAGCGGTATCGCCTGGCGTAAGAATTTCAGGAGGTGTCCTGTCTCTCCCATTCTAGTGATTAGTTGTGAACGACCTACTCAATACTCTTTATAACAAAGGCTATGATACGCAGAAACTCAGTAGATCTTTTATTAAAGAAGACTAACCCTTAATGGTTCTATCTTTCATGATCTTTCAAATGATGCAGCATCCTACCCAGGGTGTTGAAAAATGGTTAAAGGAGAAATGTCTGGGTATTGACCTAAAACTATCGAAGCTAAGGGCATACTCTTGGAGGTTCTTTATATGAACGATTAAAAGGAAAAGCCATGTAACATATCCACAGCTATGAGAACAAGAGTAATGTTCTGCTGTAAGAGATGATTTCGTACCAGATGGATATTAACACGAAATATTCACTTTGGCTTTGTGAAAAGATATTGTTACTGCTGTGGTAAAAGCAATGATATCTAATGCATACAAAAATAAATATGCATATAGGAATACATGGATCAATCACTATCTGTGTTACCTACACAGGTTTAAAGACTACTAAACATTTCCCACTTAGAAACTTATATAAAAAAAGGTTTAATTTTCCCTTATTTTACAAAATGAAAAGAGCTATTATGGGAGATGAAAAATCAAAATATAAATAGAATAAAACATTAATAGTTTGACCTATATATGGTTCACAATGAGATAATTTTATTTATATCTTGCATATTATAAATGCTGTATTAGTTACTAGTCACCTCTCATGGGACGTTATTCTGGACTTTTCCCCATGCACTCTCCAGATGAACAGAGCACCACACGGTTCGCTGATATAGCTCGAGGCGCTTTTCAGCTTGCATGTCTCTTTAATCTGTTCTATGTAACCATGAAATGATTAAGGTCCGGAACAAATCCGTGATTGGATCGGCTTTAATGATCACTCAACCTATGTAATTCAGACTATTGACGTAAAGCTTATGACGGGAAAAGAGTTTGTTGAACTCCCACTAGAATCTATCATCGTTAATTGTGGAAATTTATGAAAACATAATGAGCTCGAAAATATCATTAATTTATCAGTGCTTATGAAATATTATTCTATCTCAAATTAATCAAAATTCAAATCAAGATGACTACTTTATTTCCTTCCTCATAGAAACTAGTTTATAATTAATTTCAGTTCTCAAAATGTGAAGAACCATGAAAAAATAATATGTGAGAGGCCACACGACTTTCATTCACTTCTTTAACTAGTTAATTAACTAGTAGTAACTATTAGCAATAGTTAAAATTTCATGAGATTTTTTTACGAATTGCTAATTTTCTGTTCAATTTTTTAGCAAAATTTATTGCTCTTTAATAAGCCATTTAGCGGGAAACAAAAAAACATTTTGTGAACACATATAACGTACCATAAAACCCCTTTTAATGTAATTTCGAAAAACAAAGAAATGAACTCATTGGCATAATTCTCTATTTTAGGTATATATATAGCTAACCGTCTCTCCATGACGGTATGGCTTTTATCCTCGTCAAAAGCTTTCAGATTTAGTCATAAGCTAACATTTTTAATTTGATTGAAAAAAAAAAATTGTTTTAAAAATCTGAGAATTTTTTCGGGAATTACTTACACCACTTCTATGATAATGTCAAAATTTCAAAACTCCTGGACTCTAGGTTAGTAGTCCTAAAAATTATGTAAAAACACATATATAGGAAAAAAGTGACTTCGCTATAATGGGTAATTGCTCCCAAGTAAAATCATATAATATTAGACAGACAAACAGTGTTTGTACGTGAAGAACCCTACTGTTTTTGGTAAAAACATGATAAAACTTCACAGTTATTATGAGTTAATGGGAAAAGGGAAACAAAGATTGACTATATATTACTATCACTGAAACAAGGCAAATCATTAGATTATCTAATAATGAAATAATAATCTTCATGAATAGTTATTAACAAAGGTTAGTACGGAACGTTACAGAATTTACTTGGCTTCAGAAGAAAACAGCAAACGCGGCATGAAACAAATTAACTCTGCATTTGTACAGCTTCGATAACACCAATACCCTTGTAATGAAATCTGAAACACTTAATTTGTGTGTGTAGCATTACTAACAATGTTCATTTTTCTATTTTCAAGGTCGTCTGTAAGAGATAAGGAGATAGCATGACAGTTATGTAACAGTTATAGTCTTCCATGTTTTCTTCAGGAAAAATTTATTAGCTGATAGATGGTGATGCAATAACAACCCTTCACGAACTCTTTTCGCGATTTTTTCCATTGGGTGGTTAGAAAGTGAGGTATTTGCTAAACTAAAGGGACCCACCATCTGCTCTTGATACACTGTGATCATATTTTGCCTCAGCCAATAGTGCAGAAATAGTATTTTAACTGAGAATTATCTTTTATGTCAAGCAAAAAGCAGAGATTCTTCTCAAATGTTCAGAACGATATACAAAGTTGACTATTAATGCCCACATAGTGAGGATATTCACTCACTGCAGTGACAGGGAATTAATACACTGTGAAAGAATTCATACCCAAGGAACAGCACTACCTCGGTCCTAGTTACTAACGGTTTTTCATATAACGATACATCTAACGGTATTCAATTGAATCAATTACAGTGGCACAACATTAATATACAAGAAGTATTCTTCGGGTGAGCACATTTTACTGTGCCTACAAGAATTGTCGATAAACACAAAACTAGTTTTTAATAATGTTAAAACAACTAACAGCGAGGACAAGCTACTCGTAGATTTCAACATCTTTGACAAGAATAATAAGAGACAAGCAATTCTAGTAGACTGTGAGCCGACACCCCAGAGCTTCAGTGGAATCATCTCATGTAAGAATATACTCGTATTACATAGGGAATTGCGCAGCTCTGTCTTCTGAGAACATTGAGATAACTACACCCAAATTTTTGAGGCATCTGACTGTCCTGTCCACCCGCCCTCCGGGGCCTCCAAATCATACCCAGGAGGATTATAACATTAATCTAATAGGAGCAATACTAGTTTATGGGACTAAAACTGTGCCAGTAACTGAAATATAAGTACTTTTTAGTCTAGGTACATTGCAACAGCGATGTGCGTAGACTACACTTAATCAAATCGCCAGTCATAAATACAGAAGCACAATTCAGCAGTGCCAGAAACTAAGAAAATGTTATAAATTTATGACAAGGTTTTACAACTTTCGTTTTATGTAACTTTTTGTACTTAACCATACTAAGATATGAATTATTATAATACCTTAATGAAATTAATGTATCCAAATCACACAAGTAAACAAGTTTTTTAGTATTATACTGCCTTTAACAAAAAACAAAATACATAAAATATTTTCTATGTCATACTCATATTAAGATACTAACAATACTAATTAGTATTACTGAAATCAAAATTTCTTGTTTCTAGAATGACTAGAAGAGTAGGAAAACACTTCTTTGGGTATAAAATTCGATACAGAACCTTTTCTGTTGTGCAATATTGTTCAAAAATATAGGGTTCTATTCAACAGGAAGCATTAGCTTTGTATGTTTAATTTCTTTAAAACTTGTCATATGGTGATATTCTGTAGAATCTTACAAACATTTCGGAATCACACTATCAACATCCAGACACCAAAAAGTGAAAGTTATGTTATCATTACAAGTAAATACATTTATAATTTAAATCATAATTGTTTGCTTTTATTGATTTTTTTGCCTTACTCATAATACAGTAAAGATAAACTACTTTGTTATAATGAAATCCAACAACAAATAACTTTCTGTGTAGGAATACTCTTTTCTACTTAATGGTATAATGTAAAAAAATTACCATCCACTTAGGATACCACTTTAAAGAATAAAACATAGCTAAGGAAGTAATAACAACAGAAATGTCCATTTAAAACTTCTATAAATAAAATTTATGATATCTAACATACCAAACAAAGCCAAATAATCTCTTAATATATAAAATTTTTTAGGATATTAATAGATATAATAGATAGAAGTTTTTTATTATATCCAAGTAATGCATTAATCTACATTTATCATCCTTCTTTTATTCAGAAACAAAAAATTTTCTTCAATTACAATTACAAGTAAATACATTTTAAATAATGAGCACAATTAAGGACATGACATGCTATTAGTCTCCAATGGTATAATGATGCAACGATAGGTCTTGTTGACATTAACATATAATGAGGCACTTCAAAGATTGAGAGGAAGGTGGGCTGAACAGAAAGGTGGAACAATATGCGACTGAATTTATGATTAAATGCGATGATTCCCTGGGATAGAGTGCAAACCGAGAGCGCCTAAAGCCCAAACTTTGTAACAGTAGAACGATCAGCTACTGGGTATATTTACGACTAAAAAAAACGTATTTTATACTACTGAAGCAAACTAATCAACTACCTGAATTCGAATAGCAACAGGAACCAGACAAGGCCTTACACCAAGTAAAGCGGTAGCCTTAGTTATGAAAACCAAGTCTAATTGGTAAGCAGGAAACTGACGCCACGTCGAACGGAATTGCACTAGATTCAACTTTCACATGCTTCGTTCAAACAAACAGCCCTCATTAAGAACTACACAACAAACAGTGTCTGAAAATATGATTTCCTACTGAACACTGCTGGTGAAAAGTCCACTCATAAACACAAACTGAAAACTAGTTTTAAACATGAAATCCAAGGTATATAAGAACAAAATTGTCCAAGGTATACAATAAAACTAGTGAGTATGCTCATTTGCCTCAGCACTCTAGTTAGGCAGCTAAGTAATTTCTCAGTTTGTCTGGTTATCATTTCAGGCAGCTTATTTGTATAAAAGCTATAGCGGTCTCTGTTCCCCGTGACCTATGACCGCCTCCGGGAGTTATCACACTTCTCACACTCACGCTGAATCTCCTCTTTGTCTCGCCTACTTCTTTCATTTTCCATCAAGAAAATAATTATTATTTAAATCTTAATTAAATAAATTGAATAATCTATACTTAAGACATTGTAATGGGTTCATATAATATTAGGAAATATTTAATTCTAAAAACTATAAAAGCAAATGTAAATCAACCATAAATTTTATGACGTTATCTAGCGTGTGAAGGACAATTGTATAACAAACAGTTGTAATGAATCTACTTTTTTTACCAAATAAAAACAAATATTTATCTTTCTTTTGAGATACTTTTCCACAAAATCTTTGACTTCCTTGTTTTTTGTTCAACTTTTTTCAATGAAATGCCCCTTTGGATGGACGAAAGAATGAAAATCGGAAGGAGTCAAGCATGGACTGTAGGAGGATGAGTTAGTATCTCTCAAGTTATTTTTTCATGGTTCTTTGCTTATGTGGGAGATGTGAGGGTGAGCGTTAACATGTAGCAACATGACATCTTTTCAATTTGTTCATTATGCTGCTTCAGTAGTAGGCACTGATGTTCGCAATAATTGCAAAAGACGCACCATGGACATAACATTCTCACCATATTGAATTACTAAAGAAAAAAAGTTATAGACAATTTGTCATCTTCAAAAAGCAAAAACAAACAGACCATTGAACGTTTTTAACTAATATGGAAACCACAAGCTGACACCCCAGCCTTAAATATATTATTGATTATTTGTTTATTAAATGCTATCTGAAATGTAACATATCCATTTCCATCAGTTCTTCTCAGCTCATCGGAGTGATGCTAGAACAAAGTCCTAAATAAAAAACTTCTCTTCACCTGCCTCTTTAATTATTCAATTATTGATTATTAAATTATTTACACTGAAGAGAAAAACTTTAGGACAGTCATTTTTGCGCTAATATCTCCATACTAATGCATCCAGCGATGCGCTTATTAAATAACGTAAAGAAAATACTTTTGCTTATACAAAAATAAATAGATTATGTAATAACAACATTATTTACTAGATGCTTTTTTCAAATTTAACAGATTAAAAGTAATAAGCAGTTCTAAGGTAGTGCAGTCAGTTGTTATGTGGTATTTACTGATTCTAGGGTACAAAGCTAATGAAATCACTCAAATCTGTGACTACAAGGGTGTCAGGTTGATGTGTTGTTCGTATTTCGTTGTAGTTTTCTGTTATATTTTCAATGTTTTCTACAAATTGAAACAATATGTTTCAATATGAAACAAATGTACACTCCATACCTTCACCCACTTCTATCCTATTCCCAGGCGGTTGTACCACAGACACTCACACTTAGGTATACTCTCTTCCTTTTTTATTTTGTACTATTTACTTTGTACTGTAGATAACTCTGTGAAAAACATTATATTTTTTAGTTAATGCCTGAAAAAGAACACTACGTGTTCGAAACGCGTTGTTTATACTATTAAATTTCTATATATGGAGACTATTTCATTAGCTTTTTAACCTACCATAAGTAAGAATTACTGTTTGAAATGGTAGAAAAGATCATTTAATCATCCATATTGTGTTGTGTGTCTGTGGTGAAGGAGAGCACAGGAAACAAAATCATTGAATTAAATCACTCAAATCTGTGGCTACAAGGTGTATCAGGTTCATGTCCTGAAATAATTTTATTATTGCATGTGAGAATTCTAGTGATATAAGGGAAGGTGTAATGGTGAGTGGACGCTGCAGTGAACATAAAGCACTAAGAACAGTGCCAATTAGACCGTCGCCATCTCATCTTGAAGACTGCCCATTAGGGCTCGCTCAGCATCCTTGGAAAGTGAAACTGTTCCTCCTCCACACAGCAGGAAGGAAAGGCGCATGACGTCACAAATGTACTGCGCAATCATCTCTCGCCTACTCCTTCTGCCAGTCTTTATTATCACCAATTTAAAACCGACCTACTTTTTCTGAACTAAATCAAAGCATTCGCGAATTTATAAATTACTTCTAAAACTGCAAAAAAAAAAAAGAAAAAAAGACAAGTACATTACCATACCAAAACCTCTACTTTGTGAATTCAGAAGTCACCTGCAAGTTGCAACAGTTATATACTAATATTAAATCAATTCACATAAATCGAAATAATTATATTAAAATACCCAAAATAAATTAATTTCGAGAACTCAGTTTTACATTAATAACGTAAATAATTTTCAGAGATCTATATTTTTCTTAAATTTTAACAACTTAATATACTGTGATTCATAAGAGTGTTGTAACAGTCAATATACATTTTTTTATAGAAGTTTATTTTTTACGTTGAATTCAAAGTAATATATTAGTTTGCTGTCACTTTCAATTACCCTGCATAGTGTGGGAGTCTGTGTGCATGTGTGTACGTGCATGCGTATTATTGACATCCAAAGAGATGTATGCTACTATTGGAAAATTATTCACTTGTGTTGTATCTTTTATAGCCGCTGGATACTAGTTTCGAACTAGCAATGAAAATTGTTTACTATTTTATTGAAACAAACAAATCTAAAGTCTAATTGTAGTTTGACTCACACATTTTACCTGTTTCAAATATTGTAGTGTTAAAAGATCGTGTTTCCTATCCGCTAATTTGGCTACAGACCTTGTTGTGCATGGTTTAGTTAACCTTGACTTATAAACACATAGAAGAACTGGCAAAGTCATTTCTATATTTCTTCATCTGTCATCATCAGGAAAAGAAGTGACTTCGTAGGTAACTAGCCGGAGGCTTCTATAAAAGGTGTTTTAGACGAATCAGGGTTACCACCAAACGGGAGAGAAACAAGTGGGAGAAGAATATAAAACGGAGTAAGAGAGGGAATTACACAATAATAATAATAATCCTCACAAATAACATTAACAACATATATATACTAGTCATATTATTGTTCTTCCACAGAAAAATAAAACTACATAAGTCATTAATTAATTTAGCTAGTTCATTCATGAAGATTTCAGAACATCAAAATAACTCAATAAGCTTGTAATTAATGAAAAGAGGGCTCTAGCATCTATAAATAAAAAATAATGGAATATCAATATAATTACTCACATATCTGCAATATCTTGAAAGGAAAATCGCAATACTCACCTGAAACAAGAGAAAATATGCTTATAAAGAGGTATAGATATTTTATTTCGGTAATGATTCATTTTTTTTGACGTTCTAATCTAACAACCTAGAGTACTGCATATCTGCACAATTGTTTATTATTTTGAATTGTTTTGAGCCTCTCTAAGAAAGATCATGAAAGGGCGCTTGCATAACAAAGCAAAATAAAGGGACTTTTTGATTTTGATGAGAAGTAATTTTGCATACAGAGGGTTATGCAAAGTGGATAGATTCTAATAAGAGGAGTGCGGAGGAGTGGCGGTGGGAGTCGGAGTAGGCGAGGCGGTGTCGCCTAAGAGAGGTGAAGGAATGCAGGCGAGGCTGACTGCGGGCAAGGCCGGCTCCCACTCGGGACAACACCTGTCCTCCCGCACGCCTTCCACCTATCTGCTGCATCCTTCTGCCTGCACAACTTGTCTTCGGCCCCACCACTGTCTTAGCCAACTGAACCTTCCATCTATTTATATTTCAACTCACCTCTCCTGAATTCCAAATATATATATATACACTTGATAAACGGAAATACGATCCATACTGGGCACAATACGAGTTCAAAATTCAAGAGTAACACACAGAATAAAAAAACACACTTACAAAACTCAAATTTTCGGGCAATCCGTCTTCAGAAGAGGAGTCACACATCGGCTTGCTCGGGGCTTGCAGTGCACCTGGACTAAACCTTAAAAGATAATTATTTTTTCCTAGTATTTATTTCTTTTTTCCTCTTTCGTATCTTTTGTATATATTTCTTTTGTCTTCTCTTAATTGGTTTTATTTACCAATTAACCTTTTTTTTATTACTGCAGAGATATTTGTTTGTATTATATTTATTTATTTTTTTTCTTTTCTCTATTATTATTTATGAAAAATTCAGTTTGTTTTTGTACTTAATGCTTATGATTTTGTACTTAATTTATATATTTTTTATATATTTACGATATTTTTTTACACTAATCCTCTTTCTATATAAACATTTACATATTTTTTTATTTTTTCTTTCTTTTAAATTTTTCTCCAATTCCCTTTGATTTTTTTATATTTAACCATCTTGCACTGCTTATCTGAACTTCTGTTTTATCTTAATTCCATTACTTGAGGAGCGAGTACGGAGGGCAGCACTGGCGGTTACCGAGTCGGTTACTTGCCACTGCATCTACAACGTGCTTGATCTCCCTTTCTCTTTTCTTCTGAAGACGGATTGTTTGAAAATTTGAGTTTGTAAGAGTGTTTCTTTATTTTGTGTGTTACTCTTCTTGAATTTCGAACTCGTGTATATATATATATATATAT
This sequence comes from Hermatobates lingyangjiaoensis, assembly GCA_026182355.1. Classification (NCBI taxonomy): domain Eukaryota; kingdom Metazoa; phylum Arthropoda; class Insecta; order Hemiptera; family Hermatobatidae; genus Hermatobates; species Hermatobates lingyangjiaoensis. The sequence continues at coordinate 3,830,524 of JAPFBL010000329.1, forward strand.
ATATATAATATATATATATATATATATATTGGGGAACAGTCCTTCATTTATACATGTGAGATTAAATTTTCTGCCCACTTTTGTCTTAATTAGTTTTTTGGATTTCTTTTCCAAATCTCGAAGTCTTACTTTAATTTCTTTGGGAACTAGGTGTAATAACTCACCATATGTTTTGTTGTCCTTTTTTTTTATTTTTACCGACGTTTCGGTCTTCTTCGACCATCTACTGGGTGATTTTAGAACACATACTATTTTATACATTAATGTTAAATTTGTTAAAATAGTATGTGTTCTAAAATCACCCAGTAGATGGTCGAAGAAGACCGAAACGTTGGTAAAAATAAAAAAATGGACAACAAAACATATGGTGAGTTATTACACCTAGTTCCCAAAGAAATTAAAGTAAGACTTCGAGATTTGGAAAAGAAATCCAAAAAACTAATTAAAACAAAAGTGGGCAGAAAATTTAATCTCACATATATATATATATATATATCAATTATCAAACCACAATATAAAATGGGAAAAATAGACCAAGACCTTTCAACCGTAACAAGCGGTCTTTGTCAGAGTCAAAAACCCAACTGAATCCAACACCCAGTTGGGTTTTTGACTCTGACGAAGACTGCTTGTTACGGTTGAAAGATCATAGTCTTTTTTCCCCATTTCGTATTGTGGTTTGATCATTGATTGTTATTTCACATAAACATGTGAAAAAACAATCACTGATCAAACCAGAATATGATACTATAAGACCTTTCAACCGTAACAAGCGGATTGTTTTGTTAGATTCAAAACCCAACTGTTTCATATTGTGTTTTGATCATTGATTGTTATTACATGTGTTTATGTGAAATCTTGTCATATATATTTATATATATCAAGCTATATCCTACAATCAAACATTATTCCATAATATAAGAAATATTACGAATACAAATATACCTGAAATCTCATAACTTTAGTAAGGAGTTTTCAAAAAAAAAGAACAGTTCCCAAAAATAGTTACATATACTTAGTATTAAGACAACAATCTCATAGCAATAATGAAAAGCTTCCATAACCTAGTGACACAAGTTTATTAACCTCTTGAGATAATTTGAAATGTGGTTATTTTAAACGGATATAAGGATGGGAGGAAGAGAAGCCGGGAGTCTGGCAGATAAGGAAGGAATACTAATGTGCCTGGATGGTTTCCCAGAGGGCTGGCTGAGGAGGGGCAGGACCGTTCTAATTGAGCAGTCCGAACATCAGTTCGCACAATGCCAGCTCCACTATACTACTCAAGAGACCACTGCTTCAATAACAAAAAATTTGAGAGTTCTTAAAAATTTCAAAGCATACAGGCCGTAATAACGTTACATTATTTTCAAAAAAAGAAATATAGGAATACTACATAAGTATATATTAAAATAAAGGTTGGAATACGAATGCGGCTGGATGGATAGCCTCCCAGAGGGTAGCTAAAAAGAGGCAGCACCGATCCAACTGAGCAATATATACCTATATATTATTTTGACTTTATTTTAAAATATGACTTATTAATATTCATATTACTGCTGAATATGATAATAAATGAATTACTGCTGAAATTCAATTTTCAATAATCTTTACTTTAATCATTTCATAGTGGTAGGTTTTTCTCAATTATTTCATTTAATGGAATTTACAATCAGAAATTACATTAGCATCAACGTAGCACTCTAATGGAATATTAGCTGTGGATTTAGGTGTCTAAAGCATAAATTCTGAAATAATAACTCTCAATATTACTCGGTTATAAAATTGCTACTATCTACAATTTTCCAATTAGTGTTAGTAATAGTAAATTATAAGAATAATGAAAAAACCTATCTCATGTTGTTTGTGGATTTCCACGCTTTGAGGTCTGCAGGACCAATTATACTTCCACGAGAATGTTTGATGTGGTGTTCATTTTAGTGGGGATGTGGGTAGTATACACTTTTTTTTGTTCAATAAACAGATAATATAGTTTAATTTTGTAGAAAAATAAACTCTCTTCCATCACGGGAAGAATTCTTCATGTCCGTACAGGGACATTTGTTTTTCCATTAACATATATCGAATACACGCAGATCTCAAATTAACAATTTCTCAATTGAGACATCTCAGATTCTTAATTCATGGTATTTTTAGGACAAGTTTAACTTTTTCTCATAAGAAAAAAAAAATATGTTTTCATAACGAACAAACAACCTTTACCTAAGTAGAAAAATCACCATCTTTTCAGACCTGTCAGATTTGTTTACGTGTCCGTTAGTACAATAGTGAATAGCAATGGAGAAGTAATTTTCACTAAATCAGATAATATAGTTACACACTTTTCAGAAAATGTATGACATAGAAGGGCGACGTCAGATAAATTTATAAAATGCCTGTTTCCATGGAAGTTTTTAATATGGGGATTGATTGGGATTGGTTGGAAAGTGCAGTTCCGGTCCCATAGATTTCATGAGCCAGTTCTCTTCAATGTATTGATATCATTTATAAGAGTTGGTTCATCACATATCGGAATCATGGCCGCATTAGAACTAGTGATTCGACTAAAATGTTACATATGTTACACAAAGAAAAAGATTCAGTACAATCCAGATTTTAAACCCAACTTTTTAATAAAGACCAATCATGAATGAATCCAATAATAAAAATTACGCATTCAATGAAAACGGTATGATTAGGATCTACAAAAACACCCCACCTTTGCGTTCAAATCTTCTGTGTTCATATACAGAAATGTCATAAACATATAATACACATTCTTTTTTTTTTCAATACATCTTGACCGTAAACCAAATATATTCATGAAATCAGTACAACAAAAGGATTCTTTTATCGAGAAAAGCAGCCTCATGGGACATATTTGCTCAGATAATGATGAAATATAATATGATAATCGATACCGGTGTCTCCTTTGCGCAGATCTCTTGAAAATTCCATTGTTTCGAAAAAAACCTATAGCAGAAATTCGCGTACCGTAACTGCATTTGAAATAACAGTTGGCTAATTGTAGATCGTTCAACTCTGATTGCATGATAGTAGGTAGAACTCTACCTGATGAATTGTGAAATAACCGCACAAAATATTCAACGCTATTTTTTTTTTTTTTTAGTTGCATTTATAATGTAATTCTAAAAGTCAATCATGACGAAAGTTAAACCTTCATGAGTTATCAATCAACATATAACTCTGAAAAATCACAAAAAGGAAACTTAACGCAAAAGGAGTTTAACGTTACGTAAGCAATACTTAAGAGTAAAAGTACGGATATTACAATTTAAATGTGATACACGGTATTAGGAAATAATACAAAATCTATGTATGATTTTATATAACCTTCTCAGAACATTATTCGAAATAGAAGGAAGATAGAAAATAAGCCTAATAAAAGGAAATGAAGTAATTTATAAAATACCAAAATTTCAAAGCACTTCATATTGCAGAAATTACTGTTTCAAAATTCACTTTTTATATTATGAAAGTCTCAAGTACTGACCTTTTGTTCTCCTTCAGGACACTTCACTTGAATCGCTTAGTAATAATTATGACATCTGATGGGCTAATTTAAACGTCTTCCAACCTAACTAAGATCATATAACAAAGATTCGCGAATATATTTAGCAAATTGCTAGACTAATACAAAACGTATAGGCAAGAATTGAAATATGGATTCACAGAAGATACGAATTTGAAAACTTTACAATGAAAGGAATTTATTAACCACTAATTATCAAATGAATCATTAAAAAGACATTTGTTTCGTGAATACGACAACTTCCAATAGATTTACTACTACAATCTTGAAAAATCTATGCTATTTAACATATTACTTGATAAAATCATCAAATTTATACAATTCTTGTCGAATAATAACGAGTCGTTATCAGCCTTTGGAGCGATTCACATCTATTCCTGACGAAGAGGACATCGAAATATAGTAGTGAGTTTCAGTGATTTCTTTTCTGTGTGTTCTTTTGAAAATTCTAGGTTATTCAGTTTGAAGAATCGTTTCACTTAATTGGTTATATATATATAAACTACATGGACATAAAGAACACACAGAAATGAAACAGAAACTCACTGCTGATGACGAGGCCATCGAAATAGAGTAGTGATTTTCTGTTTCATTTCTATGTATTCATGTCAATGTAGTTTATTTAGTTCGAGGAATCGTTTCATTTAATCGGTGTATATAATATATATACTATACTATATATATATATATATATATACTATATTTCTTCATTCGCACTCCGTTCTTCGACGTGGGGAGATCTCTCTCACTTCGTCCTCTCTACTAGTCTACTCTCCTGATGACGAACAACAGTTCGAAATATTGAATTCTGTAAGTTTTCTTTGTATTCTCTTTTCTGTGTCGTGCTTTGTGTAATTTAAATTTATATATATATATATATATATATATATATATATATTATATATATATATATATATATACTTGAACCACTCTACAGGCAAATAAGATACAGATCACGTTTTTGGAGAACTGTATGTTCTTTATGCTACACTAATTAACAATGAATGATGATATACTGATTCAAAACTGAAAAGTTCCTCTGCTTGTAGTACCCTAATCAATCATCTCTGGTAATTGCAATTTCTGGGATTGGAAGTTTTTCTCCAGGAAATGCAGAATGTTTTTGGGGTTCACTATGATTTTCATCCGATACACTAGTGTACCACGCTTTAATAGGTCAGGGTAAATACATTTAAACATATTTTATTGAATTCATAGCTTCGTTGCATACTGAGAATTTAACAGCCAAGTGGATATTTACTGGTTATTCAGTTCAAACATAGAAAGCGTAGTACAAAGCTCTGTTCTTTAGTGGCACATTGGTGGAGTAGTAGTTGGAATGGTCAATCTTTCCATTTGACAATCCAAAATCAACTACACAGGTCAATGATGGATACAGCTAGTTGAAGTATACAGGTGATATCAGTCACACCTAGTCCACCTAAACACCCTGCAAACACATTGTCCTCAATTCTTTTACGAGGCGTATGAGCATTGTCTAAAAGTAAAAAAAAAACATTCTCAAGTATTTCTGAAATACTTCTGACTTTGAATATTAAAGATCTTTGTATATTCAAAAAGAATTTAACTAAAACTCAATCCTATTCTGTTCAACAATTATAGCGAGAAACTTAGACAGAAAAAAAATGTGTGATACATAAAAAATAATCTCAAACACTACCTGAACCAAATCTACTTCAAAATAATTGTTATATAATCAGATAGAGTTATTCCCAAGGAAAAAGAATAAATGAAACAACTTATTATAACTAAAAAATCAAAAGAAACTTACATTTTAATGGCGGTAACAATAATTACGCTTATATAAAAAGCCATTGAATAAACAAACACTTTATGTCATTAATATTCAATGAATAAAAAAACAAAAAGAAGAGAGCAACAAAGAAGAAATTATTTTGATTTAGCGAAAACATTTAACCAGAGATAAATACTTTTGAAGGTTAGCGGAGGCAGGTCATGGTCACTAGCGAGATAGGTGGACTGATCTCAGAAAGCTGTCGTGGACGGTTATTTAAGGGAAGATTGCTAATTTATATAGAAATATGATTTCGTGACATGCAAACTACGCAAGACTATAGAAAGTGACTCGAACAGGGTGGCACATTATTTTCAACCTTCAGTAAATCAAGGGTTTAAGTTCCCCTTAATCTAGATCACAATCCCGTAACTTAAATGGTAAATTAATTTAATTACTTGTAAAATGCTACATTTATTAATAGAAATTAATTCTACTGTTACTACTGCAGCACGATGTAAAAAAATATTGTTCCATTTAACTTACTGCTTAATTATTAAAAGATTCTTCCAATTTATGTATAATAGTTCTCTAAAGATAAGAATAGGGTAATATTTAAGTTACTTACTTGAAAAATTAGAAAAGCACTTTTACCATCTACGTCCAGACAACTACTTAGTGACTATAGCCTAAAAACATAAAGAGCATAATCTATCAAGAATCAGGAAAAAGAAACTAAAACCAAACGAATTCACAAAACATCCCTACCTCTAGTCAAATTGATGAGAACAAAATAAATAAATGGAAACTTATTTATTTTGGAAAATTAGAGTGGAAACTGATTTTTTATTTGGCACTTACTCACCTTAATTGTAATTAAGGTGAGACACATTACCGAATTAAAAATTTTTTCAAATTATGCGTATAACCATAAATTCGCAATTCGCAGATAGCTTTTTTTCGATTATTATGAACTATGATTGTTTTCATTTGACACATTAACTTTAATAAATTCAAATTCACTTGAAATTTAGCTTAGAAACTTTACAATACTGAAATGACAAAACATATATATCGGTATTACGAAAAATGTTTACTTCATTTATATTACATTATTATTTTTTCCTGGTTAGTTACAAGAAATAAATAAATAAAACTCAAGTAAAACTTAGTTTTAACCAATCTGATTATTCAAAGAAGGTTGATTTATTTACAAACATTGTTCGATATTAGTTTATATGGTGTTTATAATGTGAAATTGCTAAATTATACAATTTGTTTTCTTTCTCTTTGTTTATGAACTTAAATGATTATTAAACTAAATGATAGTTTTCAATTGTTTTTACAAAACAATGCTGAGTACATTTATACTCTAGTTATAAATACTTTATACTCAAGAATGTTATCTTGAAGTATAAACCTTTTAAAGAATTCAAACATAACAACCATCGACAAATAAAAATTGACAGTTTCTGAAAGTCAAAGCTGGCGACCCTGAATTAAATCTTGAATCATTACATTAGGACTGGTTCAAGTCATTTTGAACTTGAGCGCAACCTTCTATGGCTCTAAACCACTTTGACGCTGGACTGTGCCTTTCCAAGACCATCACTTCTAATTTTAACTTGTTTCTAACAACCAAAATTAACTCTGAGACAGAAATCGTATATATATGAGACGTTCTATCGTAATTTAAATTCCCTTACACTCTAACCTGCTAGTAAGAACACTTTAACCCCAAATTCCCTGAAACCAATCCCCCTCCGACTAATCAGATCACCAAATTAACGATAACTGACGACTGAAAGACCATACGACCACAAAACATACTCACCTGTTTTGATCGCTGTGCACCTTAGCTTTCCAGCCATTACACCAAAGATCAAATCAGACCGACGATTTAACGTGTTGCCCTTTTGTCACCTCCAAGTTTTGCCACCCAAAACTTGGGGTGTCCGAGGTGGACCTCGCGGAGGCGGGCACCACGATTCTACGTCGCGCATTAGACCAAGAATTAAATTAACTAATTCACGCAATAATACCAGGGGGCGAAAAAAACATACTCACCATAGACAGGACAAAAACTAACATACCGACCTACCCGACAGACCTAAACAATTAAAGTAGAACAAACAGACAAGCAGGTGAAAGCCTCTGGCTTGGAACTGCCTGACCCCAACGTGCATCAATGCACGGAAAATCTCGTTGGTCGTTGGTTGGGTAATTTAAAACATAACTCATTATAACAGCATTAAAATGTAAGAAGGTGAGAAATAATATCAAAAAAGTAAAATTAATTACTTAAAAAAATATTTATATTATAATTATATGCATTAAAACATATGGGTGTCTTTAAAAGAATCAACGGGTGTAAGATTAATTTTTATATACCACATGTGTAAGTATTAGTTTCAGTAAATGGGACTCGAAAGGAGTTTATAAGTGTTAATAAGTCTTACTGTTATTAGGAGAAAGTCTATTAATTTAATAGGACGGGTCCTATGAAGCAGGATACATACAAGATTTCTTCAGATTTTCCCCTGTTGGTTTTAGAAATGTAAAATAAAACACTTCTAAGTATAGACTATTATAGAAACACTAATTATAAAATCTATAAATTAAAAAGATATAAGAAATAATATAAGAAATTATTTTAAAAATTAATTAATTTGTATCATAGAAATACCTTAAAAAACAGTTAGTTATATTTTGGAATTTAATTTTATATATATATATATATATATATATATATTGGTATATTAACAAATAAATATTATTATAAACATTTAATTAGTTTCTTTGTGTACTTTTCAAGCGACCGGAATAATCTTCTTGCGTCTTCGTTTAAATTGTACAGAACATTTCCAATGGTACAATTATCTTCAAATCTTCTATTTCCACTAATTTTACTACTGTCACTACTACTGCTCTCTCTCTCTCTCTCTCTCTCTCTCTCTCTCTCTCTCTCTCTCTCTTATATATATATATATATATATATATATATATATATATATCATATAGAAACAGTCTAGAGGACTTAGGATTGTTTTTAAAATTATTTCGAAGTAACTAAGAGATACTGATTGATATAAGTCACTTCTATATTTCAACAATCATCGTAATCAGGATGAAGTTGCAGAAAGTACATGAGGTCCTAACATGGATAGGGTGGGAATAATGATTGAGAGGGAAAGAATAGGGTTAATAATAAGGCAAGTTTGGCAGCCAAGACATCCACACAGTTTCATTCTTCAAACTTCAGGATTAGAAGACTGAGGAGGGAAGTTAGAAAAAATACTTTTCAGATTGAGAGGTTTCCGTTAAGAAGTGGAAGCGAAGGGGGTTGATTAAAGATAGAAGAACTAGAAGCGGAAGTACAAAAATAGGAAAAAAACTTGTTATTAACAGTACTAAGTTTATAGAATAACTCCCGAGTATTTTAGGTCTAGATCAGTGAGGAATATCAGCAAATGAAATACGGCTTTTGTTGAATGAGGAACGATAGCCTCGTTCAGAAAATGTATCTCTTAAAAATATTTAGGTGTCGGCAGCCTTGGAGCTTTGTTACAAATATTGTTAAAAAAGGATGAACAAGGATTGAGGAATGGACTTTTTTTACAAATAGGCAGCTACTGTAATGTAGACACTGTTGAGAAATACACTGTTGTAATGGACAGTTGAGAAAATACGTTTGAGAAGCACATGAGATTAGAAGTCGAAAAGCGTTCATTGTCAAAGTAACGTCATCGCCTAGAAAAGGAATAAGTCTGTCAGAAATTTCTTAAGTAAAACGCTGAAAGTGAAGAAATTATTTATTATATATGTATATATATATATATAAAACAAGATTTCACTGTAAACACGAGAAATAAAAATCAACGCCTAAACCACAATAAGAAAATTAGAAAAATGACTAAGATCTTTCAACCAAAACAAGTGGTCTACATTATAGAAATTTCTGATCAGTATCAGAAACTACGTTTAGCACCAGTATCAGTAAGACTCTGACGAAGACCGTTGAAAGATCTTAATGTGGTTTAGACGTTTATAAATAAATAAAGAAGCTTTTGATGACTTTAATTTGAAAAAAGTTAACAAATTACTGAAGTTTTTACTTTACAATATACCTTTTTTTATGGTAAATTACTATAACTAGCACTGAAATTACATAACAATTTCCCTATTGGATAAGAAATATTAATTGGTTCTTCAATATAATCAAACACCAAATACCACACTTTACATAAATCGTACTTAGATCCGTACTAGATAGCCATTGGTATATAATTTTAAAATACAGAATATCACGCTTTAAGTTAGTATTTGAACCGTTTGAAAGTTATTTTAATAAAATAGTATTCAAAACTTACAATGTACTACTTGAGTTATTAAAAATTTATTTAATGGAATTTTAAGAATTATTCAATCCACACCCACAATCATTTAATTCCCCTTCTATTAATGTTTGCTCACAAGACCCACTATCATTAACTGAATAAATGTTGTATGGGATTCAAACCCATTGCTATGTGCAAAGGAAACCTGATTATCTATACTACCGGGAATCCCGAGTTTTTATTTATTGTTTTTTGACAAATAAAAATAAAATGTGGAATGTATCTTTTCGAAATAAATATAATAACGTTCTCTCATATTTACATATATTTATATTAGTAGTGAAGTGGAGAAGGAATCATTGGATATTTAATTTAATCATTAATAAATTTGAACATGAGGAACTTTTTTTTAACAGAATAACGCTTAATTTCAATACTTTTCCTTAAGTGACACGTAAGAAAATACAGAATTCTGGCGATACCTATTGCACGTCAGAAGGAAATGTAGGAATAAAATATTACCGGTTGGTGGGTCCCTAAAGGTGACTCGATGTCGTGGTCTGGACTGTAAATCAACAGCATGAAGGTTCTCCCTCGAGAGGGAGGAGACCAGAATGCCTCGAAGAAGGGCCAGGTCAGAAGACGGGATGTCGGGTCTGGAAGGAGGAGTGCCGGGGCTCTCCTGCACCAGCCCATCTCCGCACTCGGCACCCATCGCGGCAGAACTGACTCACCCCTACCCCCCTCCCAGCCACTTACATCATCTCCATTACAATCCCCCAATCAACGTCATTTCTCACAATGTCCGTCTTCATTTCCAATATAGATTTATATCCACCAAATAGTTGGAATAACAATTCAGATTTTGCTGAGAAGTTCCAGAAATTACGACACTGAGCCTGTACGATAACTTGTACAACCCGTCCATTATTTTTGCCTCTCACCCAGTTGTTAAATCATGTGAGCGATTCTCAATTTTACGAAACATCCTTCTGTTGTTATTCTACCTTCTAACAAGTTCAATAATGTAAGCATAAATTCATTGTTTTGAATGCTCAGGGAACAACTTGTAGGACTCAAAGAACATGATAATTAATATCGAGCAGTAATGCATTAATGAGCAAGAGTCTAATGATATAACCAATAATCTGTCAAACAATAAACCTAATTATTAACTACACCGTTAATAATTGACTTCACTTTTTTCCATGAACACCTCACCGAGATCATCAATTAGCTTCAGAACTTTGTTATCTTTTGAATTAACGGTATACAGCGTTCCATCACTTGAACTGCTATCTGTGTGACTCACTTTCCTTAGGCTTGACGCCAATGTACCAAACTTCCGTATGGTTAGTCAGAAATCATAGGGAGGAACCAACTTGCCCACTACTACTCATACTCCCATAGTCATTCTTAGATGTTCAGTAAGCACTCCCATGAGTGCTTAAAAGTTCAAATTTTAAAAATGACTGCCAGTGATGACACCACCAGGACTTTAAGTGCTTCTAAGGGTGATCAATCTAGTCCTGGTTTTAATTTTACCACATACCTTGTCCTTATTACCTAGTTATTCACCAATTTCACTCATAAATGTATCAACATTTATATATTCTTCCATCGACCCAGTTCCTGGTATTAATCGGATCAACGCACTAATGAGATCAAATGTACTCATTTCACGTTATAATTTAAGGTGTGTTAAAATATATGTAAGTACTTGTATATTTTCTGAACTAGATGAATTGAAGAGGCCGATAAACTTTACAATTCCAAATACCTCATGTGAATAAGTTTCGACTTCATTAAACCAGAACCCTAATCACTGTAATATTCATCTGAGCAACTATGACACTAAATTTTTGCTAAATTAGAGTCATTTATTTAAAAAAACCACAGAATTTATTGGATACAAAATATTCATTCACTACAATTTAAAATACATGGATTAAAATATCACCAAAAGAGTGGTATACAACTCTTCCCTTCCATTGTTCTTAACCCCTCACCAGATGTTTTCTTGCTTCTAGTGTTTCAGTTGGGTTTTCGACTCTGACGAAGACCACTTGATACGGTTGAAAGATCTTAGTCTTTTTTCACATTTCATACTGTGGTTTGATTATTAATAGTTATTCCACGTGTTTATGTGAAATCTTTATATAATATATATATATATATATATATATATATATATATATATGCTTGCTTCAGCTACTCAAAGGGACTACTTCTGCCCGATGACGACGACTGTCGAAATATCGTTGTGAGTCTTTTGTGTGTGTCTCTATTTGTTTTTTCCTTTCCTGTGTGACCTATATATATATATAATATATATTAGAATTTTCAAAAGAACATACAGAAAAGAAATCACTGAACTCACTACTATATTTCGATGTTCTCGTCGTCAGGAATAGATGTGAATCGCTCCAAAGGCTGATAACGACTGGCTTGGCGTTCAAACAGAAGCACTCAAACAGTGTAACCAACTTTCGGAGGAAGGGGTGATAAGGAAGATAAAGAAATAGAAGCCAAATAAGAATTAAATGAATGAAAACATTTTACTAAAATAAAATTAAAAACTAATATTAACTTGTAGAAAAAAATAAAATAAAATAAAGGAGCAATTAACGATTGAGGTTAAGCCCAGGAGCAGATCTACCACCCAGAAGATTAATAAGTACTTCTTCTGAAGCTCTCTCAGTGACTTTCGAATTAGTCTCATCAATCTGCCTCAGGATCTGTACACGGAAACAGTCATTGAAACTGAGTCCGTGAGAACTGGCATGAGTAGTAACGGGAAGGTCACTGCGTTTGCCAAAGGACGCCCTGTCATTAAACATACGCAGGCTTAGCTTGGTATATACATACATATATACAAATTCTCAATAAATATGTACATAGTTCAATGTACATAAAAGAGCTTTTTTTCTTTTTTTTCCATTGCTTTTTTACTTTTACATTATTAATTTTAATTTATATATATATATATATATATATATATAACAATTAAAATAAGCAGTGACACATAAACAGAAACACAACAAAGACTCACTTTTCAATATTTCGACCGTAATGGCGGTCGTCCTCAGGAGAAGAAGTGAATTGACGGAGGGACGACAGTCAACTAAAGAACTCACTGGGTGAGGGCTAAAGCAGTGCTGCTGCAAAGGAGACAAATAAAAAAAGGAAAGAGGAAGTCGAGAGTAAAAACAAAAAAAATGTTTTTGAAAGGTAGAAAAAGGTTAAGAAAAGAAAAAATAAAGAAAATATATAGAACAATTAAAAAAACAATAAAATAAATAAATAAAAAATATTTTAAAAAAATAAATAAATAAAAAACTAACGATTTAAATTCAAGCCAGGTTTCGAGCGTGCCCCCAGGAGATTTGGAAAAACTCCAAATATTGGAAAACCTATACATAAAAGAGAGAAACCCCTCCATGAACTTCCAGGTGAAGGACATGTTCGTGATTCCGGCGAGGAGGAGCCTGGAACTAAGCATGAGGTGTTATAAGAATAACAACTTAAACCCTGCGATCTGATTGGATGACAGAAATGTCAGCCCTTTGGGCCAACCAGGAGCAAAATTCATTGGGCAAGCTCTTTTACAACAAAACATGTTCTACCTGATGATGACAAATGTTTCTACGGTCGAAAGGTTCGAAAATTTTGAATAAAATATTTTAAAGTATATTAAGAAACACTTTATTGCATTTTAAACACTGGTATTTTCTTGAGCAGTTAGCAAAATGCCCCAAATCATCTTTACTCTTGGTTCAGACACTTACGAAACCTCTCTTGAAGACGTTAGTTTAGTGAAGCAATGACATTCCACGGAACCTGAACATTAATTTTTGATTCACTTAAACTTACTACAATAAACGAAGCAACGAAACTGGTCACACTCTACCGGTAAAGAATACAAGGTTACCTTTGCACAATCGTAAGTATTTGACGAAATCTTGATTTTAAAGTAATAAACATAGGTTACGGGTACATTATGAGGTAGCAGTCAGAAGTACACGTTTTGATTATTTTAAGTTTAACTAGAGTGATTTTTGTTAGTCACTTATTTCCCTTAAACATCGGTTTAAATTAGTAAAAATGTTTTATTAGGTATTAGATAACTCCACTAAATGGTAGACAAAAAACAGTGAAAAACATAGACAAAACCAGAACACTTGTCTGCAGTTTATTACACTCTATTGCAGTGAGAGCCAAATAGCATGGTGTACGTAATAACGGAAGGTTGTGGATGAAGCTATAAGAGTAGCTCGAGAACTGAGCAACGTCGCTTTCGATCTGGCAACGCTGGAGACGCTGGTTGCGCCTTGAGTAGCGTCAGGTTTAGAGTCAAGCGTGTGATGCAGCCTGCCAGTACTGAATCATGAACTCGAACTCGAACAGTCATTTGTTTGTCCGTAAGCGTTGGTAATTTCGTGAAATGGTTTTTCTTGAGCGTTTTAAAAATGTAGTGACCTCAAAGTTGAGCAGCGGTGTGCAATCAAATTTTGCTTCAGACTTGGACATAATGCAACCGAAACTTTTGAAAAACTTCAGGAGGCCTATGGAGAACGTGTTCATCTATCAAGTGGCACAGGTTTTTCGGTGGTTTAAGGAATTTTCAGAAGGAAGAGAGTCGATTGAAGATGAACCACGAAGCGGAAGGCCTTCAAGTGCAAACACCGTATGTGTTAGTAATATAAGTTAATAGCGTATATCTAGTAAGACAAACTAAAGAATGTTCTCAATAAAAAAAAGTAAATTATATGTTACTGATAAAATTTAATAGTGTTTGTTTCTCTTATTGAATATCAAATTATAATGAATGTTACTTTCATTCAATAGATCAAAGCATGACGCAGTAAATATTACAAGGTGAGTTGTGTTTATTTCTGCAAAGGTGAGTCAGGGATTATTGCAAAGGAATGATTTGAGAAGGAACAAGACGAGTCCAGGAAATGGTGAGATCAGAGGCACAGGAGGTGTAACCTTGAGCGTGACCCGGCTTAGTCAAGAGTCGTGGCCACCAGCCGCACCAGGTGAGGACACCTGACGAGGCCTTGACCACCCGCACCCGCTCTCCTAGACTTGCCCATTCTATTGTTCACCATCTCTTCTCACGGGACTAATCACTTGTCAGTTGATAGCGAAAACATTATAACTAGATATCAGGCTTCAACAAGCGACACAGAACACGCCAACACCCATTAATACTGCAACATACCAACTCCTTGCTATTCTTTTATTTCAAATTAGATCTTATGTCATTTTGAAAACCTCATTTAAAAAACAAATGTAGTTAACTATATTCCTAAAATTAAAAAAAAAACTCACTCATTCTTGGAACTATTATTTCATAAAGAGAAAAGCAAATTTCCACTTCATAAACAATTTAGATAACTCTATTAGAATGCAGAATCTATGAAGATTTTTTTGTAGAAATATAATATATGTAAAAGTGAATTAGGTTTTTAAATTCGAAATAATTTTTACAACTACATAATGTTTTGTACTGCTTTTTAATGATTTCTCTTCATTTTTTTTAAAAAAAAAACAATCAATTTGAACTGTTAAAGTCATTTCTGTTAACCCTACATGATTACCGACGGTGGTTAGTTCAACCAACCACAGAAAAAGTCAACAAATTTGAGATCAGTTACAATATAAACAGGAATAACTATTTTTTTTTTGTATTTCCTTTATCTACCATAGGAATCAAAAATAAAAAAATGGTATTATCAGAGATGAGATGAAAGTAAATATTCCCCACGAAACAGGTTGAAAGCTTCCGACATCTGGAGAGTAGGTAAATAAACAAGCTACCAAGGACACTATTTGTCAACATCTACCTAAAAACGTGAATATATGATTACATGAGAAATCCGTGACATTTTCGATCTAATTGCTAAGGTACTATTAATAAACAACAATTAACAATTAAATGAAATATTAAGTAAAGTTAATGAACTATAAAAATACCACTGAGAGGAGAGAGATATCATATGACGTTCAAAATATTATTTGACCACAAGGAGACATTTTTATACCTCATATATTGAGAAAACAAAAACAACGAAGGCAAGTGCTCATTTTCAGATTTTTATTAATTTTAGCTTAAAACGAGAGTAAAATGTACCACTAAGAGGCTACTGTAAAGTTGATTTATTAGTCACTCTTAATTTTGCTTTAAAAATTATGGCAAAGTAAAAAAAAACACTGTCACCTTGACTAGAAGTGTGCCAAATTTGTGAAATTGAACGAATAACTGTCATTTGATCTAGAAATCTATTAATTTATTTGAATCCTGCAATATTAAAACAAATTGGACGACACTTCAGTACTTATCTTCTCAATGGGGCTTAAATTCTAGCAATGTGTACCACTGTAAATATTAATACTTAGTAGCAGAATTTTAGTCTAGTTTATATACAAGTCTACAATTTTATTAAACAAATAATGGAAGAATGAGGTCTATAAATTGGATATATTTGTCAAATACAATCTATATTAATTTGAAATATCAATCCATAAAATTAATAATCTACAAATTTGAAAATAAATTTATTTGTAGTCAAGGAGTGCAGATTAATCCAAATTTTTTGAACTACACGAAATAATCACAAAAGGACAAATTCTGAATATAGTAACCTAATTGTTATTAATAAAATAAAAATTGGAATGGCCTGCATTCAACTTTAGTATAAGCAAAATATCAGACACGTTGACGAACAACTGATTTTCTGTTTTGTTTTGATGTGGCTTTACATAAATATTAATCACAAATGTTTATCAGTTTTAAGAAGCTTGAAATCAATGATTTATCTGACACGTTATTAAAATTATTAAACTGAGGGTCTAAATGTCTTCCGACGATGTGACATCGCCTCCATACCTATCATATTCAATAGCAACGCGTTTCGAACACTTTGTGTTCATCATCAGGAAGACACTATAATACAAATTATATCCAAGGATGTGGTGCAGACGGGTTGGTCCAGTGAGTCACCGTCTGCACCACATCCTTCGATATAATTTGTATTATAGTGTCTTCCTGATGATGAACAAAGTGTTAGAAACGCGTTGCTGTTGAATAAAACTTCATTTGTGTGGAGACTTTTGTTTGTCTATCATTATATTGTGCATGTCGTTGTTGTTGCTATTAAACTTCAAATTTGAAGTTCTTTAATGACTTTGATAAAGGTACATTGTGAAGTGTCTCTCACTTCTACAGTTTTAGGTATGGTTTTGGCAGACATCTTCATCCTCTCCAATCCGATTGGTTCGCATTCAGAGGTTTCTACTCCTCTAACACAGAGAACTCTGCATTCATCATCTGATGTAAAATTAAGCTTCCCTTCATAGTAATAAAACAGACAAATTTCTAACAGATTCACTACATATATTTTCAAATTTTCCGATTGAAGATGTTCAAATGGATCATTTTCTCTTCAAATGTAAGTTCAGCTGGAATGAGCTTTTGTAAACCAAATTTGACCCTATTATCCTCACTACTTGTTAACTGCTTTCATCCAGGTTTATTTGATAGTTCTACTACTGTGAATGTTGAAATGTGTAGTACTGGAGACTCAATATATATGAATAGTCCAAACATTTTGATACAGTTTACTAACTCATTTCAGGGCATTCCCTCGTTTCCAGATACTCACATTAAAATCAAATGATTTACACTGCTTTCACTATTAATTTATGACTCACCAACTAATTGAGTAACTTCTCTTATTTTCTTCTTATTTAGATTACTAACATCCTTACCTTACATACACTTAACAAATTATTTTTAATTAATTTACCCAATTTATAAAATTCTTTATAATACTTAATCCTCTAAACATGTGGCGTAATAATAATATACGGACACATATTATTACGCGATTTTATGTAACCTTCATTACTATTTTTAAAAAATGTTTAAATTTTCTTATAGCATCTATTTCTAGTAACATTGTATATTAAAATGATTTATTGCCTCCTACATAAAAACTGACACACCTTCAATTTCAGCTATTTTTAATTTTAAAAATCATCCATTTTTTGGTAGCTCATCCAGCACTCTGGTGCTACCAAATAAAGAATTTAATACATCTCTTCGTCTAAAAAATGTTATACTTAACGAGTCGATAACGTCTGTATTTATCAACTATACTAGATAAACAGCCAATCTACACTCCAATCCAATATACTACACCCCAATCTCCTAGACACTTGGTGTACGATTGCTGTTTGAGGGAACCACAAAGACTGGCTCTCATACGTAAGGTCTTGGTGTGTGGAGAGGAGTGGCCCGTTAAGCCTTCCTCATTAATTAAAAAAGTTTATTATAAGGAATTTCTAAAATTTTTGTACAGCATAGATATTTAAGAAAAAGATAATTAATTGTTGAATTATGAATAAATGTAAAATAAGTTAAAATAAGTATTTTGTAGTGTTAATGAAAGTATTGCATGTTAATGTCATGTTAATGAAGTATTGCGTACAATTTGACGATGATGCATGTAATACACAGTGGAACATGCTGAAATAAAATACAAAATAAAAAAAAAACTAGATAAACAGATAGGACTTCGAGACAGCGATATGAAGTGCACATTCATGATTTAGTAAGAGAAGGAATATATTAAAGAAATGTTTAAAATTTTGAAAGTAACAAAAAAAGTATTTCTGCAATAAAATGTAAAAATGTTGTCTTATGATTGAATGCGAAAGCTTTAAAGCAGGCAAATATCATTATGTTGCAAACCAGTTTGATTTTTTTTACTTACAGTAAAGTTGAGTGTAGGCCACTCCAGATTTTTTATTATGCTCTTGGTAAAAGTTCCTTATTGTAACTTTCATAGTCCAACATAACAGGAAAATCAAAACTTAACATATCTTCAACTTACTTAGTACTTCTAATCCATTTCACAGCTTTCATTTACAATATGAAACTTACTCTCATCTTAGTAAAAATTCAGTTTATATAATACGGTTCAAAGTTTAAATTCATTCGCTGAAAAAGTAAACAATTTATTTTATTGAATATTATATGGTAAATAATATTTGTAAAACATAAATGCAAAATAATTTTACCTGATATTAAATTGAATTTAAGATATGATTTCCCATACACTTAATTCTCATTCATTTAATGTCCGCTAGCTGTCAGTCCAGCAACTACTATCTTACGTCGTGGAAGTTACATATCACATATAATTCATATATATAAGAATACACAAGTGAAACGCATGGAAAAAAAATAGAAATATCCTCTCCAATTTGTCGAAGATATCTTTCCGACTTGGGGTAAAATTAGATTCCTTATTTTCTATATATACATTGTTGAAATAAGTATACAGTGGAACCTCTACATACGAGATTAATTCGTTCCCGGATCGTGCTTGTATCTAGAATTTCTCCTATCTAGAGTGAATTTTTCCCATAAGAAATAACTGAAAACCAATTAATTTGTTCCCGGCCTCCCAAAATCATTCAAGTTAACCCTAAATAACTATGAACACATCTTCCTGATTACTAAAAACACATTCAAATAGTGACTGAACATAAAAATACAGTAATAAGATAAATAAGATGATATTAACGAAATAAAATGCGAGTTTATTATGAGCACTTCCACTTAAAATTAAAGTTAACTTTATGAAAAACTAAATTTTTTTACGGCACTAATTTATTTATGCACTTTTTTCTGCTGTTTTTTTGCTTTTTAACATTACTGTATCAGTTTTTACTTTTCTTCGCTTTCTTTTGCCCTTTTAGCTGGAATCGCAACACTTTCGCTTTCTATAGGTTTTTTGAAGAAAAACTGATCCAAGGAGGTTTGTCTCTGCCTCCCTTTCAAAATGTTACGGAAATGTGTAAGGCAAGTGTCATTAAAAAGAGCTGTAGCACTACTAGTAGCTACATTGGTTCCTAGTACGACTAGTAGGTTCCTAGCGGAACCGTCTGGAAATTCTCGTAACTTGGATTTTCTCTCGTATGTAGAGCAAGATTTTTGCTCGAAAGACCTCTCGTATCTCGAGTTTCTCGTAAGTAGAGTAGCTCGTATGTAGAGGTTCCACTGTAATTGTTTTATAAATATGAATAGCAGCTTCTGCATTTAAGACTTCATAACTGCTTTATTCGGGTCTCCTGACTATCTGACGTTGTTCTTAAAGTAATTCCCAAATGAGCAGTCCAAGGGTTATTTAGATAAGGAGGGCATAGATCTTTCACTTCGCCACTATATTGCTACAGTTTATATAACTATATTAAAAATTACAGTTAATTACTAGTAAACAAACTTTCAATCTCAGAGATCATCTTCAGGTTTACAGTAAACAAGACATATGCAAATGAAAACAAATTTGCCAATTAATAATACGAATTAAATAAACTAAGAAAAACAATGCTACAAAAGAATTTGGTGTTATTATTAGATAAGACAATGATTGATGGTATCGCACTCTAACGTCGACAGTTAGAACTAAGTATATCATTGTATAAGAGGAATATTGAATAAATAACTTATAAATGTAAAGTAATTGAATTGATAATGGTAATAAACTAAATAATAATAATAGAAAGTAAAAAAAATCACAATAGAAAAATAGAACTCCGTTCCTCAATTAACCCTTACAAGTTTGTAAGAGTTTTCAAAATTATGGTAGTTCGATATGATGTTCATACCATAAGTCTGTATTCTTTGTGGGTTGCTGATCTTTAATATAAAGCGCTTCTAAAAATCTGGAGGAAGCTTGTGTTTCTCTCGGGTAGTAAAAGTTTAGTCCATTTATCAGCATTTCACTTTGTTGGTGAGGTGTTGTGTGCTTCTCTGCTACAATGGTCCTTAGGTGCACCAGTAGTGATATGATGAGTCAGATGCTTCGACAGTATAGTGATGGTCAATCTGTTGTACCGAGAAGTATCTTTACTAATGTACCTGAGGATAAAACTATACTATACAATACATACGGGATGAAGTTCACCCAGTAAACAACCCTCCAAAAGTAGATATTCCCAAAAACGAACTTAAAGCCCTTTTAGAGTTATGTACAAAAGAAGCACCCTTTATATCTCCAGACGGAGGTATGTATCAACAAATTGACTGGGTTGCTATCTATGTGTTAAGGCAGCAGTGCTATCAAAATTTACAAATATATCAGATTATAGAGGCAGAACGCATGGAAATAACGAACCACAACTCACTTCATTGTAAGTGGGTTCTGAAAATTTAACATGTTCTGATGGATTTTTTTATAGTTTATAAGAATAAAAACTAAAATCAACGGTCTACAAGGACATATGTTATATTGAAGAGTAAAACACTTAGAAAGGAACACAGAAAAAGAACCGACATAATTTTCGTTTATTTTTTTTTATATGTGCATTCCTTTTCGCTTTACAATTCTTGCTTTTTCTTTCCGTATTATCAGGTGTTTTTCTCGATTCATAACGCAGCTTGATATTCTTCAGTTACGAGGACATTTCAATTTATTGGCTCTCTTCAACATATCACTATTACTGCTGTGGATGAAGACCTTTGCGTTGACAGAAATATAGTAAAGTAAGTTCTCTGAGATATACTCTGTTCGTGTCAGTTTTAATTTTTAATGTCATGTATATACACAAAGTATATGTACCTACATATATCCATGTATATATACATATATAATTATAAAGCACAAACTTCCTACAACCACACGGGTTGTAATTAAACCGGCATTAAACACGCAAATATATATGCATACTCAAATATGCTAAATAACTTTGTTTGGTATTCAGATTACACAAGACAAGTTAAGTACTACTCTACAGCATAACAGATAAATTATATTTAATTAATATTAAAAGGTGAAAGAGTTCGTATAAATATATTCTGAATTTATTAAAGATTATATTTCTCATTACTGTTATTTTTCATGTAAGCAATTTAATACTTTTTAAAATTATATAGTAATAAGGAAACATTATTCCGTAATTACATTAAGTATTATTCGTATGTTACTGCAATTTATTAAGCGAGTACTAACATTAAGTTTTGAACATTAGTTAATACATGAAGACATTCTTGTTACAAAGGAAAGCAGTTAGTTCGGCTGCACGCCGCTAGATCGTAGCTCTATACCAGCCTGCTACCACTTCACAAGTGTTCCTTCTTATTGAAACCATTTCTTCTCCTGGCAGTTTAATTGTTGTTGTACACACATATTTTTTTTACAACTTAATAAAACAATCCACGATATGATATGCACTTTTTAGCGATAAAATTTTTAGCCAAAAAAAAGTTACATTATAATCATTTACAAATATACACAACAAGTACATAATACACAAACCCACAGTTAAACAAACAAATAAACAAACACTCACACACACACAGTATATTTAATATATATATATATATATAAATATACATTAAATCCTGTTTCTACTTCGCGGTCGACGCTTTTAATAAGAATTATATATACATTAAACTAGTTTTTACAAAAAGAACACACACAAAAGAAATCCCAGAAACTGACAACTATATAATATTATCTCGTCATCAGGGAGATAAATATAACAAGATTTCCTGCCTGTTGCGGTTGAAGGATCTTAGAATTTTTTTCCCATTTCTTATTTTGGTTTGTTCATTGATATATATATATACATATATACATACTTGAAAGATATACTGACTGACTAATAAAATAAAGGTAAAATAAATTTGAATTGAGTGACATTTCCAGCTTGAAAGCGCTCTTTTAGAAATCAGCAAAACAAGAAATCACACTCTAATGAAAACAAATATACACATAGTAAAAATAGATTAATCAACGTTTGTAAATATTAAACTAAAAGAAGTTAGAAACAGTAAAAACACAAAGAAATTAATTATTGAATAAGAAGAAGTATGGACTTAAAAATGTGTGCAGTCAGCGTTCATGTGATACGAGACGTATCACGTATTTATTTTGCTTAGGAAAATAAAATTTAAATTCATATTTCCTAAACATTCCCAAATTTTTAATTTTAAAGTCAGCTTTATGGGACAAGGGAAGGCACTATTAACTGATAACTAGGTCTTCAATCTTTTTTACTTACTGAACTAAAAATTACCAGGTGTACTATTATTTACGAAAGGAATAACTGACCACATGAATGGGTTTAATCACAGAAGTAAATCTAGCCACTGACCAGAACATTTAATTAGGAATAGCAACCAGTTTCATAAGGATATAAACTTAAACAAATTACAGGAACATAGCAAAAACAGAGACTATGTAGTCTAGTAGTATACTTGGCATTTGTGGTTATAGTTCAGTCGATAGGAAGCTATCTTCTGTTACAATTAGTAGTCCAGTCCCACATTAATGTAAAAACTCATAGTTCTACGTTTACTGATTTAAAAGTTTCTGTGATTACTTTTGCGTTTATAAATTACTTTTACTTTGAGAATTCTGCACGTTGCAATAATAATGTTTTAACTATGTCGATATTTGCTGTGGCTATAATTCTTCTTTTCCTCTTCTTATATGAATAATCAAAACGTTTCGAATATGAACAGTTGTAGACATCACGAGACAGGGCAGTGACTCATCTCTGCATGTGCTGGTACATGGTAGAGGGCCATCATAAGTGTCATTTGCCTATTGCTGTGCGAGGATTCAACGGAAATGCTGGTCAGTTCACCTCTTTTATTGAATTGCTCACATTAATTGTACATAAAAGCCCTACATTAGAACCATTGCAGAATTGTATTTCTTGGGATCATCTTTAGAAAGGGTTGGGATCATTTGTTGAACACATTCAATCGCAACCGGCGGACAACGTCCGAAAGCGCTCCAACGACTCCAAGCACATCTTACGAGGTATGACTGTTTGCTTTATTTCTAATATAAAACTTCTCAATTGTTCAAAATTAGAAGATAATGACTCCCATTTATCCCAGGTGTTAAATTTTACTTTTCATAGTACTATGTACATGAGCGATGGACCCCAATCCTTTGTCACAACTGTACATGCCTCTAATGACTTCACTGATGTGCTTTCTAAGGATCCTAAAGATTTCGCGTTATTAGGTGAACAATTATCTAATTTCATAAAACACTTAATCTGGTCAATTATTTTGATAGTAGTCGATTAATAATGTGTATGCTCGAATGTAGCTATCAGGAATTATTTCTAGATTTTCAATTAATTTGAAGGGTTTACTTTCTAATGTTGATCCCAACAAATACAATTCTGCAATGGTTCTAATGGAGAGCTTTTATGTACAATTAATGTGAGCAATTCAATAAAAGAGGTGAACTGACCAGCATTTCCGTTGAATCCTGGCACAGCAATAGGCAAATGACACTTATGATGACCCTCTACCATGCACCAGCACATGCAGAGATGAGTCACTGCCCTGTCTCCTGATGTCTACAACTGTTCAACAACGTTTTGATTATTCATATAAGAAGAGGAAAAGAAGAATTATCACCACAGCAAATAAATATCGACATAGTTAAAACGTTATTATTGCAACGTGCAGAAATCTCAAAGTAAAAGTAATTTATAAACGTAAAAATAATCAAACTAGCTCAAAGTCCGTAATTGGATATTATATATATATATATTTTATTGTCAGAGAACAGCATGCTCCACCCGAAGGCACCACATGCATCAAAATCTTGAATGCTACACAACCATCTCCATCATGCTATGCAAATACAGCTTAAATATCTAATAACTAACAACAACAAAATAACTATAATGATAACAGAGTAATTGCCACTAGAGTATACAGATAATACAGGCCATTATAATTCAACTAAGTAAACCAAAACTTCCACTATGTTATGCAAATATAGCCCAAATATACAACAACTTAACAACAACAAAATAACCACAATGACAACAGAGCAATTGCCATCAGAGCACACAGATAATACAGGCTATCATAATCAACTCAGTAAATTAAAATATTTGTTAACCACCTCCCCGAAGGCACCGACTAGTCCCTCCTCCAACAAAGCTGCAAGCTGCGGGGGCCACGCACCTCCGGCAGTCACCACTTTTCTCTCCATCCTACTCCTCTCTGAGTTTAACTCAACGCAGTCGAACAGGAGCTGTTGAACTGTTTGAGGTGACCTACCGTCACCCTGGAGAGTTGACAAGTTTCAGGCGGTAGAGATAGTGGCCAAATCTCCCATGCCCTGTTAGAAACTGGGTCAGTCTCCAGTCCACTTTGAGGTATTATATATATATATCAGGACCCTATAGCATGTATGATTAGAATATCCATCTCGGATACTTTCTAAGGTTGAAGAAAATTATTCTCAGATTGAAAAGGAAAATTATCCGTACTATTTGCTCTTGAAAAATTCCATGATTTTATTTATGGACGTCATGTTATACTATACTCTGACCATCGACCATTAGTAAGTAAGTTTAAAAAGTCGACGAATGATGTATCGCCAAGATTTCACAGCAAAAGAGTAAAATGTATATTCCGACACTTTATCGAGGGCTTAACTTTTAGATGAAATAATAGATGGGAGTTGTCAAATGACCGTTCATAATAAATAAAAAGTTGATCAATTAACATAATTGGAGCTACAAGGAATCATAAGGAATTGAGTCAGGTAAAAAACCATACACTCAATGGATGGCCTCAAGAAAATAATTCTCACAGCCAACTTAAATAAAAAACGTTCGTTCACCCAGTAAGCTATAACAATGACCTTTTATTAATTGAAAATCGTTTAATTATTCTTTCTTCTATGAAGAATTTAATTTTCAATGCCTCCATGAAACCTATTTGAATGCACAAAAAAAGCAAAAGGCTGGCGAAAAACACTGTATTTTGGTCAAGTGTCTTGAGATATTGACAACCTTGTAGTGATCTGTGAAGTCTGTAAAAGTGGAATACAGTGATGGGATTCAGCCGGTACGCACCGGTTCGTGCAAACCGGTGCTTAAAATATTATGAGTTCAGCGAACCGGTTGTTAAAATTACGTAAACCCCTATTCAGACCTGTATTAACTAGCCCACTATCAAATTCCACAAGTGTCGCGTGACTCACGTAACTTGTGTATGTATGACAACGTAATTTGCGCATGTATATAGCCTGTATATAACTAAACAATTTAGTTTCCGAACTCATAATATTTTAAGCACAGGTTCGTACGAACACAAAAATTGAAACCCACCACTGGTGAAATAGCAACCAGACCATGACAAAGAGTGAATACTGATATCTTATTTCATAATTCGTTAGATTATCTAATTATTTATGATTCCTATAGGTGCTAGATTGAACTTGTACCACTCAAAACAAAAAGAGACACAGACATAATAGAAATAATGAAGTCAGTTTTTTTCAAATACGGAATTTCACAGGAACTAGTGAGTGATAATGTCTTTTACAATAGAACTGCGTTCGCACAAGTGTGGGACTCAACCGATGTTTATTAGCTTTAGGTACAATCAAGCTAATGGCATCTATGAATAAGGTGTTTCAATAGCGAACAACATTCTACGCAAGAATGATAATATTGATTACGCCTCATTACAGCATCGTGAAGCCAGCATGCCACGCCTTAGATATTCACCTGCGAAATAAACGAGGGAAAGATCCATAAAAACTAAACTGCTCGCTCGTCATGAGACGTCGACCTTGGACCCACCCATCTATACTAAACAGCGAAGTGTTCAACAAATGAAAGTGACCCAAATCAAGAATACAAGAATATTAAAATCGATGATCTGGAGACTTACCTCCTATAGAGCTAAATGACAACATGCATTTCAAAAAAGATTTAAGTGATAACAAATGGGTAAAGAGAAGGATGGTTAAGGAGGCTGAAGGGCTTAGATCTTATTTAATACAAGAAGAGAGCAATAAAAACTTGCGTATTGTTATTACCACTGAGATTAGTATGATTTATATTTGAAATAGGGAAAACCGTCATACCTCGAAAGATGTTCTTGGAGTCGTTGAAGCGCTTTCGGACGTTGTCCATCTTCGATCGCAACTTCAAAGTTGCAACAACGTCATGTTATTCAGTTCATGTTATTTAGTATGATAAAAAAAAAAAAAAATTTGTGTCTATTATATTGAAAACCTCAGTGGATTGATTTTACGGGAATGAGTTTGTTGCAAAATATTTTTTTATTTGCAATATATAGAACATATGCAACTAAATGGGCATCTTTAGCTATTAAGTACGTCAGATAGTTGAATGGGGAATTTTGAAGTATGCAGCCGAGAAACTAATTCATAAGGAATTTTTCAGATGTGTCACCGACTCTTCTTTCGACTGGATTATCAGCAAGTAGAATTTGTTGCAACGGTTTTGAATAGATCTCACTAAATAACATTGGAACTATGTTAATAGCTGATGGTAAAATAGAGATTTTCTATTGTATGAGGTTATTTACATTTGGCAATTCGGTAAGAGATAGTATAAATGCAATGATGGCTTTGGTGTAAATTTCAATAGGTTTTTAAACGTTTACTTCTGAATACTTATCTCGTCTAATTTTCATTCAAAAATGTATTTGGTCTTTCCATCTTATTCAGAATGCAGAGTTTATGGGACAGTTTTAATTTGACTGCTCTCATACTATCTGAACCCAAAACCTTTGAACATTGCAAACACACTGGTTTTTGCACGCACACTCGAATATAATTTGTGAAACCAAACTATATATAAGATTACTAATAAACATAGAGTATCTGAGAGAACATATTGAGACGGAGCGGTGTCTCATCTGTGTCCACATTAGGAAAAAATATTTCCATTAAAACTAAAATTTATTTAAACAAGGCTTTAGTAACTTCAAAACCAGTAATTTTTAACACCAGTACAATACTACATATTTTCTACATGTATGCTCAAAAACAGAATACAACCATGATTAACAGCGTTTGCAATATTAGTGAACTTTGATAAGACCCATTTCTCTATTGGTTTTCCAGTTCAATGAAAGCAGTACAATAGTTTTTATCATAGATTTCCAAAATTTTAACATTTTAGCTTTATTGAAAAAATGTTTATTTACATTTAGTAAATTATTGTATTACACTATTGGTATATAGTATAGTTATGTATTATACTATGGTTATTAATATAGCATAATATAATATAGCATATATTATATTGTATAGCCCAGGTAAATAATTAACTAATGTGAATAAAGTATTATTTTATCTATAACATGTTCCAAGTGATGTCCTGATAAAGATTAATATCAATTTTTAGGGTTTTAGGTAAATAGGCTGAAATTCATTCGTACAACAATGAATTTCAGAATTTTCGACCCCTCTCTCCAAATAATTTCTGATAACATCTGGTAAAGACAAATTGTTTCAAAGAACAACTCACATATGATAATATAACAGGATTTCACATAAACACATTAAATAACAATCAATGATAATATTAAACAAACAGTTATAGAAAAAAAAAGTTGGGTTTTTGAGTCTGACGAAGACCGCTTGTTACGGTTGAAAGATCTGAGTTTTTTTCCCATTTTCTTATTGTGGTTTAATCGTTGATTGTTATTTCACGTGTTTATGTGAAATCTTTTCATAAAAAGTTATAGGAATATGAATTCAATACAATATTTCTAAATGATTTTAGAGTCCATACAACCATACATTTCCATCTAAAATTATTGACCACCTACATTAATCCACCATTCCACGTTTACAGAAAAAGATGTTTTATTGGGGAACAAATTTTGGATATACATTTATCACAATTAATATGAATAAGTGACTTTATTATCAACAAAATAATATCACTAAAGATCATCTGAGACATGGGTTCTCACCTCCCTTGGTCCATTCACCCCTAGTGTCATTTCTACAATGTCATTCCTCCCACCCCTTCTTCTTTCCAAAGTAGTATTATAAACTTTTACAACTTCATATTGATTATGCTTATAATAAGATTTTATAAATTAAATGCTAATTAAATTTATTGAAGGATATATAAAATATCAATTTAATCAAAATAATATTTTTTAATCTATAATTAAGAGGTCAAAACCTATAATAGCTTATTTGACTCTGTAAAATCATTGTGGTAAAATTCACCCCCTGAAAACCCAAAATTCAACCCTAGGGGTGCATTTCACCCTCATTGAGAACCTCTGATCCAAGACCTCTCCTGTAGCGATAGTTCCCACAAATCTCTGAACCGACATTGAAGTTAATATATATAACGGAGATTCCATTAGTACTAATATACAATGACAAATAACATTTGTCAAAATAATTGTTCAATATAATAGAAAAGAAATTTGCCAAAAACTTAACTAATATAAACACATATCAAAACACTAGTTAAGAACCCATGACTTAATAGAAGCCTGAGTTTAACTATTTTTTGATAACTGGGAAATCGAGAAAATGAAGTCTCTCTTCAACCAGAGTGGTTAGTGTTACACCATCCATAAGGGTTAGATACATCCATGAATCTATTAGCAAGCGTGGAGAAACTACATGATTAGAAAAAAACAATATCCGTGATTTTAAGTAATATATGTCAGTTTTTTATTGAAAAAGTAATTATATATACTCAAATATTACGTACAAATACACATTACTGTTTATAAGCGTTAATGCATAAAACCTTATCCATTAATCACTGTAATGATTGTATATCAGCTGTATCGTATAAATTAATCTATGAACACGATAATTTGGAACAATATTAGATCAATGAAGTAAATAAAACTTTATAAATGGACGTTGTCATAATCTGAAAATGTTTAAAAAAAAGAGAGAGTATTTGTCTTGCTAATGGACGTGAAGGACAGAAAATAGGCCATAGCATTGACCCAAATGGCGGCTAGGGCGCCGGCGCAGGAGTCAAAGGGCAGCGGAGGCGACATTCTAGGAGCTCGAAATGAGTGGCGACCCGCCAGAGCCAGCCATGCCCTGACCTTTCCCAATCGGCCTGCAAATGTCTGCCAATATAAGTCACTGCCAACTAGGTGCAATTACGTTCTAAAAGCTCACCCTATACACCGATTATAATCCATAAAATCTTATTTATTTGGAAAAGAAACATAATAATGATAACTACCTTAGATGAAGAACCTAATAAAATCAGTGTTTTAAATGTATGTACGCATGTATTTTTGGCATTTGGTAATTTGGTAAGATACAGTATTAATGCAATGATGGCTTTTTGATGTAAATTTAAATATTTTTTTAAACGTTTACTTCTGAATACTTATCTCATCCAATTTTCATGCAAAAATGTATATGGTCTTTCCATCTTATTCAGAATGCAGAGTTTATGGGACAGTTTTAATTTGACTGCTCTCATACTATCTAAACCCAAAACTTTTCAACATTGCAAACACACTGGCTTATGCATGCACACTCGAATATAATTTATGAAACCAAACTATATATAAGATTACTAATATACATAGAGTATCTGATGAGAACATTTTGAGACGGAGCTCATCTGTGTCCACATTAGGAAAAAATTTCCATTAAAACTAAAATTAATTTAAAGTATAAAACAAGGTTTTAGTATTCAAAACCAATGGTTTTCAACAGCAATACAGTACTACATATATTTTCACATTTCTAAATATAGGTTCAATAACAAAACACAAACATGATTAACAGCGTTTGTAATATTAGTGAACTTAGATAAGACCCATTTCTGTATTGGTTTTTTAAGTTCAATGAAAGCAGTACAATAGTTTTTATCATAGATTTCCAAAATGTTAACATTTTAGCTTTAATGAAAAATTTGTATAAAACAACAGAGTTGATAGCATAACCAAACAACATGTCATAAACAGTTTGTTACTAAAAAAACTTCAATGTAAATTTCAAATTTTGGAGTGACAGAGCTGCATGACTAACTATCATGCAGCTCTGTCAACGACGACTTTCTTACTAACGACTAATAATAGGGTTTCAATAACATAATATTAAAATTAATTCACAATTCCAAAAGTGTTTATAGATTAATAATATATATTAAAATAAATTGTTCTTAACAAGGAAGTCAAATGTATGCATTAAAATAATTCCAAAGATCCTAACGTAGTGCAATCAGTTATTATATGGTATTTACTCATTGTAGGGTAAAAAGCTAATGAACACTACGTGTTTGAAACGCGTTGTTTACACCATTAAATTTTTATATGTGGAGACCATTTCATTAGCTTTTTACCCTATAATTCCAAAGATAGTTAAATATTAAAGGGCAAATATTTAATCATACACTACTTGGTTTGGAAGCAAATTAGTTTCAAACCTAATTATACAACTTATAAAGATTCAACAAATTTCGCTGAATCACATGTAAGACTCATGGATATATTATCAGTAATAAGAGAAAGAATAAGAACTTTGCAAATTATGTTCCGAGTTTGATCGGAGCTGAAATGAGGGACCGAAATTTCAAGAAAGATGTTGGTTTGTTTCCAGTGACACTTATGTTTGGCAAAGGTGGTACTTACTACTCATGGATTATTTGTTATTTGGTTCTCATTATGGTGAGTGGCACTACAGGATTTATTGAACATCTAAATAAATTTGCACGAGTCAAATTTGCTTTCAGCAGGGATAATTAACGAGAACCTACCACAGCATAGTATACCTTTTCCCATTAGGTTACCGATATTGTCAACTCTCTCCTTGACTTCAATATCAGTTTTAATAATAGTTCCTTTTCCATACCTTATCTTCTCGTCTTCTTCATCTTCAAAACTTCATAAAATAATTAAACCCTACCTGTTTCCTAAAGAAGACCTCCAAACTTTAGGTATATTTTTTTCTATATTCCTCCAAAGACTCAGGTTGGTAGCGTACAGTGTAGAAGTCGTAACTATCAGACATACTTCATAATGAATCCTGATCTTTGCTACACTTCCTACCTTAACAATTATACCTACTAGATAAACGTAAGCACGCCCTCCATTTCCCAGCACTGAGACTACCGAATGAACTGTATCAAGTGTGATCATTTTTATGTGGACTTGGTTTCTACCATCCTGATGCTAAGTATGAATTGTTATGGAGCTTCGGTTGGTGAGTGCAGCAAAGTTCCTCCTGAAATATTGCTGACATAGTTTCAATGACTGTTGCTGTTGAACATTCTTAAATAGATCCCCGATTATAATGCTATTTTGTCACCTTGAATGCTTCTGATATGTGATTGAAACTGAGACCATGGTAAGCTGTATCATGGATAGCTGTAGGAAGGTTTCTATGTTGACCAACAGAAGCTTTTTGACAATACAGGAACTTTAAAAACTTAGCTTAGCTGAAGCTAAGATAAGTAAAGAGTCACACTGGGTGCAGCCTAGTCGGTAAACGCGGTTCTAGGAAGTACAGGAGACATTGACATTGATAGGGTAGGAATGATAATTGAGAGGGAAAGTGAAGGAAGGAGATAATAAGGCAAGTTTGAGAGCCATTATGTCCGCACTGTTTCATTCCATTAACGGCATAGGTGTGACTAAAATTAACTGTAAAAGGTGCGATAAAAAATTATTCTCAGATAGGGAGGTTTTCGTTAAGAAATGGAATTGGAAGATAGAAGAAGCAGAAGTTGATATGAGCAGTATAGTTCTCTAGCAAGGGTAATGTATGTTACGCACTAGCTGTGTTGGAGGTCCATACGTCCCAATTGATACTTCATTCATCTTTAGGAAAAAAGGTAAGTAACCATTTTGTTGATATTTATATTTGAAAATATGATGGGTGGTGGTTCAAGGGTTAAATGTTTATTTTTGTGTGTCAGGTAAGTACAGTTTGGGAGATTAAGGCAGGGAGGTTAGCCACTTCATCTAACTGCCTAATCTGAATGGATCCACTTGAAAACAACTTTAAACCCTGCCTGTACAAGCAACTTGAATATTCACTTATGGCTTCTTCTCTTGAATTATTATGAAAGCAATGGAATTAAGTCCTTCCAATCACTCTGCCTTGTTCTCCCAAACTACGCTTACCTGACACAGAAAAACAAGAAATTAAATCTCAATCACCACCCTACTATCTTTTAAATGTAATAGCAACAATCCCAACCTACAATTTCTGTTCTCAAGATCAGTACTAATATATCACTTTAACATTTCCACCAGATTTGGTTGACATTATATTCCAAGTATTACATCAAGACCTGTTACACATGGGTGCTGATTGCATCTATTGAGGAGGAGACCTGGGGTTTTCTTATTCTAATCTTATAAATGAAACCCATGAACACCTTTCTACATTGACCAAAAAAAAGTCTGTAGGTTTGGTCCGTAAAGCACTGCTAATATTTCATATTCATAACGAGCTCTAGCATATCTGGGGCATTACTCGTGGATATGAGAGATAGTCTCCTCCTGATGGAACATTCAAGTTCCATCATCCTGTATCTTGAAATTGAATGAGGTCAATGTAGAATTCCTCATTCTAATCCCTGCCCTCATGTTTTGTAGATACTTGTAGGTCCATCTACCCACATTGCCATCATCCATCTTCTTTGCCAATAGTTGATGACCCATATGTCAAGCTCTTTGTTTTTGTAGTCAACCTCTTCATCTTCCAGTATATTCAATAAAGTTTATTTCAGGGAATGCTGCTGGCCGTGTCACAATAATCTAAAATAACATTTTGCCCAAAAAAGTAACTTTACATGATTATCAAAGGTAAACATTTCAGGATAATCATCCTTAAATAAAAAATAACGATAAAATAAATCTGAAAATACGATTTCAGAATAGTGGAAGGAAAATATTACGTTAAAGAGATAACTATTAAGTTCCACATGCGATATTGTGAAAAACAAAAATGAATTTTTTACACCACTTTAAAATAAATGAAAATATTTGATCGATTATCAATATCTGATAATATGGGTAGAAAATAGCCACTCTATAATAAA
Source organism: Hermatobates lingyangjiaoensis (assembly GCA_026182355.1). Classification (NCBI taxonomy): domain Eukaryota; kingdom Metazoa; phylum Arthropoda; class Insecta; order Hemiptera; family Hermatobatidae; genus Hermatobates; species Hermatobates lingyangjiaoensis. The sequence continues at coordinate 3,864,050 of JAPFBL010000329.1, forward strand.
TCATATTATTAAATAATTGTCAATGGTCTGAGAAACGATTACTTGTAACATAAAGAGTGTTCTACGACTTTGGTACAGAGTTTCACAGGTGCAGGACAAACTACTTTGACAACTTGGTCTTGTAGCGTCATCTGGCTATCACCTAGAATGCCAGAGTTGAATGAAAAGACGGGAAAAGATTGAGATTTAATGAATTAAATGAATGAAAAGTGAGGATAATGGAATGAGATAACTTACACACAGAAACATATAATGGAACCAGATGGAAATTGAAGATGAATAAATCTTGAACCCATCTCTTGTATTAGCAGCAGAAATCTCAAAATTGGAATTATATTAAGAAAAAAAGTAACGAAAACATCATGAACCTAATGAATAATTCTATACGGAAGAGTAGTGTAAAGGAAGGAAATAATGCACGTTTTCACAAGCCTATGTGGGTGAAGCGTTCTCATCCAGAGAAACAGGACGTCTGCGTTATTACGCGTCCTATCTGATTACATTCACCAACTGACTCAACACAAAGGTTTCTCACATTGATCTCAATTAGAGACCCTTCAAGTGCATTACGTTTACAAAACTACACTTCCTTCAATAAATCGCCAACAGGCAGCAATAAAGCTTAGAATGGCGTTCTTCATCAATATAGACAAGAGAAAACCTTTACCATCTAATCCAAAGGTCATACATATAATCCTTCCTCCGTTTAACAACACAATTTTTTTTGTTGAAAACCTGGGAAACGTACTGATTTGTCCCAAATTACAAAACGGGTACTAACTTTAAGCCATTTAACTGGTAATTCAAGATTTTTAAAATTTCGAATAGGAATCGTCCTACTGCGAATATATCATGAGATTAAAATATTGAAGAGTTATATTACACAAATTTGGAGTGGCCATTACTCAATTTTACTATAAGTAAAAAATATCAAACTGGTAAACAACATAATGATTTTTATCTCCTCAAAAGCTTTTACATTCAATCATAAGTCAAACTTTTAACATTGTATTGGAAAAAATTAAAGATTATTTCATTTATTCCTTCTCAGATTATATCATTAATGTGTGCTCCATATTGCTGTCATAAAGTTTTATCTGTTCATTCAATATATTGGTGTCCGAAATCATTTCATCTTATTCTCTAAATTTCATTTTAATTGATTATCACTATTTAAAAATTTCTAAGTGGAAGAAGTTAATTAAGGAAAGAAATAAATTGGAAAAATCAAAATGCTTAATATATTTCTATTTGTATTATGCATGCTAAAGATCATAATAAAGCTGTAATAATAACAACTTATATTTAAAGGAATTTTCATTTACCCACGTAATATGTTTATAAATTAATATATTTTTTTAAAAAAAGCTTTCAGATTGCATCATTAGTCAACATTTTTACATCTTATTAAAGAAATAATATATCTAGTTGTTCTAAAAATTTGAGGATTTTTTCAGTTATTGCTCTTGTCGCTTCTATGATAATATCCAAATTTCAACACTCTAGAGTTAGTAGTTTAGTAGAAACAACTATTGTTTTTCTACTTATTGTTAAGAGAAAAAAAATGTCTAAAAACACATTTTGACTATGAAGTGACTTTCCCATCATGCATAATTGTTCAAACATTCTACATAATGAGGCCCATTTTTTGGGTAAAATATTAATTTTACCTATCAAAGATTGTGAACTTACAAACTTTTGCATACCCACCTACATACAGACAGAGATCACCAAAAAAACGTCATAAGAAGGGTTTGAGGACCTTTAAACATATAAATCCGTCAAAATTTCGACCCTAATTTTTCCACGATCACGATACTTTACTCACAGTAAAGTAATAATGTCTACTGTGTTCTAACTATAGTAAAATAAGATTTTTTTTGCAGATAAACATGTCATAAGACACACATATCTATCAGAAGGGTAAATCAATACAATCAGGTTCAAGAATTTTGATAAAAAATAAAAAAATATTTATACTTTAAAGGAATCACTCCTTTAATATATAAAACTAAAAAATTTCACTCCTTTTCAAAGATTCACTCCTTGAATATATAAAAAGCTTTTGAAACACGGTAAAATGTTAGCAATGTGTTAATGAACAGACTGCAGAATGGATTACAACAATCCAACTCAAGAATAATTGGAGTAAACACAGGGTTTGGACAACTGGAATTATGAACCCTAAACGCTGTCCTCAGGGAGGTGTGCTATCACTCCTATTGTGGTGATTAGTTGCAATGAATTACTGGATACTCTAATTAACAAATTAGTGAGAGAAAGGATTTTCATTGACATTGTTTTTATAAAAAGAGGAATGCTTATTGGTGTCTTGGCATCTGTGAGCATATACTCACAAATTTCTTGAATCATGAGGAAAAGAAGAATTTTGGGTACAAATCAACAAAAAACGGTCTCTTATCGTTTCTCAAAAATCTGGAAGAGCCTACACGCAACTTTAAAATAAGTAAACACAATATCAAAAGTTTCTGTCATAGAATTGATTTTTGTTTTATTTTTATTTAACTATCGCTATGAATTAGACAGATTAGAGATAGAAATGGTTGAAAATAGGACATGCCGTTCCAATCGGTCCAATATTACATATATTGGCTTGTGTTTTAGTCTAATATCAGCAAGTATATTGGTTTGGGATCGAGTAAGTCATAAACTCCGTCTGTATGTTGAATGACCGTTTTTCCTCTCCCTTTCTCTTATTTCTCCTGATAATTGTTTAAAACAAAAATTAGATACTGCAGATGGTTTTTAATTCATCTATGTCTCTTTGTTTGTATTGAACTTGATATATATATATATATATCCTTGCTACAGGAGCACCGAAGACCCACGTGGAGAAAAAACACCACACTTCACTCACGCGCAAGATGGTTCTAGAGGGAACGTCTATTTTAAACTTTAATAGAAACCCTCTTCATTTACAAATCCTAGAAGCCATCTACATAAAGGAAAAATGCCCGGAGATTAACTTACAATCCAGTGAAATGTTTGTTAAACCGACTTCCAGAAACTTTGACAATAAAGTGAAATTAACAAAGACGGAGTAACGGTTGGTTAACCTACCGGACGCTAGGATCGCCACCTACTATTACCTCTTAGTTTTGTTACCTCTATTACACCTTCTTTATTGTTATCCCTTATATATGCATTTGTAGTTGTATCCTATTATTTTATTGGTTTGAGTTTTTATCTTATTTATCTGTCTTAATATTTTATTCTGCCTGAAGATGACCAACGAGGTCGAAAGCTTGTGTTTAAAAAGTAGTGAATAAAAAATTTTAGTAGTTATTTGTTATTTTTTTGTCTGAAAATGTCTATTTTCTGGGAAATCTGCTATTTGCATTGCCTCTGCAACATAGAGGTGTAATTAGGAAAAAAGAACAGCTACTTAAAAAAGTCGTGAATGCAGAATCTGCTCTGCTTTTCAACAATGTATGCTTGGATGAAGATCTGCTGCCAACTTATACAAATATATATACATACTATATATTATCATGAATTATATATATTGTGGTCATTCAACCGATCGACATGATTCATCTAATGTGCTATATGTTTTTGTGTTCCTTTCATCATAAACTTCCTTTGATGACGGTATACAACCGAAAGTAGCTTTTGAAGAAACATGTTTAAAGTGTTGTTTTCTCTTAAGATTTAACTGTGTCTTAATGATTCACGTCATGACAAAAAACTATATAATTTTGAATATATATTAAAGAATAATGGTTGATTAAATGAACTGAAGCGCTGATTTTCTAATTTCACTTAGTTTTTTAACGAGTGGTAATTTTGTCCCTTAATCATCATAACCTCATTGGCATTCTCGTAAAAGAGTTACGGAGCATAGAAGCTAAGATATTAAGTTCTCACAAAGATTGTTTTATTTTTTATAAAGCGCATACATGTTTCGGATCCAACATCGACCATTTTCAAGGTCAGATTACTTTCATGAAAGTAGCTGTAATAATGACAAAATAACCTTGAAAATAAGGTAACGATGTTGACCGAAACATGTTGGTTTATAAAAATAAAAATTTTGGAGAATTAATATATCTAGTCCCGAACTCTTGGAAGCCAGAGGTCAGAAGATGGGAAAAATTAACCCGAAAAAGTGTGAAATTAGAAATAGGCATAGGTTTTAATAAAACTTGTATAGATGAAGGCCTGCTCCCCAAATACACTAATATATATATATATATATATATATACAAATTTTGTATATCATGAATTAAAAAAACAAGTGGCATTAAAGCGATGACGACATGAATTCACTCTTTACATTTTGTTTCTTTTATATGTTTATTTTGTTCTTTTATTTTCATCATAAATTCACCATTTCATTATGGAAAAAAAAGAAAAGTAGCTTTTGAAGAGTTTTATATGTTTATAAAGATTGCTTTTTTTTCTCTCTGAAAGGATTTAACTTTCTGTGAATGCTTCAAGCGGTTAAAGACAAAAGAAGCTATGAATAATGTTTGAAGAAGTAATTTAAAACTGTTGCAATAATGCGTTGAAATTGAAATGAAGTGGAAGCGATGATTTGTCTGGATTCACACTGTTAGCTTTGTTTCAAACAGCAACCAGTGCGTAATTTGGCCAGCATTAATCATCATTACACCTCATTTATAAGCATTGCTCGTTATAAAAAGTTACTGGAGCATGTAGAAGCTACCCAGCATGAATGAAGTATTCAGACAAGGAAGTTAGTTTTAAGTTAGTAAATGATTGCTATGTGAATAATCAACAGCGCATAAATAAGTAAATGCGGTATCCTCCATATGATCGTATGGTTTCCATTAGGATTCCAATGTATATAGTATGTTCTGCTTAATCCATGGTTTCATGCATTATAGAGTAAGTGACCAAAATAAAAAGACTTCTCAACCAAGCGAACAGAGCATAACACAAATCAATATACACACCAAAAACACTACTTTTAGGTCATAAAATGACTATACTGTCAAATGCACTCCAACTATAAACACTCCTACAACACATTAAGAGAATTTGATAAACTATGACCAGAACAGTCTCTAAATACATGATAGTGAATGTACCCCACATTCAAGCACAGAAATACTCACAAAAAAAAGAAGAAAAATCCAGAAATAAATCCAGAAAACAAATTAACTTGGACTACATACGTCTCGTTTGTATTTTCGTGTACTACTTAATGTTAAACTTCAGTAAGGATGCAAATATTTGGCATAATTTATAAAGGAGCTAATTAGACACAAACGACAGTCATTTGCATTTTTATATTGACTGCTAAGTTCTGGTATCTTCTTAAAATGTGGTGAAGATTTATAATAAGAGTCATAAACATTATTATATTAAATAAATGTATATTGGTAGTGTCACAGAGGTTAGTAAATAAGATATTATTATCAACCGTCATACCTCGTTTATCGCTGGTCGAGTCGACCGAACGGTTTCGCAATGGCTGCATCATCAATGAGACTTGATGATGCAGCCATTTGCTTCAATTCCCATTGATGATGCAGCCATTGCGAAAACGGTCGGTCGACTCCACCAGCGATAGACGAGGTATGACGGTTGATAATAATATCTCATTATTCTATTGTATGAGTTGTGAAACATGTAAGTCAATCATTAATAGATAAGTTCTAATGCCTTTTTATCGTTTAATGGCTGTGTAGGTACGCACACACGTTCTTAATTAATGATAGATAGTGAACTATAGCGTTTCCCCAACCTTTGACACACCACCTACAAACCCAGCCATAGCATCTATACTTCTACTAGTAAAGTAAAAACGGCATAAAATGACTTTAGGGACCTCAAACATGTAAATCCGCGAAAATCTCGAGATCAACTTTTTTCTTGATCACTCTACTTTACTGAAAGTAAAGTAAAGTTGTTTGTAATTCAACATGTTTGTTTGATATTGTCAGTAATCTCTATACATAAAGTTCGTAAGTTTGTTTGATTGTTTATTTGTTCACCCATTTTCCGTGGAAATAGAGACCTAAAATTAAATATATATTATTTATTACCTGAATAATGTTAAAAAAAAGAGACTTATCACCATATTCCGACATTGGAGCCCGGGTAGCAAGTGTCTCACGTGCTCGGCGATGATAGTAGTGCAAGACTTCTACAATATTATTTAATTTCTCATTAGGGAGTCAAGGTAGTCTATAATATATAACAAAACTATTACATTAGAGGTTAAAAATGAATAATTTTAGAAACAAACTTGAACACAACTGTCAGATAAAATACGAATGTCCTAAGGTAATGTTATAAAGACACATTCCTTTCATTAATCGTATATTATGTTAGATAAATAAATTGAATATTTGAATTAACAAGTTTTATTTGTTTTAAATATTTCATGGTATATATAACCTGAATTGGTGTTTTATTTATATATTATAAAATAAATAATTTTTTTTTACTTTTACATGATTTTTAATTTGCTAAATATACTTACTGTGTATATATCTTGAATTATGTTAAGAATACTATATCAAAAGCTTGGGCCATATAAGAATCTATTTTGTGCCTTAATAACAAGAAACAACAATTAAAATTATTCCTGTCAATCATGTTGAGTGAATTTATTTCAATAACTATTGTTATAATGTCTGAGTGACATAAAGGATCACGGGTAGTCTAGTATGTTAGATAAGAGACATGTTATGTTTCGCTTTCTGTCAAAGTTTGAATCTTAATTACAATAACTCAATAAAGCAGTGCGATTAAGGTCTTGAGGAAAGGGACCAGTATAGATCAATTAAGAATTAGAACCATTTCAATTTCTAGTCTTACATGATTATGTCCTGCATGCGAATCCGGGCTGACGATTACAACAGCGATTCACGAAGTATGACAGCTTTTTATGATAATATGATGTTCACTAATCCCCTTTGTACCAAAGTATGCGTGTATAATTCTTCACGGTCTATCATTTCATTATTTCATTACATATATTAATACGGTAGTAACTACGTGTGTCACGCTTTGTCATTGTATTTATTAATTGAGCATATCTAATTACTATAATTAAATACAGTTTCAAATCAAAGGTATCATAATTAGACATCATTATATTCTCTAATTAGCATTTAATAGAGCATAAGTTAAATAGTCTATTTCATGTACATTGCTATTTATTTAATACCAACTAAATGTGCATAATTAAATACAGTTAAAATGAAGTTCAGTAATTAGACATCATTTTGATCTAATGACATTTAATGAGAAAGGGAGCTTTAATTACAGCATTCAGAACATGTTTTTTAACGCTAAACCGATAACAATGAAATTTTGTTAAAAAAATTGAACTTAAGATGAGCAATTTATAAAAAAACTCCGATTGTTGGAAAATTGAATAGGGTAATCTATATATAACAGATTCAATAATATATCGACCGTTTGATAGAATAGGTGTGTTCTCTAATCGGAGTTCGGTCAATTTTCCAGGATGAAAACGGTCGATATATTAATTGAATCGTAATCTATATATATTGGTTTATATAAAAGATCCTTGAAAATTGATGTTCCTAACCCCGATTAGAGAACACACCTATTATATCAAACGGTCGATATATTATTGAATCTGTTATATATATATTTGGGTTTATATAAGAAGAACCGAACCCCGATTAGAGAACACACCTATTCTATCAAACGGTCGATATATTATTGAATCTGTTATATATATATTTGGGTTTATATAAGAAGAATCCTGGAAAATTGACCGAACCCCGATTAGAGAACACACCTATTCTATATACTTATAAAACTATGATGATCGATCTTGTTTAATTGTTTTCTTGCCACCGTGCATTTTCTGAATGAATAATACAATATATGTAATACTGTGGGATTCGAACCAACGATTTTTGCATTGGAAGTACAGTGCGCTACTTTCTGGGCTACGGGGGCTTCTTTACAATACTCTTCCAAAACCTGATATATATGATGTTTTGTGGGTATAAGACAAGTAATGATGAAGCCTTGGATGTTGCGCACAGGTGAAACTTGGAATACCTGTTAATTTCAGTTTATACTGGAACATTCAAATAAATATTAAAGAGAACTGTGAGTAATATATTGTTTTAGAAATTGCGGCATTATTGTTGTTTAGATGATGTTTTTTTTATTGCACATATCTACTTTTAATTCTTGACGCTACTCTCTCCCGGGTATTATAGGGAGATATAATAAAGAGATATTTTATTATATCTCCTTTCTTGAAAGTGCTAAGGGACTTTATGCTCTTCACTTTCCAAACATAACTATTAATTCAAAAAAGGAGCTCCTCTCATGTGTATGAGAAATGCTGATCTACCGCACTTATATAATGAAACAAGTCTAATAACTGAAAAGCTTTACGATAAAGTCATTGTTTGTAAAATTACTGCAACACGGTTTCAAGAGGAAGTAGTTTTAATTCCATGATTGAAATTTGTTTTATCTAAATAGGGCAACATTTCTTTTTCAAGGATTAAATTTCCAATTCAGTTAGCATTTGCCATGACTATTCATAAATCTCAAGGAGAGACTCTACAGAAAGTTTTAGTTCATTTAGTTAAAGCAGTATTTCAACATTACCAATTACATGTTGTTTTCAGCAGGGTTCTTTAGAGTTTATCTGCATTACATGAACATGATTACATTAAAAAGGAACCGTCACGGATATTGTAGTATACCATAAAAACTGAAATTTTATTTTGAAAAAATGAATATGCCACTGTCGATGTTTGATTTATTTACATTGACTATGAAATGTTTTAAGTGAAATAAATTGTTATATAGAAGTTTATCAAAACAAAGTTTTAAATGTTCTAATGAATTAAGATAATATGTTAGAAGAATAAAATTGTTCAATGTAAAAAAATTAATCCCAATCAAACATGTCTTTTCTGATGCAATCCATGGTTGTCGAACAAGTGTTTGATTAATCAAACAAAACATAAGTTGCTTGTTATCGAGTTTATTATGTTTACTTATAGTAAAATTGAGTTTAGGCCACCCTAGACTTTTTTAACCTAGTTATTATTCCTGTCCGAATTGAATATTTATTAGGTAGGGTAGGACAGTGCCTGACGGGTTACCTATTATGTTAAATACCTAAGCTTAGCTAAAGGTATGACGAGATTCCCTAACAGTTGTCAAAGTTCGCTGGGTCAGCTAGTATTTATTAATGTTACAACAGTTCTAATATTTAGAAACTTATAACATAAAGGAATATTATCCAGGTGAACACACGACATATCAACCAACACCTAAATAATTATAATTTGTTTCAATAAGAAAGAAGGACTAAGGTAGTGGGATTAGTTAGTAGATGGACAAGCTGAAAGGAAGTGAAGAGATTTGTGAAACAGGAAGCAAGGGCATAGTGATGCAAGGACCACGATGATAAGGAAGTGGAGGAAAGGGAAAGTGAGTCGAATCTAGCCACCTGTTGATTGCTGCTGCACTAACACCTACCGTTACCAACCAACCCCAATAGGGTGCTCCAAATATCGCAACAGGCGTGCGTAACTCGATTTCGCGCCTAAACAACCAACTAAAATCTCTACAGGGCACTGCTACCGAGTCAAAAAGTACGGAAAGAGTTCAATGAAATCATTAATAAGCATTCAGTGACCAAGTTCTCTTTCAGATTAGACTTTACCTACCAACTATTTTCGAAAAGGATTGAAACGAATTAAAATATAATAATCATAATTTACATAAAATTATTTAATGCACGTATTTCTACCATTATCGAATACCTTACATTCTAGAAGTCAATAAAACTTTTTGATCATATCACTCACAATCCTACTTTGTATTAAAGTAAAGTATTCTAAACAATTTTAGAAAATACCCAAAAATTATTCAGCTTTCACTTTTGTCTTTTTATTATTTTACTCTAAGTAAAGACATGAAAAAAATCGATCTCGAGATTTCGACGGAACTACATGTATGAAGGTCCCCCAAGTCCTTTTTTGAAAAAAGACACATTATATCTAAATCAGAGCCAATCACCTTGGAGAGGATAAAGATTTTTGTCAAAACAATTTAAAAGCTATAGAGTGAGAGATAATTCTGTCTCTAGATACATTTATCTTAATTTAAATTTAGTTACAACAATCTGATGTACAATACGACAGGTATGCCGAGTAGCTATACCAGCGCTTCTTAAACTATTTACTTCAGGGCGCACTATGAAACCAAACCAAAACTTTGGCGCTATGAAACCAAACCAAAACTTTGGGGCGCACCTATGAAACCTATGAATTTGATAACAGAAAATGATTGAAATTAAAATGTATAGTTTTTTTTAGAAAAAGAAAAATGAATAAGAGACGATGATGAAAGAAGAGTTAGACAATGAGAAAAGTAGAGAGAGAGGGAGGGTAGTAAAAATGATTTAAATCCGAGTAAAGGCACAGATGAAGTATTATCCATTCATGCTTAAAGATTAAAGAAATTTACCTCAGTTCAAAATATGAAGTAGCCGAGACTTGATCAGACTTAAAAACCCATACTTGGTGTTTTCTCAAATAAATTAAAATGTGCAAAAACTAAAATATAAATCTGTTATATAAACTTAATCTTCCATTATCTTGGGGCGCACCTGGCTACCTTCCAGGGCGCACCGTTTGAGAAGCACTGAGCTATACTAATAACATTCAGGTCCTGAGTTTACTAATCTCAATAACATATCAAATTGATCAATGATTTCAACTTTCTTATAACTAACAAAAATATTATAGCCACATACACAAAAATGGTACATTATTGATTATTATGTATGTATAGCCAGCCATATTAAAATAAAACAAAAAATGACTTGGTTGTCAATGAGTTTGACATTACCTACACTTAATTATAGTAAAGTTGAGTGTAGGCTACTCTAATTTTTTTTTATTTGTTTAATGATAACTCCTAACCTTAAACCTTTACAAATTTATCTAATCATCTTCTTATTGAAATAAACTTTATTTTCAAATTTAGAGCTTAAAATGGAGTTGACTTAAAAGTCTCTTGAAATGCCAAAATTCATTGGCATGTCCAGATGCCGAGTCCTATCCAGGTGGAGTGTTCTAAAGTTCCTAACTCATTGTATCAAATTACCATCTATCTTTGGTGCGTATTTATCTAACGACAGAATTTATCGTATATTCACCAATAGTCCGTAAATAACACAATTCATTCCATTATCTTATCATATACTTATTTTTGGATGATAAATTCTTAAGCATATATCATTTTATACAAAATATAACATTTAAATTATTATAATATAATTATACATGTTATAATATTTATTATATATATATATATATATATATATATGATGATTTATTATTACTTATATAAAAAGATTTCACATAAACACGTGAACTAACAATCAATGATCAAACCACAATAAGAAATGGGAAAACAAGGCTAAGATCTTTCAACCGTAACAAGCGGTCTTCGTCAGAGTCAAAAACCCAACTGAAACTGAACTGGGTTTTTGACTCTGACGAAGACCGCTTGTTACGGTTGAAAGATCTTAGTCTTGTTTTCCCATTTCTTATTGTGGTTTGATCATTGATTATTATTAATTATATGTATATATCTGTGGATTGATGATATTTATGAATTATTTGCTGTTGTATAATAAGTAATTTGAATTAATTTGAGCTTATTTCATTATATTATGAAATAATTATATTATATTATTAAATAAATCATTATATTATATCATTAAACCCAGGAGCAGATCTACATCCAAGGAGATAGGTTACTATCTGTAACTTCTTACAGCTACTTATTGAGAACTTCCGAAGCACTCAAAGTGATGTAAGCTTTTGAAATCAGACATCTCTATAAGAACCTGTACACGGAAGAAGTCAAACTGACTCCGTAAGAACTGTCATGGCAACGGGAAGGTCACTTACTAACCGAATACCTGTGATTATTTATACACAAGTTTAGTGTGGTAGAAGCCAAACTATATCAACAGCAGTATTGGGAGGCTTTGGGATAGAAATATGTGAAAAGATAGATCTGAGATGAGCGGCTTTGTGGTAGCAGTTGGAAAGTGCCTCTCAGTAGATATAAGAAGTACAGCAGGAGGAATAAAGTAAAGGGGAAAACTCCATGATAATTGTACCCAGCCTATCAGGACCAGGAAAATAAGTAGTGATGACGAAAATAGTATCACTGCGATCCCTCTGAAGACATCATAGTTCTCGTCTTGAACCATGTAAACAAAATATATCAGTAAAGAAACAAATTTTCTTTCTTATATATTTTTCATTTTTCTAGCTCGTTTTTATTCAATTTAATATTTACTTCATTTTTTGAAAGATGTTTTTCTTTATTTACTTATCGTTGTTGTCGTTTACTTTTCTGCCTTCCGTTCCTCAGTAAGTTTGCTACACTCTTTCAGTGCCCCTTGAATGAGGTACACTTCAGTCCTCGCTTGTCTTCGGAACGAAATCCAGTCGAAATACAGTAGTGAGTTTTTGTGTTCTCTTGTATTTTCTTTCTTTTAATTTGGTTTATTTAGTTCCTCGAACCGTTTGATTTAAATCATTATTTCAACCAGCTAATCTGACGTGGACTATTGTATATTGAAAGCCACATTATATTTTCCAGATTTTAAGATGCTATTCTTTCTATGGTGTATTTTCATACATACATTATTAATATAATCTAAATAATTACTCGACTACCATTTCTGTATATGATTTTATTTATTTATTTATTTATTTTATTTATAGCTGATAAGTGCATCGTCTACTATGACATTAGAACTGTCTGGTTTTGTTCGATTCTCCAGTTCCTCATATTCCTTTGCATAGCTTTATTTCCTTTAGGAATGATGTCACTTCACTGGAATATTTATTATCAGGGGCTAGTGCTATTATCAATTTTGATGGTATGCCCGCAGACATCTTTTCTTCTTCTAATTGTGGGCATTCTTCAATTAAATGGGCCACCATCCTTTTAGGAATGAACTAGGTTCTTTCCTAGAAAGTTTCCTGGTTCTTTTTTGATATAGTTTTAATGAGTAGTTTTTGATATAGTTTTTTAGGGTAGATTTGAGTAATCAAGTCTGATACAGGTTCAAAAAACGCTCACTAGGGCAGGATATTAACTGATTTGAACACAAACCGTTATGTATTTGTTTCCTTACGATAGAAAAATTCCAAGTTAATTATGCATATTAATTAAATAATGTAATATAATTACTTTTCATGTTGTTGTAATTAAATTCTGTATTGTTATAGCCCTGAAGATGGTTACAAATATAGACGAAACGTCAGCTTAAAGGTGTTGTATTATTGAAGATAGAACAATCCTCAATAAAAAAGAAAAATAGTGTATGATTACTAAGAAATGAATGTGATAAGACTACTGGAGTACTCAAGAATCAAATTAAAACGGCAGATCAGTTTTGCCTACTTCTAATTTGCAAAAGCTTTAGACAATTAAAGCATAGATTAAGGTGAAGTGGAGATAGGACAGGGAGTGAGTGAGACTGTAGGAGTTCGACAGTTATCTCGGCAGACTGATACGGCTGTCTGCCATCTCGTCCTTCACGCCGTCTCCCCACTTTCTCTTTCAACACATTCCTCTGGTCGTTTCTCATAAAGTTCAGACAACTCTACTTCTGTCATTACCGTTGTCGCCTTATTGAACTACAGTTAAACATCATAAACTCCAATTTGAGAAGTTAATGGCATTAATTCAATATAATAATACTTGGTGGAGGAAAGATCGTGATATCAGAGCAACTTAGATACTTAAGACCACTAACATAAAAATTGCTTTTAAGTTAAAAGAAGTTGGAATTTATGTATTTTTTCGAAGACAAAATCACCTATTAATAAATCCATCTGCAGTAATGTTATACTGGTATATTGAACTCCGTGTGACAACTGAATTATAGTTTATATAAAAACAAAGCAATATTTAAAAGATAGGTTGGCTCTACAAAAGAAATTGATATTAAATAAAAAAAAAATTATGCAATTTTTTTAAATTATGCAGCACAGTTCTCAAATCGGTAAAGGATGGGAATTGGAGAAAGGTTGGGATTATAAATTCAGCTAAAAGTTCTTATTCATTTCGAAGAAAGAAAGTATGTCTCAAAAGTCCTCTTCATTAAGAATACAAAACTAGAATTCTCAGTGATTATACATTGGAATCTTTTTAGAAAAAAAAAAACTAAATTGGAAAATCCATGTAACAGATACATTAGCGAGGTCACAAAATCAATGTTTTACTCTAGAGATTTTTTGGTTGATCATAGGGTTTTAACTCCGAATCTACATTTTTGCTCTACAACAAATCTATTTCTGCTGAGATGAAACTATTATATCTAATTTAATTGACTGTAAAATGAAAAAGACACTCAAAGTAACCTTAATAAACGACAAAGACAAAATTGTCTTTGTAGTTCTTCCTGAACTACATCTATCATGGAAAGAATATCCCCTCTTCTTCATTCATGATATTTTTATGAAGAAAGAGGCAATTTTCCGTCTATTCAGACTTGTAAGATATGAAATACCTCAACAGGTGATAAAATATTCAAAAATTTAACAGAATGAAATGTGGATAACTGGATGCAAGAGTATACTCGTATGAAGGAATAAGGTAGTGGACAGGTTAACAACCACTTAGACAAATTGAAATTAACATCATACAAATGCGCAGACTGTCCGAAAGAGGCGGAAACCAATGAAGACATTCCATGCAAATGAGCTGCAAAAAGCATTTACGAGATTTAAGATTTTTCGCAAATTATACTTAAAACTAATAGAAGTGACACATACCTCTCTAAGGACAGTTATGAAGTTCATAATAAAACTTAAATCTGAAATTGAATTTATAAACGGCAAAGGGATAATGGATATAGTTAGATCTAGATAAAAAATAAATAAATCAGAGCTAGGAGCTATAGCTTAAACGATTATTGATATTTTGTTACGGTCTAGTTATACCCTTTACAATGCTAGAGAAAGAGCTACTGTGCAACCTCTCCTTTTCAATCAATTTAACAAATTACATTTTAACGTTTCCTCATGCATTGTTATTTATTTTTAATATAGTCTGTCCTATGTTCGAAGATTATATTCATATTAATTGTCACAACCTCTCTAAGAAAATGCATAATTAAACTCTGTTTATTTCATTTTTCTAATTTTGATTATACTTTTATCATAGGAAGTTAATTCTCTTAACCCTCACACATGTTTGATGGCCAGGATTTCGTTATGAGTAGGGGATGCATGGACACCATAAGTTATGGAAGATGAAGTAATTGTATGAAGGAATAGAGAAATAAGGGAACTCGAAGGTGTTTGCGAGACGGACGTAGCTGAGGAAGCAGTTAATTTCAAACAATTCAGATAAGACCTCTCTGGAAGAGAGCTGCACTGATTGCATTTATTGGTTAGGCTGCAGAGAACAGGATCTCTCGCCACTCCACTAAAGCCCTTCAATATGGTCGGCTTAAAGTAAATTGAATTTGACCTCTATAAGCACTATGTTATTTCATAACTGAACAATCATATTTTTTTTGAAAAGTCCTTAAAACTATTTACATGATAAAGAATATGATTAATCGAAAAACACAGTTTCCATTACACCTTTACATGCGGTTCATAAACTTATTTTTTATGTAGTGCAAGGCCTTGCTCAGGTATGGTTTCCTTTTAAGCTTAGGGATTAACACTCCAAATGCTATGCCATAAAAAACTTGATGAAATGTAAATTAATAAGAATGAGTACAATAAATTAAATACATAATGTGTTCAATAGTTCAAACTTTAAGCTTACTTTTATATCTTCCTATCATGAACCAAACAACCGCCTGTAAGTTATTTTTCTCATATTTAAAAGAAATGAAAAATATAATATATTGTTAACTTATTAATTTATAAAGCAGCTTTACGTTATACAAGCTGATGTAATATCAACTTGCTTTTAACAATTTATACAATTTTTTAACAAAGTCATTACAAGCTAAATCACTGTTATGTGAATTATAAACCAAACACGAAGGACTCATTAAAATGAGTTTTTAGGATTAAAGTTATTGTTCTGTGTAGCATTTTGTAAATTTCTATGTATATACTATACATTACATAGACACAAAACAACACAGATACTTTTTAAACGTTAAGAAAGTTATTAAGTCGAAAGATCTGAATAATGTAGTCGATGGAAGGGAAATCTTGGTGTACATAATTTTACTAACTCATATATATGTTGTGAATTCTATCTGCTATACATCATTCTATTGTACATTCAATCACGATCTATCCTAAACGATTATATATAAAAACTTGATTCACAGAAAGGACACATATAAAAGAGATCACTGAAACTCGCTACTGTATTTCGACCACGTCATCATCAAGTAGAGAGTTAAAGAAGTGAGCAGGAGAGTTGTCGCCTGTCTTCGGAGTGACTCACTTCATCTCTTTATCTGATAACGACGCGGTCGAAATATAGTAGTGAGTTTTGTGATCTCTTTATGTGCGATCTTTCTGTGAATCTAGTTTATTTAGTAGGGGTACAACATAGCTAGTAGTACAACATGTGATGTACCCTGGGTGATGCAAAATGAGCTACAAATACCGTGCTTAAAGGAATTCGATGGCGATCGGATCGGAGAGGGATTGGCTAGTCTTTACTGGACGCCATGGCTCGAATGACCGACAGGCTAAGGACGGGCGTTGGCTAAAGATAAGGGTTTATTTGGTTTCTGGAATCGTTTGGTTTGGTATTTATTAAAACCCATTGCAATAGGAGGCTTACCCTCCTTATGTATGCATTAATAATTATTCCACTTTTTTCCTGGACATTCATTAATTGCATTCATGCAAAATCATGTGTTTAATGTTTTGTGGTATAATACAGTAGAAAATTTGGTGCTTGTTAAATTACAGAAAGAACGCCTAAGAGAGACTGACACAACTGACTTCTATATTTATTACGACAGTCGTTGTTATTACGAGAAGTGTTCCACTTGGAAATCAAGTGGAACACTTCTAGATAGAGGAAATGAGTGGAACAATCCTGGCGACTGCTAAATAAGGAGGCAAGAGGGAAAAAACTATGGAAAAGGATGGATAAAATTGAAAATAATTGAACACAAATAAAACAGATAAATAGAGGGTCAGGTTAGCCCAATGGCAACGAGCTCCCTCTGGACTGGTAGGTTCGGGGTTCAATACCCTCCCTGGCCCTCGATTTATTCATGCAGAAGGTAAATAACACAATGCAAGCCGTCCCTCGGCTGTTTAGCAGTCGGTTCCAAGGCTGTACGATGTCTGGTACTCGTTACAGATCCCTACTCTAAATAAACTTGTTTGGTAAAATTTAAGACTCCCAGTCTTAAATGGAATCAATCATGATTGTTTGGCATATAAAGGGTCTATGTTTTCTATGTTTTCTCTTGTGGGACTGCCACTACAACTTAACCTAACCTAAACCAAGTAAATAAATAATATTATCATAATTATAGACATAAATAATAATAACAACAAAAATAATAAAAAAATATAACGATAAGGTAAAAAAAAATATTAACGAATAAACGAAATATTAACGAACTTAATTATTAATTATAATAATTTTAATTATAATTAACAATGACAAGTCATTGTTACAAATAAACTCTAGGAAATAATCTAGGGCCAATGAGCCAAATACATGCCTCCTCTGAAGCTCTGAAGGTAAGAAAAGAGTTAGAATAATGGATTTGATTAGAGATTACAACAAGGAACCAGTCATTAAAACTAAGACCGTGAGAATTTGCATGGATAGGTATTTGAATGTTTCTGTGCATTGTGACCAATGAAGGATCTATAAGAATTCATACGAAGTCTAAGCTTACTTGTAGTTAAACTGACATAAAAAGCATGTCACTGAGTGCAACCTAGAAGAGCCGGAAGGGCAGGAGGCATTAATATGAATGGAGAAAGAAATGATGATTGAGTAGGCAGTGAAGCGAGGACTGTATTAAAAGACATGTTTGATGGCTGCGGTACATGTTGTTCCTTTGTCTTAATAAGATTAGGAGGCTTAGGAGAGATTGGGTTAGTGGGGGCCCGAGAACGCTTCAGCTTGGGAGCTTCTCGGTATGAAACTGAGAGAGGCATATTTCAATTCTACGGTAATATAGAAATAAGTAGTAATTAGTAAGGAGGAATCATTAAAATGCTTTCTGGATCATGACTTATGAGGTCTAAATTTTCCTTCAAGTCATTTAGGTGGAATAACAGTCTTGTTATGTAAATTTGAGGTATGAGAATAGATAAGGGTCTACGTTTAGGTAAACCTAGACAGGGATCTAGGTCCATTTTATATTCTTAGCATAAAGTGGACATCGATTATAATGAATGTACAACTAAACATTGGTTTTAAGTGAACAGAAGTAAGGAAGCGGTCTCTATCAAAGGTAATATGAATGTCGCAAGTAGAAATAGGTCTGTTTCAAATGTTATGCGTGAAAGTGATGGAAGTGTAGAAATTTAGGAAAGTAAGTACAGAATCGTCTAACTTATGATTGCAATGGAGTCAAATGAAGAAGATATCACGAATGAATTAAGTGTATAACATAGGCAAAACTTGTTAACAGGCAGTGAAACCCCGCTTTAAGAGGTCGCAATTGTACCATAACAGTTGTTCTGATTTGAATGTACTAACAAACACAACACGAAGAACCTTGAGATTAAGGAAAAAGTCGCCCTATAGGCAAGAAAAGACAAAGGAGTACTGCGACTAAGGAAAATCCTAGATGGTAAATGACATAAATGGTACCATCGAAAAGATAATCCAAGGTTGAAGTTATTGAACTTATTGGGCTTATGAATATCAACGAATAAATAAAACAGGACACCAGGATGAGAAGATAGGGATATGAATATCATCATGGAAGAAACAAAGATGTAGGGTCTAAAGAAAGAGGTTGGGGAAAGGACGCATTAGATTTATTCGTAATTCGAATTACCTTCCATTTAGATATCAGTAATAATACTAAAGAGAAGCGGAACATAAATAACTAAAGAAAAAAGAAGACTAACATGGACTTAATTTATAAAAAGTTTTAAAAAAAGCCGAGCTTTTCAAAAGATGAAATCGATTCATTCATGTCTCAGTAGAAATACAACCCTAATTTATAGCTTGCATTGTTAAACTCAAGAATATACAACAAAAATCATTGACCATAAATATAAAGTTTACAATCCAAGGTTTTATGCGAGAGGTTAAATCACTGATTTTTTTACAACGTTCTTAAGCAATAAAATGTGTTTGAAATGGAAGTAGTAAACATTCTAGTTCATATTCTGCAGAAAAATGTTTTCCTGATTTTAGTCTTAAACTAAACTACAAAAATAATTTTTTAAATAAAGCATACTTTCATAACTTATAAACGAGATCAATGATCTAATATTTGCTTCTAAAAGCAGAGTCAATGGATATCTAAACAATTTTACAATGAACCTGAAATATAAATTATTCTCAGAACCATTTTCGAAATAATTTATAACCAATTCAAATAATTCTAATCCTGGTTGTGCATGATATACGAATTTTGAATATCTGTCTTGCTATTAGTTTAAACAATAAGAAACAAATTAACTTTGAAACTTCTCTTTAAATATAGTAAAATCTTTCTGTAAGGCAAAATGAATGTAACCTGTTACTTTGAGTATACCATCAGTTTTCTATTTCTATTTCACTTCTCCTCACCTGATTTCCTTTTAAGCGAACTTTTTCGATGTTATTTTTCAAACTTAAAGAAACTAATGATGAATCAACATTAACATAAATAATCATGTGTTAGAAAAGAAAATTTTGTAAGCCTCTGTAATTGTTTGATGATAGTAAATAAGAACCAGTTGAAACAGTAAGATTGAGAAAACAAAGCATTTCGAACAATGTAAAGCAATTAATATATTATTGAATGGACTCCATTATAAACTCTGTTCCTAAATCATAGTTTGAGATTAATGCCAATTTTATGGATGTGAATAGACGGTGTTCTAGATATAAATAGTTGTCATTCTCAAGACAAAATATTGTACTGTAGTTACAGTAGACCATTGTAACAAAGAGTGTGGTCAATGTCAAAGGTAAAACAAACGTCAAGACAGAAAAGTCTGCTTGGAAAGAGGAGGGAGAAAGTGAGTGTGGAGCGCAAAGTGCAGGAAATCGCCCATATACAATATTCCCATGGCGCCAAAGGAAGAATATGTCGTATAAGTAGCGGATGCATAAGAGATGAAGGAATTAACGACTGACTACGAATTAACGACATGCTCTAAATTAGCTATGAATAAATTAACAAATGAAGGTGCTGTAATTATACCCATAGCCTTATTCCTGGTTTGAACATAATAACGGGAATGAAATGAAAGGCATTTACCTCAAAGACGAATTCAGTCAGTGAAAGAAGAAAAGGAGAAGGAGGTCTCACAAGAAAACAACTGTCTCTGTCGTACTCACACTTGAACATAAACAAGTAAAATCGGACATCTGATGTGGTGTTCAGAAGGCTGAGGTAAGGAAGGGGAATGAAAGGCTGGGTAAACAGAAGAGTTCAAAAGAAGTAAGTAAAGCATTATCAGTTAGTTGCTAATCCTGGAAGATTGCTCTCTTTAAAACTAGTGATACTTAATAAAGATTGCCTTGGGTGTCCGAAATATTGTCCGGACAAATAATCCTAAGATTTAGACTCGAATTAAACCAAATTATCATAACAGAATATCCATTTACACTATTATTAAACCAACAATAGACATCTGAGTTTTAAAATGCCATCTAGCTTCTTTATTCTCATTGTCTATAGCCAATCCCATTCCTTACTCAGCATCACAGTGAGTACAGTCCAATTGATAAAAGTAGATGAAGGAAGTAGAAGAGGAAAAATTCTGAGGTATAAGTTATGGTTGAGAAAGGTTAATAAGAGAACAAGGATAGGAGTTGTTAGTCCACAACGTTCCATTATTTTCAGATTGGGAAGTTTTCGGTAAAAAATAGAGGGAGGTTAATTAAAACTACAGAATAAAAGGAAGATGAGAGAAATAGGGAAAAAAACCTTAATAATAGTCCCAATCCAGGGAAATAGTTCACCATCATAAGTAATCTTTTCACAAACTTAATATTGCTAATAGTACAGTATTGTATGAATAAAGTTCCCCTATCAAATCCACTACTAGGTGATGTGATTTACCTATTAATAACTAGGGAAATGTACATTTAACACGTAGAGCTAACATTCTCTGTTATAGTTTTTATTGGGAGTAGTGTCAACGAACGCTGTTAATGACTCCCGCTGAGGACTCATGACAACTCTGGATAAGATTCCTCTACTGGGCAAAACCTTGACAAGTATCGTTCCGGATCAAAGGTTTTAGTTCACCAAGAGATATTCCTTTTAGAAAAGTTTTCCATTATCTTATTTAGAATTAAAATACAAGAATTAATTAAAAAACACATCATCAAATATATTTAATATAGAGAGATACATTTTACATTCCATTTTAGACTGAGGAAAAAACTTTCCACTAAGAAAAAAAAACTAGTAAGATAGTCCCTTGAATTTTCGAGAAATTCCTAAACAAGAAAAAGATTAAGACCAACACCGAGTTTAGATGTGATATCTCGTTCTCAAGTACTGAAGGGAATATTAGGCAAGGATCCATGTCCAATGCTTCAAGGTAAAGTCAACGTTAAAGAATATTCACCACGCGTCTTTTATTCTTAGGCATAAATAAACAGATCATTTCTAAATTCACTTCAGATCTTAATGATTTGACGATAAAAATTATTTTTGGAGTCACGATACAATAAATAGGAAAATAAGATCAAACCCGCTCTATATTCATTTTATTTTGAACTAACAACCAATTTCCAATTCAACAAAATTGAATGAATAATACAATTTTCACCTTTCATGACGCCAGGTCAAACACTTTCACTATTTATTCAACCTTGGTAACAAAACTCATTCCAAAATTATGTTGAAATTCAATAAAAAAGAAATAAATTAGTATATAAGCCAGAACATGTTCATTGATAAATATTAGGGATAATATGAGTTCTACTACTTCTGTACTCGCGCCAAAATTTTAATTTATTGTCCCCGCTTTTACCATTTGACAATTTTAATAACCTTTTTACTAAGCACGGTCCTACAAAAAATTGTTTGTACGTAAGAGTAAAAAAGGCAAGAATAGCTCATAGTTCCATAACTCCATGTCACATTGAATCAGGTTTAATTATTCGAAGTCACCATTGTAGGAAAACGAATTTATGAGATTAACTCTTTAATATAAAATATAAATACAAAATTACCTCATAGAGGATCTCTATATAAATGTTATTGTTTTTTGAATTCATAACATATTTATCATTCTTCTTACTTGTTCAGACAGACATCTGACCTGATTATTCCGGTCTCCAGTTTGGGTGGTATGTGGATCCTAAATTTGAATTTGTTCCATTGAAAGATAGCACTTCCTTAGTTTTCAAATGTTGGATGTAATTAGTTACTTATGCATATTTAAACAGATAACACAACATTGTTTATTACTGTAAAAGTAATGCAAGACTATCAAAGATATGTTACTGATGTTAGGAATATAGCGAAGCAAAAAAATGGAGTATTTGACAAAATTGCAGATGACTTTACTTAAATGGAAACGACAATTATTTGACGAAATAATTAAGTCCAAGAAGGGAGGTGGGTGGCAGTGAGGGATCTAGAGCGTGGTGGCAAGGAGGTGGTCGAACTAAGTGGAAGCCTGCGCCAAAGTGAAACCAGGTCCTAACGATATTTTCCAGCAATTCTCTACGGGGACGTAGGCTATAGTAACGGGACCTTGGCGGTTTGGTACGGCCTTCTAACTGGCCTGTCCGCAAAAACCAACCCTCAAGCAAGCATTACCACCTAACCCATATTCTCCTCACATTTTCTCTTTACTTCATTGCACAGATGACTAATACTTCAAACTGATGAAAACCTAATTGTTTGTAATACATGTAATCATACCCTACGAGAAAAAAATCCTTAAGAAACAGCTTTGATTTGCTTTGAAACAGCTTTTATATCAAAGTAATAAAGAAAACTGATAATATTAGAATAAAAGTGAAGATTTATCGCTAACAAAATATCATATCAGTTGAGAGTCATAAAATATAGCAGCTTCTTTTAACCTCGACAAATGCTATCATCACAACCTTCCCAGGAAGTAAATTGACTATTAGGCATTCCTGGAACTTTGAATTCATCAGTTCACACATTGACTTACATCAAGTTCTTCACCACAGTAAGAAATACGGAAATGAGACAAAGATCATTCTTTCCTGATCTTTGACTTGAGTGAAACTCTAAGGCCAGTAGTTCTGTTTGAAAGATATTAGTCTCTTTTTTGAATTCCTCACTTCAGATTAGACATAGATTTTCATTTAATGTGTTTTCTGTGAAATCTTGTTTCTGAAATACCTATATATGGTAGTCTATCTGTGTTCTTTGAAAGTTTAATTTTTGGAAGAAGCTGTTTCATTAAAGCAATGGAAAATCCAGACAAGATCATGTAAGTTTTATAGATAAATTTTGGAAATGCAACTTATTCAATACTTAAGGCATATGATCACTCAAATCATATGTTTAACACTTACCTATACGTGTAACTCTTTTTTTAGCTACAGAACCCTACGACCCTCTGCCAGTTACCACACTGACTTTAGTGTAACTTCTTTTGAGAGAGAAATGCAAAATGGACGTACTCTAATAGCTATCGATCAACTAATAGCCTATAAGCCTAAAGCAAAGTAATAAGGCTATAGCCATCAAATTACAGCACGCTTGCTCAAAGGGAGGATCTTTTATATTTCCTTGTACAGATTCATCCCCTTTTGAGAAATAAAGTGGGTTGATTTATTGTGTAAATATGGAAAATGAGTGGAAATACAAGAGCATTTCTTGATCATAATCACCGAATTCCAAGCCATTAATATCTTATACTTTATAACTCGCATTAAGTAAGAAAAAGTACAATGTGAGAGTAAAAATAGGAAAATTAATTGAGTAACAATGATATATCTATCTAAAACAATCCTATTAGAGTTGAATGACATTGTAATAACAGAATAATTAGCGTATTTTGAGGCAAGATAAAGGAGGATAACCTATGACCTATAGGAGAGTGAATTTTGGAACAGTGACATCAACTCACTTTAACACACATACAACACAAACACAAACACAGACATAGATTTTTCAAGAAAAAGCCTGATACGCCCATTTTGACAACATATAGGTTACTTGAAATACTTAACTGTGTTTTCCGTTGACAGTAAATTGTTAAAACATAAATTATGGAATAATTTTATTGTTACCGACACAACCGTGGAATGTGCCATTTTCCTTCTAAACTATTTTAAATAACAATTTTTTAAATAAATTTACTTATGCAACATGAGGAAATAAAAAATTCGTTTCGTAGGCAAGTCACATTGAATGTATAATAAATAAGGTCTCAATAGAGATCAGGAATATGAAATATGCAAAACTTCTAGATAATTCACTCTTGCAGTGCAAATTTTTTAATAGCATTAAAAATGCAGATAAACACAACAAAATTCTATAAAAAAAAGCACAGCTTGGAGGCAAATAAGGAAAATACAAGCTGTTAAGTTTTAACTTAAATATTATCTTACTTTCAATTCCCTAATTTAATTTTCCTTTTTTTTTTTTTAAATTTATCTATTTTTAATAATCTTGTCCTTTTATTCTGAATATTTCTGCAAAGGCTTTTATAACGTTTGCGTATTTTTTACAAAAACTGACAACTTCCATATATTTTACTTTACAATAAATAAGTATAATAAACATGGAAAATGTTTTACACTGTATTAAGGTTTCTTCAATTCATTTTGAAGTTTTTTTTTAGTGTCTTATGGATGTGCTTGTGTGTGCAAGAGAGTAAGTGAGAGAAGAAGAGAGAACGTCAGAGACAGAGAGAGAGAGAGAGAGAGAGAGAGAGAGAGAGAGAGAGAGAGAATGTTTGCTTAGGTGTGCATGTATCCAAAAGTGTATATACTCGTAGGTTGGTTATTTTTATTCTAAATCCAAAAATTGCATTTACAATGTAGATGAGCCATATTTTTTTTTGGTAATATTTCGTCACAAGAAGATCACTTTATTGCCTATTATGTGTTTGAAGACACCAATCTTTCCACCTAAACGACTACTTTCAAACTGATTAATTAATGAATTATACATTAACCATAACCTACTATAACTGTATCCAACGTGAAAACAAAACATATTTCTGAAATGTAGGAATTATAAACTATTGAAATAACTTAAAATTTGTAACTCGGCGATACTTTTGAATTAAAAGTACGACTCAAATTCAGTTTTAATTTCTGATAAAGATTGATTAATCCATTTTCAACAATATTGCATAATTTTAATATATAAATTATTATTTAACACTATTTTTCTTTTTTATCCGGGATTGGTCACCAAACCTCGATAAAAAAAAATATTGTTAAATATATGTGGTCGAGATAAGGAAAACATTAAATTATTATTTATCATCAGTTATTTCAATTTACGAAATTAAAATAGTAAAAATATGGATATTCTGAAGCATCTAGTGAATTATAAACGGTTGTCTTGATAGAAGGGAGAAATAAATCGGAGTGGATGTACTGGGCCATGAGGACATAATGATGCGGAGAAGAGAGGAGAATGAGTCAGAGAGTAGGTAGATGCTGTCAGTATCAGGCACGCGCGTCTTCAGTGTCATTCAGCAACAGGCCATTCTAACTTCACTATGCACCCATTTTTATAAGAAATACAATTAGAGCAATCATTGCACTCAAATCATGGGTTTCTCATTACAAATTATTTTTTAATTAAGTTTTTCATTTATTTATTGGCCAACTCCCACCTGTTTTGATCGCTGTGCACCTTAGCTTTCCAGCCATTACACCAAAGATCAAATCAGGCCGACGATTTAACGTGTTGCCCTTTTGTCACCTCCAAGTTTTGCCACCCAAAACTTGGGGTGTCCGAGGTGGACCTCGTGGAGGCGGGCACCACGATTCTACGTCGCGCATTAGACCAAGAATTAAATTAACTAGTTCACGCAATAATACCAGGGGGCGAAAACAACAAAAACGGCAGTTATAATCCTGGTATAAGGTGGCTCATTTACCTCACTACCAAACATTTTAACGCTGGGTTACAATGGCTCTCTTTTTCCTGCCCACCTCGTGGATGAACTCGAGCTATGCCTTCACGTTTTTACGTTTGAACGATACCTCGTAAAGCTCGCTTGCCTCTTTGCCAACTATCGCCTCGACCTTTGTCCTTTCATAGGCATATCTGGGGCACTCCTCAATCACATGCTGGACTGTCTGAGGGCTCCACCCACAGAGACATGTAGGATCCTCCAACTTGGTGGCCAACTCCCACCGTAGAATGTCTAAATTCAGGTGACGTGTTGACCAGAAAGATACACGACAGTGTTATTATTCACCATCTTGTGTGATACTCAAACTCTGTAGCTGGTGGCAGGTGTCCATCTCCTCTGCTAACCTTATAATGTAGGCATACGTGCATGCTGTCACCCCAAACCTATAGGAATAGGCGGCTAGAGAGGCATGGTGAGCTGGGCTGTGAGAAGACTTTAGGGTATCTGATTCAGCACTAGGCAAGCCTAAAAGTTCCTTTTCGACTATGCGAAGTAGTTAGATACAACACACCTCCTAGTGCACAAGTGCAAGCAGTCTTGGAGTAACCCTCAGGTGACATTTGTGTACTAATAACTTACCTGTTTATCCCCGTTTCATTCTCTCCACACCTAGTTTTTGGCACTCACTGACGGAAACGAGCCATCCTGAACGTGGAAGGCTACTTATTAGTTTAAGACTATCTTTTCTTCAACATTTGTAAATTATAAACGGGTGTATTGATATAAGGGAGAAATACTATTTTTGTGTTCTCTCCTGGGATTGCCACTGCAATCCTTAATTTCTAGTTAAATTATAAACAAAGATTTATTATTTTAAATAATTTAATATCTGAAATAGCGTATATTTATAATGAGGCATGTGCCTCAAACCTATCTTTCATTTTTAAATAACTTTCCTTTCAAGATAGATACGTAATTCGTATTCGTAATGTTTGGAGATGTTTTGTCGTTCATGAACAGTTTATTAAATCAGAAGAAACAAAACAAATCTTCAAAAATGTAAAAAAAACGATCATTATAAATAACTAATAAGTCGCACAAGTAAACTTTTGTTTGTCATATTTAATTTGGAAATAACCAAATTATTTCCGAATCAAAATAGATATGATTGATGAAATTAATAATCTATTATTTTAAATGATAATTACCATTAATGGAGAATAGATGAATATCTTCTGAGTACTTACCTAAAAAAAAAAAGAATTAATTAGTTAAAAAAAAATAGTTCAGTAAATTATGAAATGATATGTGTGTGATGCAAGCAATATTATTTCAATAAATTATAAAACAGTAATGCAAAAACCACTAAACTAAAATGAGATATGTAAATACAGAATGATAAAAATAGAAACAAGTCTATATGTAAGTGACGAAATTAATGTTGGAAGCCTGAAATTCCCATTGCATGTAAAACGTAGAAAGTATTCATATGGATTAAAGGTAGATTAAAATACGTATGCATTAAAAAAAAAGATCATACGATACCAGCAGCAAGAAGGGTTTCTGGAGTGTGATAATGGAAATAAGCAGATGAAATAGCAGAAAACAAATTGCACAATGACAAATTTCTAAGCAAATTCCTTAGCAAGAATTCAGTTAAAATGAGGCATTGCAGCATCAATTTGGAAGCAGTTTGGAAAGAAACTCATTTCCGCAGGATATTTAGATAATAAAGAATTACAACTCATTGGACTGAATCTATGATTGTCCGCGATTTCAATACAGGAATCTATCCTCTTCAGGTTGACTTCCTACAGGAACATGCCAAAGTTTAACAATATTGAAACATGTAACCCAAAATGTTTTTCTTATGATTGTTTGTATGTATGAGTGGTTTGTCGGTATTAAGGGTGAATTCAATAGTCTTAATGATCCTTATAGGCCTATAATAATACATTACAATAATACAATTTCTTGTTCTGTTGTGATTCTTACTACCTCTTCAAAATTTGGAACGGTATTTGAGTGGTTTTAAAGGAGAAAGGAAGATGATAACGTTGAAATTGATGATAAATTGATGATAAAAGAGCAATTTTGCAAAAACAACTAAGCTTGGAAAGTATTATGAGAGCTATTTAGCAATGGGATTTATAGTTTAAATGTAAACAGAGAAGCAAGACCATATTGTGTAGTATTTATGACTACTCTAGCTGCAAAAGGATGAAACCAAGCAAATCAAAAAGGCATTTAGAATCAATACAATCTTAATATGTGCACAAATTATACAACTTTTCAAGAGAGAACCAGAAAAAATTAATGATCCGAAAAAACTTTTGACAAAACAGGGATGTTCTTCTGAAGCCCCGCTACATCATACAATGCTACTTACAGAATTGTGAAGTGCAAGAGCTTCGCTGAAATACAGAAATTGCTTCGAACAGATATGGTAAAAGCAAATGTCGGGTGGTCATTTACTAAGCATTTGAAATGAATTGCACTATCTGATAAAACAACGTAGATAGAGTTACTTTCTTATAACAGATAAGAAATACGATTTTTCTATAATAGGGAATTAAATATCTGACATAAGCGATGATTTGTAATATTAGGTGTCTGCAGAGCTTAACGACTATTTGTGATCTACAAGAAGATGAAGCTACCAATGCTGCCAAAGATGTTCATTTGTTAACATATATAATATCTGTTATTTAAACAACTCAGGCACAAAAGCAAATAACAAAGAAAAATCTTTATTTTGCAAACTAATTGAAGGTCAAGCCAATGGAAATATTGATATCATTAATATTTTATGAACTAAAACTAACTTTAATTTAAATGTACACCAATGGAGCCAGATCATGGTCAGGCAGAATTATTGAGCTTCAAGCATTCGTTAATAATAGCACAAAATTCAGTTTAGGATACTTGTAGCTACACATTCAATGGCTTAGAGCTAGTAAGTTTAGCACAGAGCTGAGTTTTTGATATTCTTAAGAAAGCTTTAAATTTAATAAAAAACAGTTTATTGGAATGTCAACAATTTTCAGAGCTATGTGAAGCCATGGGCAGAGAATATTCAGTTATATACTATTACTGCGAAACGAGATCACTTTCACTAGGTAGAGTGCTGCAAAGATTTTTTGAAGTGAGATACTAGAATCGCATATTCTTCGATGACCATCACTTTAGACCATCTTCTGTTGGAGTGATGAAGATTTTATTTAGGAATCGCCGTGCTCTGTGGATGTGTATGATGGGAAAGCGAATCAAGAAAGCCAGCAAATTTGAACGCAGTACTCAGCGCTTTCGTAGGAAAACTCTAGTTCTGAATAGAGAACGTCACAAAAGGAGTCTTTGATATGTTTTAAAGTTAACGGACGTTCTTATGAATGAAGATTGTGAACCATATTGTACTGACACTTGGAAGAGCTATTTCAAGATTTCTAAGCGTATTTTTAACAAATAGACTTTCAATGCACAATCGGATAAGAATATGTTTACTGACAGTGTTGACAGCTCATTTATAAATACTTCTTCAAAAATGAATATCTTTCCTTCTTTAAAAAAAAAAATACAAACAATCAAGAAGAAAGTTTTTTCTTAAATGGACCATTAAACACAGAACACCTAATGCTGTTCAATATACCTTCTCTTGTTGAACTTGTAGTTTTTAGTCACAATTGATAAATAAAACACCAAGCTTGCTATAATCCTCTCGGGTGAAATAATGTATGGATAAATTAAATGAATATATATGAATTCATAGTAATACATGAATTTAGAAAAGATTAATTTTTAACAATTACTATTTAATCCGGTAATGTAACTCACAGATACCTAAAACGGGTGCCTGACAACAAATGAACTGAACTACCTAAACCCTAAACTCCAGTAAAATGAAATCCATGTAGTAAGACAATTGAAAATAATTATTAATAATTTACTTAGGTATTAATTTACCAATGACAATATAACAATGAAAATATTGATCTTGAACTGAAAAAAGATACACGAATTTCACACTTCTACAGTTTTTAGGCATCTGAGACCTTGGATAACGTCGAACAGATGTTTCAGAGAAAGAATTTGTAATGGGCTCAGTGTATTCAGATTCTCAAAAGTCATTTGGTTGGAAATATTTCAATCTAAATATCTTGCTATAAACTTTCACATCTTTTATCAAATGACTATCACAGATTTAGACGTAAACACAATCTAAAAACCCATATACATAGTACACTTCAGAAAAAATTAAGCATAACTATTTTTTTAACAATGTGCTTACATGCTGAGAGTAGGGTCCATTAAAGTGGTCAGAAATAGTGTAGATTGCTACACAAAACAGTATGTATGAACGGAACGCGTACACAAAATACGTAAATGAAACCTGCATTTCCACTTAACACCACACAAAAGGATCTAAGCATTAAGACTTTAAATTTTAATCAATATTTATTTACAAATATTTCGTTTTGATTTGCTAAATTATTCAGAATAACTTGAAATATATTTTTAACCCATAATACTCTACTGGACTAACTAAATGTTTATTATTACTAATGAGTTTTAAGCTTTAACATTATTATGCTGCTCTGTATTAAAACTGACAAGTAAAACTTTTTTCAAAGAAAGACTAGGCTAGTTCCAGTGTTCTAGGATATTAATTGTTATCTGATCAATCTCTAAAACCTAGAAGTTTGATAACAAACCACTGGAAAACTCATTTAATGTCAGGTATTCACTCAAGATGCGACAAATTCATGAGATTGAATAAGATAAAAATTAGGACTCCCGATATAGATGAACCCGTAATGCAGTACCATCATATTTACAACGGGTAACGAAAATTAATAAATTATCTCTAAAGCTATCAAGGAGAAAGTTTATTGCAAGTATGTAGCAAACTCTTCAGAATAAAAAATTCTTTATTTATTGTCAAAGTAATAAATATTTATTTTTTATTATGTTTTAACAGTAAAAATAAATTTCACTTCGAATAAAATATGTTAGAGGTCTACAATTAGTTCTACCAAAAAGTAAACTCATTATCACAAATAGTCTACAATATATTGATTATTAAAATGTGGCTGCCATATTTAGTCAATTATGATGAAAATGAGATTGGGGTGATTGATGAGATTCTAATCATTAGAATAATGGTGATCACTTGTAACACACCACAGGGCACACTGAGTTTAAACAGCCAGCAATAACTTCAGGGGACCTAAAAACATGTAAATTTGTCAAAATTTAAAAAAGATTTCCTTCTACGATTGCTATACTTTACTTATATTATATTAAAAATTAACTAAAACGTTTAGTGCGGTTATCAAAATAAACGGATAAGTATAGGGAGAGAACTAGAACCAGGATCAGGACACTGGTCCTGGTTAAAATCATTTATATAGTAGTTCTTAACTACAATGTATTAGTTGGGATAATTAACAGAAATCAGATAGTCCCCAATGGTGGCACTCTAGTATGGTTTTTACAATCATTTCTAAGAGAAATTTGCGTCAGAATTGAAGAAAATTTGTTTCCACTGGAACAAATTATTCTTAATAGGGTTCACAGTATATTATTGAAAATCACAATCATTTCCTCAATGTATATAACTATTAATAGATAAACCGTTCCCTATATTATAATAATTAAATGTTGTTTTTTTTCAGTAAACTGTAATATGGTATTTCCAGTTAAAACTAAATCTCACACAGAAATTACAAGTATTTAATATACAATCACTGTTTGTTGTTTGATTTCCAAGTCCACACTTATAAGGCTCTCATCTTTTAGTGATGTTCTAGGGGCGGAAATTGTGGCTCATTTATTATTTGGCACCCATTTTTAGAAATGGGCTAGCCACGTTACCTGTTGATTCAACATTGGGAGTCCTAATAAACTCAAGTTTATTTAGAGTAAGGATCTTTTTGGAGTACCTGAAATCGTACAGGCTCGGGGCCGACGTTTTAACGTCCTCTCCGAGGGATGATACACTCAGATTTATTCACCACCCGCATAAATTAACCAGTTCAGAGGCGAGTACGTTAACCACTGAGCCAACCTGGCTCCTAATCACTCATCCTCATGTGCTTTCATTCCTATTCTAATTTTTTTTAACAAAAAAAAAAAATTAAAAGTTCGAACTACTTAAATTAAAGGATTTAAGCACTCACGATTTAGATTCCATTCAATATTTATTTACAAAAACTTCTATTTGATTTTCTATGTTATTCAGAATAATAGAGTTATTTAAAACGACTATATAAAGTAATGTTTTTCAATCCATTATTAGAATAGTTAAAGCTAACTTGAAAAACAAAAGAGGTTGAGAAACTTAGAATAATAAATAAATTAAAAACAAAAGCAATTAACCGGTATAATAATTTGAACTTTTTTTATACGAATGATGAAGGCCTAAGTACCAGTTCCGTTTGTTGATATTATCTATGATTCTACATCAGGAGGCCTAGATTTCCCGCTTTCTAGTTAAAATGAACAAATGACAAAATCTAACTCAATATAGTAAATAAAAAACAAGTTTTAAGTTGTTAAACAAAACTATTAATGCCATAATTATAATTATAATTATCTCATTTAAAAGGAACAGACAAACTTTTTAATATGACATTTTAACAATAACAATATATGTGATTTGTAAATCCGGGAGAGCTCCATATGGTTGAAGCTCTGCAGGAAGTAACTGAATGAGGGTAGCCGTGAGTGTCGTCCGGGAGATCTGGGCGGCCTGTAGGCTGTGTAGAAAGTAGGCCGGCAGTCTAGTCCATCCCACCCACCTCCAGGACCAGAGCGTCTTCAACGCTTTCTGTCCTCTGCCAAAGTCGGCCCGATTCCATTCCAGCAGTAAGCATTCCTTTCTTATTAGCTGCCCATCAAACCGACTCTTGACACAATACTGATGTAATTACAGCAACTTTACTCAAAGTGGGCAATCCTATGATAAAGAGTTTGTACACGACACTTCCACCAACCATTAATTACAAACTAAGAGAAGAAGGAGACAAATCTACAGTGGCCTACACTTAATTTTACAAAAAGTGAACTCGTTAACAAACAACTGATTTTCTGTTTTGTTTCAATGTGACTATATATAAGATTTTACATAAACACGTGAAATAACAATCAATGATCAAACCACAATAAGAAAAAACAGTTAGGTTTTTGACTCTGACGAAGACCGCTTGTTATGGTTGAAAGATCTTAGTCTTGTTTACCCATTTTCCCATTTCTTATTGTGGTTTGATCATTGATATATATATTTATAAAGCAGTTCAAAATTGAAGACAGGCAGAACACAAAGTACAGATACATACTTACAAACTCTAATTTTCGGGCAATCCGTCTTCAGGAGAAAAGAGAAAGGGAGACTAAGCACCTTTATGAAGTGAATATATACCATATACATATATTAATCGTTAATGAATTATTTCTTTACATGTAACTACAATAATTTTATCCGCTAAGGAAACTTGAAACTATTGGGCAATCTGACACATTATTAAAATTATTGCACTGAGGGTCTAAATGTCATCCGACTCGTAAGTTACGCATCCATACCTGTCATATTCTCATCGTCCCATTGTTTTAACTAAATTGAATTTCAAATTTTAAGTTCTTTCATGACCTTCATAAGTGTGCATAGAGAAGCACATCTCCTTTCTATGGCTTAGAATATGATTGACAAAAATCTTCATCCTCTCTAATCCGATGTTCTCGCATTCAGATATAATTCTATTAATGGTTTCTACCTCTTCTACACAGAGAGTCTGTATTCTTCATCTGATGTCAAATACAGATTCCATTCATAGTAGTTAAGAAGATACATTTCTAATAGATGTTATATATATACTTTTAAATTCTTCTTTTCAAGGTATAGTAATCCTTACAAATGTAAGTCCAGTTGGTAAGCATTGTAAACCAAATGGGATTGGTTGTTCTCGCCACCCATTTACTAGTTTCTTCTAGAAAAGAAGTGTTCAAACCAGAAGCTGCTGCTAACTTTAACAGTGTATGCTTGAAAGAAGACTTGCTGCTATAATACACCAATATATATATATATATATATATATATATATATATATATATATATATATATATATATATATTCACTGATAAAACGAAATACGATCCAAACTGGACACAATACGAGTTCGAGATTAACAAAGAACAACACACAAAGTAGGGAAACACACTTACAGACTCAAATTTTCGGGTAATCCGTCTTCAGGAGAAAAGAGAATGGGAGACCAAGCACGTTGTAGGCGCAACGGCAAGTAACCAACCCGGCAACCGCCAGTGCTGTCAACCGTACCCGGTCTTA
Source organism: Hermatobates lingyangjiaoensis (assembly GCA_026182355.1). NCBI lineage: Eukaryota > Metazoa > Arthropoda > Insecta > Hemiptera > Hermatobatidae > Hermatobates > Hermatobates lingyangjiaoensis. Next base: position 3,898,601 of record JAPFBL010000329.1, read on the forward strand.
AAGTATAAAATTAGGAGAAGATATAAACAGAAGCTCAGATAAGCAGTACTGGTTGGGTAAAACTATAAGTAGGTGAAAAATTATAAACAATATAAGATAAAAACAAACTATAAGAAACAAAAATAATGATAGAGAAAAGAAGAAAAAATAAATAAATAAAAATAAATACAATACAAAAAACTTGCATTGGTTGTTTTAGTAAATAAAAGATAGAGACTGAATAAAAGGGTAAATATGGGAAACTAGTTAAGAATAAGAATTTAGAAAAATAAAATAGGATAAAACAAACTAGTAGTAAGTGAAGAAGACAAAATAGATAAACACAGAATATACGAAAGAGGAACAAAGAAATAAGTACTAGAGAATAAAGAATACTGGAAAAAAAAGGTACAAAAAAAAAAAAAAAAAGTGGAGGAAAATGGAGGAAATGAGGAAATCCTCCGTCCATTCGAATCCTGCCGCAAGCTCTACTCCCAGAGTTACCCTCCGTAAGTTTAAACCTCTTTCCACTAATGAGCCTCCACCCCTTCTAGCCTCTCATCCGTTAGAGCAATTCATTTCCCAACTGCTCAACAGGGTTTCTAACCCTTCTTTCCTTGATAGCCTTAGACCCCCTGACAACCTATCCCCCTCCGAACGAAGGGCTATTAATAACTTGATTAATAATAGTAATCTGTTAATTATGCCAGCTGACAAGGGGTCCACGGTTGTACTCATGGATCGTGATCATTATGAAAGCGAAGCACTGAGGCAGCTGCGAGACCCATTGTTCTACCAACCTCTCTCCTCCGATCCCACACCTAATTTTCACAAGAAGTTGGTCACCCTGCTCCGTTCCTATTCCAATTCAGAGGGTCTCACTGATGAAGACCTTAAGCTCCTTATCCCCAATACTCCCGATGTCCCATATTCTACATCCTCCCCAAAATACACAAACCTTATCACATGCCCGACAATCCACCTCCTGGAAGACCTATTGTTTCATCCTATAAATGTCTTACTGAAAGGATTTCAGCCTTCGTAGACTCAGTTCTACAACCTTTAGTAAGACTCCAACCCTCCTACTGTAAAGACTCATTCCACTTTCTGGAACTCCTCAAAAACCTATCCCTTCCTGCATCCACCCCCCATCCCATTCTCCTAGTGACGATGGACGTGACCTCGCTTTACACCGTTATCAAACACGATGAGGGCTTAGAATCCTTACGACACTTCCTCACTTCCAGACCTCTCCCCCATTTACCCTCGACTGACTTTATAATCTCCCTAACTGACTTTGTCCTCAAACATAATTCCTTCCGTTTCAAAGATGACTTCTACCTGCAAGTCAGAGGAACTGCCATGGGAACCAGGATGGCTCCCTCTTTCGCGAATCTTTTTATGGCACATTTAGAAAATAGTTTCCTTCACTCTTACCACTTGCTCCCCTTATTTTACACCCGTTTCATTGACGATATATTTTTCATCTGGCCCCACGGTAGTTCCGAACTTGACTCCTTCCTTCTGAATTTTAGAACTTTCTGCACTTCTGTTTCTTATACCCACAACGTTTCAGCCACCTCTATGACCTTTCTTGACATCGACATTACCCTCCAGGGCAACAACCTCATTACCTCCGTTCACTCTAAACCCTCAAACCCACACCAGTACCTCCACTTTAATAGTTGTCACCCTCCCCACATAAAGAAATCTATCCCCAGATCCTTATCCATCCGAATCCACCGTATTTGCAACCGACTCCAGCAGAAGAACCTGCACCTCAACTCCCTCAGAACCAAGTTCCTGGAGCGTGGTTATCCGCCATCGTTACTGGAAAGAAGACTGATCCCTGCGAATTTATCCGTCAACCCTCCTTCCGTCTCCACTTCCCCGGTGAATGAGTCTCCCCTCCTTGTTACTACCTTCTTCCCCGGTATACACAAACTCAAACGCATTATCAAAGATCTGTTCCCCATCCTATCCTCTTCTCCTTCCACGTCGACTATTTTCCCCAGCCAACCCCGCCTCTCATATAGACGTTCCCCCAACCTTGGCAACCTCTTTTCCCACAGAGACTTGACGTCCAGGCGCGTCAACCACCCGTCTGTGGGCGCTAAGAGTTGCGAAAGGCGGGGGTGCCTGACCTGTCCGCTTCTCAACCCCCTTTCACACTTCACTCCATCTTCCCATAACCAGTCCTTCCCTGTTGCTAAGGACTGCTCATGTACATCCAAAAATTGTGTTTACAAATTGGACTGTACTCGTTGTGATGCGTTCTACGTAGGACTGTCCTCTAACAAGCTCAGCCTCCGTATGAACGGTCATAGAGCATCCGTTAACAACAACTCCAATTTACCTGTCGCCATACACGCCAAATCCCACGGTCTGTCTCTTAACGACTGCTTCAGTGTGCAGATTCTGCGTCAGATTCCCCCTGGTGATAATACCGTGACCCTTAGAGCCTCTGAGGAGGCTCACATCTGGTTGCTCGGGGCGCGCAGTGCACCTGGACTTAACCTTAAAAGATAATTTTTTTTTTTTTTTTGTACCTTTTTTTTCCAGTATTCTTTATTCTCTAGTACTTATTTCTTTGTTCCTCTTTCGTATATTCTGTGTTTATCTATTTTGTCTTCTTCACTTACTACTAGTTTGTTTTATCCTATTTTATTTTTCTAAATTCTTATTCTTAACTAGTTTCCCATATTTACCCTTTTATTCAGTCTCTATCTTTTATTTACTAAAACAACCAATGCAAGTTTTTTGTATTGTATTTATTTTTATTTATTTATTTTTTCTTCTTTTCTCTATCATTATTTTTGTTTCTTATAGTTTGTTTTTATCTTATATTGTTTATAATTTTTCACCTACTTATAGTTTTACCCAACCAGTACTGCTTATCTGAGCTTCTGTTTATATCTTCTCCTAATTTTATACTTTAAGACCGGGTACGGTTGACAGCACTGGCGGTTGCCGGGTTGGTTACTTGCCGTTGCGCCTACAACGTGCTTGGTCTCCCATTCTCTTTTCTCCTGAAGACGGATTACCCGAAAATTTGAGTCTGTAAGTGTGTTTCCCTACTTTGTGTGTTGTTCTTTGTTAATCTCGAACTCGTATATATATATATATATAAAGATTTCACATAAACACGTGAAACAACAATCAATGATCAAACCACAATAAGAAATGGGAAAACAAGACTAAGATCTTTCAACCGTAACAAGCGTTCTTCGTCAGAGTCAAAAACCCAACTCCTGTTGGGTTTTTGACTCTGACGAAGACCGCTTGTTACGGTTGAAAGATCTTAGTCTTGTTTTCCCATTTCTTATTGTGGTTTGATCATTGATTATATATATATATATATATAGTTAAAATAAACAGTGACACATAGACTGAAACATAACAAAGACGCACTTTTCAATATTTTGACCGTAATGGCGGTCGTCCTCAGGAGAAGAAGTGAATTGACGGAGGGACGACAGTCATGTTTATTTTAAGTGTTATCTGTCCTGCCGGACCGTTTTTCGTTTATCATGGTATATATATATATAAGGCACGGAAACAGATTTTATATGGCCCAAGCTTATGATATAGCATTCTTAACATGATTCAAGATGTATACACAGCAAGCATATTTAGCAAAATAAAAATAATTTAAAAGTAAAAAAAAGTAATTTATTTTATGGCATAAGTAAATAAAACATCAATTCAAGTTATATATACAATCAAATAGATTTAAAACAAACAAAACTTGTAAATTGAAATATTCAATGTATTTACGAAACATAAAATAACATTAATGAAAGGAGGAATGTGTCTTTATAATATTACCTTAGAACATTCGTATTTTATCTGACATTTGTGTTCAAGTTTGCTTCTAAAATTATTCATTTTAACTTGTAATGTAATAGTTTATTATATATTTGTTACATTTATTTATAATACATTTGCACTACTGTCATCGGCGAGCATGCAAGCCACTGGACTACCTTGGCTTCATGAATTTACTTTACTACCAGTGTTTATATTATGCAGATATTAAATTAAAAAAAAATTGTTACAATTTAAATATATACATTTGCTACTACAATGATCGGCGATCACGCAAGACACTTGCTACCTGGCTCCAATTTTGGGAATATGGTGATAACTTTTCTTTTATTTTACATTATTCAGGTAATAAATAATATATATTTTAATTTCAGGTCACTATCTCCACTGAAAATGGGTGAACAAACAAACAAATCAAACAATTCACCAACTTTATATATAGATATATCTTAAATGCGTGCAGTGTGAACGAAAAAAAAACTATTTTGGGACTTTGACGTTTGTACACGATTTGAAGTACCCTGATTCTACTTTTGATATTCCTGCAATGATGTCTCGATACATGTGGGTGGGAGGGTGGCTCAGCGTTGACAGATCTCAATGACACTTGTCACGTATGTAGTGTATAGAGTCGTAATGTGAAATACTAGTTTTAGGCAATAAAGTACCATAAATAAGGCACCATCCGTTCTTTATAATAAAACAAGTACTAATTTTTTTTGCAATTTTCTGGTTATTCTAGAGGCTTTAATTACTGTATAGCATTGATAGCTTGTGTGAGTAATATACGATATCCATATCATAAATTGTGAATTATTCCATGAAACACGATAAAGGAACTACACCACACATTACACCATAACACGAGAAAGGATAAATATTAACTTCAATCAACAATTACATGTCCGATTTGTTAAAGTTAATTTTATAAAATATTTAAAATAACATGAATAATTTATCATCATTTTAAAGTATAAAAGATCTGGAAATAATTATTTACAAAAACATATACGATTATCAATATAATTAAACTGAAATGACACTAAATAAATGAAATTAAACGAAATAATAATTTAAAGATATTTGCATTGTATTAGCATAAAACTTTCAGGGATTTTGTTCAGAAGTATTATTTAGAAAGAAGCTTATTATTTTCTCTGCTTATACTGCTGTGAAACTTCACTCTAGTAATAATCATTTCGTTTCCTCTCACTTTGATTACTTTGGTGAAATTTAAAGTAATGCATATAAGCTGATATTCAGTTGTTTTATTATTAATTTTCTATTTATTTATTATGCTTTAATAAATTCTTAAATTCTATTCAAAATAAATAAGCAATATTAAGCACGCAAACTGTGTCACCTACCTCTAATTCATAACTGATCTTGATTTCATGGCATAGCACTTTAGTTTAATTTAACGATTTCATTTAATCAATATATTTCTATGCATGTTACAAACTTTATAACTATGGCTACTTGTAGTAACTTTATTGGTAAATCATAGGATTTAAATCAATGATAATGTTAGCTGTTTTCATTAATTATTGGACAATAATCATTTAAATGAAATACTCGTATATCTTCCAAGTGTTCGGCAATTTTTCTAAAAAAAATTTCGAATTACATTTTTATTATAATTGGCAAAAATGTAACAACTACATCAAAATCAATTAATTTCTGATTAATGGGTAAACAAACAACAAAAAACAAATTAAAACACATCTCACATCTGTAAGGTGGTAAACATTTTTTAATGAGAGACATTTACTAGAAAGCATATAAATTTCAAGTGCATCAACAGTAAGTTTAATTAATTAATTAAACTGACTTCTCATTATTTCTACTAATCAGTTTACTATGGTTTTGTTGTAACTTGACTAATATATGAACTCATAAAAAATTAGTTATGGGGACTTCAGAAATACAAAATTTATCAAACATTGGAGATCGTTGGAGATTGGAGGTACGATAGTAACTGTATTTTAGATAAAAAATTAACCGTGTCAACGAAAAGTTTTACTAATTATTGAATTTAAACACTAACATATTACAACATGTTACAAATATGCTGAATATATTATTATTATGTCCGTTGCGAGTAAAAGGAATGACAGAAGCAGATATATGGTAAGTGATTTGTGAGGAAGGTCCAGATAAACAGTAGAGGCGCCCCAGATATGCAATCGGAAGTCAAGACAAACGTGTGTTGGATCACCAGACAAGACAAACGCCTTGTACAAACATGCCTCTAACACACCATTCCATAATACACCTCTAATCTGAATCTAAATTCCAACAGAACAAAACAGATAACTCAACTGTCCGTAACTTCTGAGCTATAAACGTTTTATATATGATACAGAAATAGCATGAATCAAACAGCAAACCTTAGAAAAAAACGCACGACTTTTCCATAGGTCAATGACACTTCATGGACTTCAAAGCACTTTTTTTCATTTTAAAGTACTTTCTTAAAAGGAAGTACAATAAAAGTAACGCATTAAATATCGCAAATTCAGAAATGATCTCTTAATTATTCAAACGGATTGAGCTAATATATTCTAAATTGTTCATAATCGTATAAGATTTAAAATTACAAAATGAAAAGAAAATATCTTTCAAAACGAACTTACAGTGAGACATATTAATATAAAAAAACAGATAAAAATTTAGCATTTACTAAGATTGGAGGATTGTAAATCCAGGGTTACAATAAATAACTCTGTACTGTAAAAACTTTGAAACGATGAAGATATTAGGCTATTAAGTCATAATATATTCACAAGTTTGAACTACTTTGTATTTCAATTTGTTTTTAACAGTTACTATTCACTCACCCTTTAAATGCAAAAGAAGGAAAACTTCATTACTTATTCAAGCAAAGTATACCGCAATGATGTAACCAATATTCCAGTTTAAGTGAAATGGTGGATACCGCAGCAACATCAAAACAAATCTTATTTGAAAGTCCAAGAAAACAAATTAAAAACATATCTCACATCTGTAAGGCGGTAAACATTTTTTAATAAGAGACAATTACTAGAAAGCATATAAATTTCAAGTGCATCAACACTAATACTGTTCGAAAACATAGTCACGATTGTCTAATATTCTATCAATAATTAAATGGCAAGATTAATTTTAAACTTTCCATGTTTAAATTATTAAAGTATGTATAGTCATCATGTAGACAACTGGTTTTGAAATTTCAATGAATTTACTTACCTTGAGATTCCTTGAATATATTTTTTCTTAACAATAAGTAAAGTATATTAATCACCAAACAAAAAATCGATATACATAATTTAACGGATTAACATGTCTCGACGTCCATTAACCCCTTCCACCTTTTTAAAATTACCGTATGCGCGCCCAGTCACAAAGAATATAATAGACGAGAATCAATTTAGGAATTAAATATAGAATAGGGCATAAGAAAAAAGTATACTTCTAGAGTAATAAATGAAAGAAAACAGAGGGATGAACAAAGGATACATAAATAGAAATAAAAGACCAAGCTTTAATAAAAATAAAATAAAACTTAAAATAATAATACAAATACAAATAATAATAATAATAAATACATTAATTAAATGAATAATAAAACATTTATGAGATATAAAAAAATAAGTGATAAAAATAAGATAATTAAAAATAAATGCAAAGACAATGTACTATTTAACTAATTGAAGCATTATAATTTTATATTAAGGCCAGGTGCACTGAGCACACTTGCAGCCGAACATGGACTTCTCCAGAGGCTAATAGAATACGATCATTTATGATCCAATGAAATCTATCCAGAAATCTTTTAATCCTGCCGATAATCTTTCTCAAGCTGAGCGAAAGTCCCTTAAAAACTTCATAAAAAACCGTCATCTCCTCATATGTCTGCTGACAAGGGATCCACAGTTGTGCTAATGGACCGCAATGTTTATGACCGACTTCCTCAGGCACAACTGTAGGATCTCATTTTACTAGCTTCTTTCCTTCGATCCAACCTTCAACTTCCATCAGGAGTTGGTTCATCTCCTTAGCACTTACGCCAACAAGGAGGTACTTACTGACGAAAGCATCGAAGTTCTCACACCTAATACACACCATTCTACAATTTTTTACATCCTCAAAAACTCGACAAACCTTTTAGAAGGCCTATAATCCACCTCCCGGAAGGACCACATATTCCAGCTACGACTGGCTGACTAAAATAATATTAGCGGTTGTATATTATATTCTACATCCTCTAGTAAGTAGTCAACGTTAATTTTGTAAAGACTCTCTCATTTCCTTGAAAAAATAAAATCTCATCCAATCCAGATGTTACTATAAATGTAACCTCACATTAAACAGTTATAGACCACTATGAGGGCTTAACCACATTGTACTAGATCTTTTCAAAATCCTTCCTTAAAATAATAATGATACATAAAATCATAAATAATAAAATAAAAAATAAATAAATACAAAGGCAATGATCTTATTAAAACATATCTTCAGATTAAGGCCAGGTGCACTTCGTGCACTAAGGAGCGTTCCGCTTCTCCACATAGGCTTCTCCACAAGCTCGTATAATACCAACGTGGCTTTCAGAGGAGATTTGTCACAGAATTTGCACCCTGTAGAACTCACTGAAGGGGAGTCCATGGTTACTATCATGAATGGCGATGGGAAAATGGGAGTAGTTGCTTACGGAATTTCTTACTATAGTATAGAGGTTATTTTTGTTTCACGAGTTTATTATAAATCTTGTTTATATATATATCTCAGTTCAAAAACGAAGGAAAGCAACACACAGAAAAAGAGACACACTTACAAACTCAAATTTTCGGATGATCCGTCTTCAGGAGAAAAGAGAATTCTTGAATCTCTTTTCTCCTCAAGACGGATCATCCGAAAATTTGAGTTTGTAAGTGTGTCTCTTTTTCTGTGTGTTGCTTTCCTTCGTTTTTGAACTGATCTGCGTCCAGTTTGGATCGTTTTTTTTTAATTTTAAGTGGTATATATAAAACAAGATTTCAAATAAACACGTGAAATGACATCAATGATCAAACCACAATATGAAATGGGAAAAAATCTTCGTCAATTTCATTATACAGAAAGTAAAGAATTTATAAAGTTATAAAAATAAATTATTTCGATATTTCGGCATTCATCATCATCAAGTGCTCTTGTCGAGAGACACTTGCCTACCCAAGTTTCACTCTCAAGTTCGCACTCTGCTGTGATGCCACTGTACGCAGGAAGTGAAATATAGGTAACTAAATATAAAATAAGAGAAGAACAATATCATAAGTCAATCATAATATAGCAAGCCTAACAAAATATAACATAAAAATAGAACTACATAATATAGAATACCTATATTGTAAAGTTCTAAATAACAAACTAATATAGAGCTTGAAACACCACTGGGATAAAGATAATGAAGCAAGAGAATGTAAAGAATTATCTAACGCAGGGGTCTCCAAATGGGGTCGATGAATATACTACGGTTGAGAAGTTCATAGCGGCAAAAGAGGGGTTAATAAATATTAAGTGTTGAGTTTATAAAAACATAAATACACGAAATGGTTGATAAGTAGTAGGTACATGGTTGAAGCTGGTTTTCACATTGAAACGCAATTCTGACAAAACACACGAACAGACTCTACTTGGTGAAAAGTGGTGATTTGCAGCTGAAACTCTCAATTTGAACCCAATATCAGTCCTCTCGTTGCTCCGAACAAGGAAATTCATCTCATTGATGTAATCCATTTTAGTAAAAGAGGTGTGTTAGCGTATTCTTGTGTTATTCTAGAGCAGTAAACTAAGAGGTAAGACATTTTATTAATATCATTCTTGCTACATTTTATCAAACTTGTATTCCTATGCCCAAGATACTTGTTGTATTTGAGGCATAGGAATACAACAATCCTAGACAAACGGCCATACATTTATAACTTTATCGGCATCGTACATTCATTCAGGAATTTCATTATACATTATAGAGTAATTTCGTTTGTGGGAAACAAAAATGCTTTTATTGGATTTCAATTCAGGTCATCTAATTTCTTGACGTGACCAGTGTGGAAAAAATAAGTTGTTGCCATCAATGTGAAAATAAATGTTGTTTTCAATAATGTTTTTATAGGAATCGATAAGAAGAAAAATATTTTGGGAAGCAGTCGATGTGATGAAAAGTTTGATACCTCATTAAACACCCATCCTCTAAATTTTTCTAAAATTAAAATTAAAATAGAAGCGTCATAATTTATAATTCTGTGGTTACAGATACATCCATAGAGATACTCCTTCCATGGGTGTTATAACACCTTCAGTGAATGCAAGAAACGTTTGTGAAACATTTAAAAATGATTTCAATCATCGCTAAGTCAGTGGAAATAATATATTAAGCCAGATATCTACCTAACGCGGAAACGGAACATGTCTGGAAATCTTTTCAATATCTTTATATCTGTCATCAAGAACTAAGGCACGGTAATCTGAATCACACAAAGGCAACATGTGACAGTGATATACTGTTCATGCTTTTAATCTTCTCTTCTACTTTTTTTTTTGTAGGGAATACTCTATGAATTATTCATATTCACTCTCAGTTAGTAAGAAATGTGCTGTCTGCTTAAAGAGTATGTTACTTCTGTAATTATTCCCCAGGAGTAATAAATTCCTAAAGGCTATAACAGTCCTGCTCAGAGGCTTATATTAAGTTTTGGGATCACACAATTGACATTTGACACATAGATAAGTTTTGATAGTTGGATAGATATGCATTGAATTATAAAAGGTGAAAATTTGCACCTTGATTAAAGTAAGGATTTAGTTTATTTTTCAATGATGAAAAACTACTTCTGCTAGTAAGTAATCAACCCTGTACTAGTTTCCCAAATTTAAACTTCTTTTTCAATTATAATTGGTGATGTTTGGTTGTACCGTGCCTAGCTCATATCCGCTAGTAGTTTCCCCGAGGTAAGTAATTAAGTGGCTGTTGTAAGTTAATACTCTCATTTGAACAGTTAATATATTTTAAATTATTAATTTATTTCAATTCGTCTTCCCATTTGAAATAGTATTGTAGTTAAAGGTTTTGACAGATGGATAAGATATGCATTGAATTTTAGAAGGTGAAAAATTATAAGTAATAAGGTTTCCTCACCTTACTGACAAGTGAAGGAATCTGTGAACTTGAGCCCTCAGATTTACTTTTTACCGTTATTGAGAGAGTAATTCAGATCATTGACTTCTAAACATATGGCCCTAAGACTGAAGGGGAAAATTAAAGTCACTGAAGAAAAATTACATAGTCAGGAGGCTTGGGAGTTTTGAACATCGCCTCAACATTGCTTTCAATGCAGTTTTATCACGAAGCAAATGGTATTGATATGAAGGTTAATAGACTGGAAGGAGAAACTAAAAAAGCCCATATCGGAATACGAACCTAGAGGTCTACATGATGAGGGAAAAATAGGTTTGTTTTTTTACACTGCCGCCATAGAAGACCCTAATGGTATTGCTGATCAATGTACAGGATGGGAAACTGTCTATATTATTACAAGATAACAATAAATTAATTATAAAGCAAATCTGGTAAATCAACTTATCACTTTATTAACAAACATTCTTTAATTAATCCTTAATTCAGGTCCAAACCGCAGTATTTATTATAAAATTTCTTTTTGTTCAAACAAAAAGTACATAGTTACATAAAGTTTGTACGGTCCCAGCTTTCTGTTTTAACAGATTCAATGACACAAATCATTTACAAAAGTAACAAAAAAAAGATAATAAATCGTTCTGAAAGAACAGCTAAGAGTACTAGCTATTTGATTAGAATAACAAAAAAAAAGGGTGTTTTTCTATTAGTGATGCAATAATTGTGTTGAATGACGCAAGTTTTGATTATATATATATATAAAGAATCAAACTCTTTTCCTTATTACAACAAAAAGAGAACAAGATTAAATCGGTATTATGAGAAATGCCTACTCCGGCTAAAATGGTTTGTTTCAATAGCTAGCTTTTCAATCAATTGCGCAACGAGCCTGAAGAGTTCAACTAGAAAGGCTATGCTTCAAGAATACCCATTGTCTGGCCCGTACAACTCATAACAACTTGACCTCAATTATATTTCTCTTTCATGATAACATAAATATATAGTTTTTTTTTTTTTAGCTATACGAAATAGTTTAACATACAGAAACTTCTTACGAGATTCATCTCGGGGATATAAAGTCTACATTTTAAAACACCCATATTAAATCAAGAAGTTCTCCAATCCCTGCTTAATAAATATTTCAAGGAAGTTTAGGCAGATTGAAATGAACGATTAGAAAACACTTTTCTCATCCCAAGCAAACGTGATTTTGTATTAATTAATTAATATGTAACCAGCCAATAGCAAAGCCACCGCTATCATAAGAAAGTTTTTTCTCACTACTTCTTACAATAGATGTAATTTTATAGTTAAACAATATTGTTTCCATTTAACTACAATATTTCAAATGGGAAGACGAATTGAAATAAATTAATAATTCAAAATACATAAACTTTTCAAAAGAGAGTATTAACCTACAAAAGCCACTTAATTACTTACCTCGGGGAAAACTAGCGGATATGAGTTAGGCTCGGTACAACTAAACATCACCAATTATAATTGAAAAAGAAGTTTAAGTTTGGGAAACTAGTACAGGGTTGATTAGTTACTTGCAGAAGTAGTTTTTCATCATTGAAAAATAAACTAAATCTTTACTTTAATCAAGGTGCAAATTTTCACCTTCTATAATTCAAGGCATATTTAACTAACAATCAAAAGTTACCTATGTGTCAAATGTCCATTGTGTGATCCCAAAACTAAATATAAGCCTCTGAGCAGGACTGTTATAGCCATCAGGAAGTTATTACTCCTGGGGGCATAATTACAGAAGTAACATACTCTTTAAGGAGACAACATATTTTTTAATATTCAGAGCGTTCCTGGTCTACTTTAAGTTATTTATTTGCTCTATGAAATGATGAATGTTTAAAGAAATCAAAATAGTAATCTTCATTAAACCTTAAGAGAGAAATGAAAATTATATCTATTGAGTTAGTCTCTTTCAATAAATATTGTCCAGTATCCAAAGCAAATAAATTATTCTAATCAATTTCAAATAATTACAATAAAACGTATAGTAGTATCAAAGGGGATTAACGATTTCTGAACAAGACATAGACACAAGATTTGTACAACCAAAGCGAATAACATGAAATCTTACTTGGCTGCGAAAGCACAAAACCATTTGAGGCACATCGAAGTTACCCAAAGGTTATACATGGTCTGTTCAGACTTTATACCAATCACTTAAAAAAAATAGAATACATAATAAGTAGCACTGAAACTATATACAGTAAGAATTAAAAAGTTTTAACAAATTGGTCTTCCATATAACGTATTAACTCGAACCATATGATAGTCCTTATTTAGAATGTATTCTCTACATGTGTACAAGTGCGACGATTTTAAATGCAACTTATTTTATTTAGTGGACTTTCTTTCGAAAACAGTTCAAGGGAGTCAAATGACTGAATGAAGAATGACCTTCTGATGCTAGAAAGGAGGAGGTCACTGCATTCTCAAGTGCCTGACCTAGTTCTTGAGAAATAGTAACCCTAAGGGTTAAGTGTGACTGAGGAAAACTGTGGTGTTCTGCCATATTCATACACAATAACAATATCCGTACCTAATTTTCAATTCATTTGTTTGTTCCGCTTCTACTATAACAAGGGAGAAAAAAGTAATTCCGTTTCAATAGATACCAGATGAAGATAACGTTAGTAGACATTCGAAAAAAGTAAAGAAGTTTCCTTGTAGTTTATGTGGAAGAATATATTCATAGTATGAGTTAAATCCATCTCTCCTGATATCGTGTTCACACACTGATTGATACACCCACTTACTCTGACACACACTAGAAAGATAGACACACTTAAATCACACACACTCTCACAAATTTGATTTAGTTAGTGTGCGAAAAAGGGCTGCGATTTATGCATCTACTCTCCAGAGCTGCTAACGTTCATTGGGATATAGGGCAGACGCGTTGAGAGTAATATACAGAGGAGTCCTGCTTCCAATGTTTTTATTCGAAACACCAGTGTGAGTTAAATCTAAAGTACAACAGAAAAAAGTTTAAAAGAGTTCGACGAATAATTGCTACACGAATGGTTCATGGCTATCGAACGATATCTCATGATGATCTCCGTATAATTTCCGACATAAAACCTATAATTCTTGAAGCAGATGATCTGCACAAGCTTTATGTGATAAAAAGAAGAAACAGTTCACAGCAAATTTCCTGTTCAAACTCAGATTTTAAACGCTGGCCAGCTTAGTAGACTTACTGTAATATTTAAACACGGTCACATGTTTTACTATGTCTTGCGTAATTTGTGTAATACAACTGATTATGCTATTAATTATTGGTAATATGACTATTTAACTTATTTATTGTATTAGCTTATTAATGATTGCATATATTGCATGCTGTACAATAAAGTGTTACATAATGATAAAAAACACACAGATTTAATGACGCATGCATACATAGGTCATTAATAAAGACTCCATAAATAGACTTAGTCGACTCAAAACGTGAAAATCCATCAAAATATTCGAGTCAATTTTTTCATTATTATTATACTCCAGTTATATTAAAATCAATATGAATAAAAGAAAGATTTTGTACACTTCTTAGAACTGACTCATTTCAAGTTATTTTTACGTCTTATACATTATTCACCCTCAGACAAATTTGTGTCTTAGTTTGTTTGTCCAAAAATTTTGTCACCAGCAAAATCAGCCACCATAATCATAGCGAGCTGAAACTTTTACAGATATTTCTGTATGTCTAACTTAAAAGATAAGTTTGAGAGGATTGGAAATTCAACGTAGAAGCGAAATTATGGACTTTTAAGCCATGTTTGGTTAGTAGGTATACTAACTAACAATACCTAATTGCTACAGTATCAGACACCTAAAATACCTGTATATTTTAAAATAAATATATTTCATTTTTTGGTCAAATGTATAAAACGTAAAGATAAATAAGTCAGTTCTAAGCAATGTGTAGACAGTGCCTACTACTGTTGGCATTGTAGTAGTAACTGTAGTACTGTAATATAGTACTGGTAATTGTAGTACTGTAACAATACCAGTAGGTATTGTTAGTTTATTTTAATTTCTTCTGCGTTTATCATAATTTTATCGCTTTAAAAAAGTAAGTAACAACCTGCATACTAAATAAGAAGTATGCGCAGAATAAAATAACATTTGAGCTCAGTATCTAAAGCTGCAAAACGTAAAAGAAACTCCAGATCTAATGAAATTAGATATATTAGATATTGTAATTCTATAATTTATAATAATATTTTAAAATACCACGTATCCTCTCTGAAGTTTTGTAAAATATCCTACAAAGACTAGCAGGTTTGCTAATACAATTATAAAACAAAGAATTAGCATAGCTAATATATAAAAACAAAGAATTAGCATAGCTAATATGTATATAAAAACAAAGAATTAGCATAGCTTTGTGCATATTTACAGAACAACTTCATGTATGTGACATGATAGTCACGAATTCAACAAGTAATACATGTTTCTGTTAATTTAATTAGAATAGCATGCTTTGCTGTAATTCATAATAGCAATTATTTTTAAGACCATGTGTAACTATTAATCCTGTTTTATATCAATTTAAGTAAAAGTGAATGTTAATTAATTAAAAGAAGATATAACCGAATGATCCGCATGACTACGTGTTCTGTACAGGCAGATAGCTCTGATTGGATAGCGACACCTGTAATTAAGTAATTAATTACAAGACAGGGAAATCGATCTTTGTTAACATAAAAGTTCTTTGATATCAATGAAGATGTACAATAAAGTAGTGCGAGGATAATGTTAATGAATGAGTGAAGAAAGGTGAGTCTAATTCAAATGACCCATTAGAGGAGGCCACAATGGAGCTGCGGCGGAACGAAGACACAAAGGAATGTGGCCAGGATGGTGCAAGGTCAGTCGTAGCCAATGACACTGCCTCATTAGACTAGGCCTAAGCCTGCAAGGCTGCCTCCTTAGTCATCCCACAGCGAGAATCAAACAACTTCAAACCCATTTCAAAATCATAGACCACAACCATCGCTTCAGGGACGAAATACTCAACGGGAAGACAAAAGAGAAAGTCTTTCATACTGAATCAAATCTGACAATAAGGAAAACATTTACAATGAACACATGGAGCCAATCAAATATTAAATCCAAAGAGATGCTGATGCTTTCAATCATACAATCCTCCTTTGAATTTCATCATTCACAACGTAGTCTTTTTGAAAGAAACAACTTACGATTAAGGAGAAATTAAACCAATCAAATAAAAAAACCGAAAGAGGCATTATGTGTTTCACCCTAATATCTTTTAATGTAAGTAATTCTTTTTACAAATCAAATAAATAGATATACTTCAAAATGATTAACTATTTATTTCATACCAAACATGAATGGTTTATATATTAATGGTTTAACTATATATGAGTCATTGCTGCCACAACTTTAAGGGAAAATGATTTTCAAAAAAAACAGTAGAAATAAAAATTAAAAAATATTTCGCTTAAAAATTTATATGTTTAAACAGTGTTATAGAGCAAACATTTAATATTTTTTTTTATGAATTAACAAGTTAATTTCTTAATGTTACCGATATGTGAAATTAAACAAATATTGAAGGTGGAGAGTAGAGTGAAAAAGATGGAGAAACAGAAAAGTCAATAGCAGTGTAAAAAAATGTAAGTAATATTCCAATCCTCCCATTCTCTATAACGTTTCCTGTACTGAGGTTTATTTTCTGTTGATGTTTCCTTTCCATTTGATATTAACGGTATCAATTAGGCTTTGACGAATATCAAGTTTTTTTGGTTGAAACATTTTTCATAAAGTTTTCTGTTTTTCTTACTATTGTTTAGTTGTTGATTTTTATTCCTGTTATGTGCTTATTTATATTATTAACGAATTTCTTTATTTTACTTTCCTCCACCGTTTGATTCACTCAGTTTTCATTTAGTTCCTACTGTCTGCCTAAAAGTCAAGGTGCGTGTAGCGCGTGTGTCATCCGTTAGTTACATGAAAGCACCACACACACTCTTTCTTTAAGTCATCTCTTGACAATGAGCAACAGTGAGCGTCCTGTGTTAACTTCCTCTCTTAACTTATATTTTTAAAAAGTCCGCTTTAATTAAAGGTTAAAGTCAACTAGTCATGCTCATCAAGGTGCAAGCCACATTAGTGGACAGGGATTACCACAATAAACTCTAAGCGATTATGTGTGGAGTAGAGCTGTCAAAGGCGCCTTAGGATGTCCCTTTGATATGAAAATAGGTATAAACCACTGAGCAGTAACTCTAGAATAATTATACAATCAAAAAGCAAACAACGTATAATCTATGATATCATATTAATGCCTGCAACATTCTAATTGCAGTCCCCTCTCCCTCCCATGAAAAGCATTATTGATGAATGAATCAGAAGGGGACACTGAATTGCGAGTAGTATTTCATTGAGAGACACATAAAGGCTTCTGCGGTTTTCCATCCTTGACAATTACTGGCGTTCCGAACACATTTCATGTTTGAAAATGCAGTCTGTCTCTTTTGTTTAAAGAGTACTTTATAGTGAAACAGAAAACTATTTCAGTTGATTATCAGCTTGGTAAGTAAGATTAAAAAACTTGTACGGGGTTCAGAGAGCAATGAAATTTCATACAGCTCCAATTCCTTGAACAAGGAAATATTGGTAAATAGAGAATTGACATCAAGAATTACAAGTTGAGACCTAGTGAAGGGAGGAGTTGCGACTAATTTTATCTCATCTGAAAGTCAAAACAATATGCGAACTATACAGAAACAGCATAGGAGGTAAGACGGTTAATTTTTTCCTAATGTAAATTATAGAGAGATTTTTTTAGGTTTGACTACATTATTAGTTTAACGTCACCTATTTATATTACTCGGTAACTGTGTTCAGTTATACTACAAAAAAACTTATTGCCAAACGATATACCTAAATGACAGGCGAATGATACTTAAAGTAAACGTAAAATATGTCAAAAATAAGCATGGATAATGAAATTAATTAACAATGATTCCTAGAGTATATTTGAACCACCTCATTATCAACCACGATTATATTATAATGAACCAAATTATATTTTAAAATCCTAATAGAGCACAGGCATTAGCACAGCGGTGAACAAATAACCCTGGTAATGGAATTTAGAAAAAAATCCCCTACTCTCCAATTGCAGTGAAAAACTCAGAGTTCTTCTAACAAAGAAGTGCTCATGTTTCAATTTCGATTTTGATCTGTAAGATGGTATCATCTACTATGTATTCACAGAAAGAATAGTGCTCAAACACACCCAGCCATTGTACATGCACAAAACAAGATCATGTTTTCTCCACAAATAATTGTTTTCTCGACCGTCAATACATAAATCCCGCTACACATTTGACATAAATGGTTTCATGATATTAAGTTATAGTACAGTATACAGAAACAGTTTCCAAAACAGACAAACATTTAAATGATCCGTATAATACTTCTGCATTACAAATCAAAAGTTAATTAATTTGATTATTCTTTAAAACTTAAGAATTCCTTAACGGTTATACATGATTCCAGCCAACCAAACCGGTTGTATCTGTTTTAGCACTTTCTCTTCAACCTAATGGAGAAAGTATAACTTGGATTATTTCGCGAATGTAATAGCCAACTGATATCATCGTATCAAAGAATTTGCACTATAACTAATTGGTCCATGGCACGCACTAAAGAATTTCTACCTCTTCAACACTTACAACCATTTCTATAACCAACGATGCAACTGGAGTTATCAACAGAGAATATGTACCCGGGTTTCACATGTTTTGTGGAGGAGTCGATCACATATCACACTACTCATCCTGACACAAGCAGTTTTTTTTTTTTCAATATGAATATGCACATATCACAAACGAAGTGCTAAGTGAAACATAGTACAATGAAACTGCGTGTTGAACCCTGATGTACTAGAAAAGCTATCCTTTGTTGATATTTTAGTAGAATTACAAACTGGTAGTAATCCTCAATGGATTTACAATTATTAAATTGACTTCTATGAAATCTTCTGAGTTCAATCAAAATATGAACATTAATTGATTACGTTGTACTGTAAAATCATAAACAGGGCGATCAATCACTAAAGTGGAAAGTAAGAAAGAGGGTTTACAATAAGACAAGACAGTCTTTTCAAAACGACGTTTCAATAATACCTAATTCTATCTATTCTATATGTGCTTCCAGAATTATATAACATCAAAGTACAAATCATTTTTATAATTATTGCCTTTTGATAATTATTGAAGAATGATTAGGAAGTCTAATAAAAGTTTTAAATAACTCAGTTAAGTGGTTTGAAAAAATAAAAAAAAATATGAAAAAATAAGCCTAGCCTGAATAATATAATTCAATTGATACGACCTATTAACACCGTTCTTAGAGTGAATACTAAGCATGGGAACGTGATTTGAATTCTGAATGGTCAATACCAGCTTGCATAGCAGTGGTATGAGTAACAGAATTAGGCAGCTTTCGTATCTGAAAAGTAAGCTAACAATATATCACAATACTTTATGTTCTGAAATATTTGTTTTCCCACATTTTGTTTCTTGTGCTTGTAGGGGTATTGAAGTCATGGAAGAACTTGATAATACTTGTGCAAAGACAAAAGTTTATCACCTAACTGCGGTATAAGTACTACGTAGAACTGCAACGACATCCTGAGATATATGGTATAATTTGAATGATCGATTTACTGCAGTTATTACAATTAAAATCAGCTTAAAATATAAACTTTCAGAATTTTTAAAGAATATGATATGGCTAATTACATTTGCAATATAAATTTTACATCACATGGAAACAAAATTTAATTTCACTGTTCTTGGCCACAGGGTTCAACTAATCAATCTTCCTTTTTATTACTTAGGATTAATAAATATTAGAAAGTTGTCCCAAACACTTTAACATTCTTGAAGTTCCATATAGTCTTCTCGTCAACAATAAGTTTCTCTGGCCATCTACCCCTCTCCAAGAACTAACAACGAACGATGTTATATAACTTTCGTGATTGGCCCAAACCGGTGTATTCAACATGAAATGGACGTCACATATTTGCAAGTTGATTTGATTTCATGCGTACTGAAGCTAAACAAGCATTAAGCAGTCAAACCTAGCAATGACTTATTCTTAGATACTAAAGCAGACTTACCCTTCAGGTCTCTACTTAAACTACTAGACCTTCTTTTTACTAACAATATTCCAACAAACCATTCGTTATTTTATGGTAATTATGAAAATTAAAAGAAACCAAGAAAATAAACCATACAAAGATTATTGCTTTTAGATTACAAAAATATAGAAAAATTTCATACATGCCGTCTGTGTGACTGCCGGTATCACACCATCAGTATAACACTGGATGAACATCTACAGGGAACAACATAAAACGTGAAGTTACATAGAAATGAGAAGAACAGTGTGCTTTTGGATTGCCCTATTAGTAGTCAATTTTGAAGCTCCATACTTGAGAATTTAATGCATGAAGGAAGGCTAGGCTGAAGACAGTGAAATCCACATTGTTACCAAAGGCTGCTAAGAAATCGATCCTGTGGCAAGTAGCTTTGCAGTATATTATCAAGGCTATGTGTTAAGCAACAAGGATACCAGCTCGCACCATGCCTTCCAACAATCAGTCGTCTATACTGAAAGTATTAGTATGGGTAGCCGAGTCGATAATTACCGCAGCTTCCGTATGCGTGAAAAACAAACAGCAAGGTTACTCCTCAGTTCTTTAAACAAACACAGACTCATCTGCCTGAGATCGAAAGCATTAAATCTAAACTGCTTGTACTGTTGAACAGAGTTACGATCTTTTTCCCCAAAGTTAAGGTAAACTCCAGAATAGAAGGTAATTAACAAACCCATTCATTGCCAAAGGCTGCATTCAGGTAAGATGAAATTCCCCACGCAGCAGTATTTCGCTTTGCTAAATGGTGCAGAACAAAACTGGCAGGCATTATGGATAAACTCTAGAACAGGCAAAATTAAACGTGAATTTATTCCGTCAGTTGAGACTAGATGAAGCATTTTACAAGAAATTCGCAACTAACACAGTTACTAACATCCATACAAGATTTCAATCCTTCTTACATTGATTTAGCCTAACAGAAAATGCAGCAAATTCCTCCAGAAGGCCATAAACTGCAGCATTCTTCTGTGTTACTACTAACTCCTGCATTTAGACAGAGCTATCTTCATGCTAGCCATATTCACACAACGCGAGACTTCGATACAAAGCTGTACACTTACCGAATATAATGAAAATGCTTATACATTTAACACTAAGACGAGTCAAATTCTCCTGTCCTTAATAATAAAATTTTTCAGATATTTATTTGCTACTAGATATAAGTGTTTTATTCATCTGACTTTTCAACTTGGTTATAGAGTGCTCAATAAGTTTTAAGCACAAAGAGGATTTATATTATCAAGGCACAAAAACTGAAAGAAGAAATTAATTCAGTTGGAGTTAAAAAAAATTGAATAAGCTACATAAAGGTAATATTTTTACATAACAAAATAACATGAACCTTTCTGATTATGAACTAACTGAAAAACAACAGATACTATTGTACCTTGGCTTAAAATGTCATTATAAACCAAAATAAGGCCATTTTATTTTATAAGGCCAGACTAATCTTTATCCAATACTCATTTTTATAGTATATACACCTTTTATCCTATTCTGGAGCCAGGAATGCGATTCACTTTTCATTAGTGGTAACCATGTCTTACTGATGTTTAACCAGCCATGGTCGTTGACTACAAGAACATAGGTAATTATATGTAAAAGATCTGCATCTGTTGAAGTGATTCTTTTCACAGAATAACAAAAAAAAAGATTCAAAATTTTAAAATGTCCATAGTCACCAGCTATACAATTGCTGAAATAGCTTGATCTGTGAAGGATCTCAGAACTTCAGAACAACTTCACTGATGTAAATAGTTAAATACCTAAATTAAGATATTGCTGACTCCTTATTTTTTAATATTAACAGTTTTTTGTTTTATGATTTTTATATATACCAATGAAGATAACACTAAATTTTTTTAGAAAATGGAAGACAAAAATCAATAGAACTGTAAACATAAGTAAATAGCTTTCTAAATTAACACCCATAGATCACTTTTACCGAACCACTTTGAAAGGCATGAATACCTCTTAACACTGAATATATCAGCCATTACTCAACAATATACTCAACAATGTAGTATTTTGAAAACAGGCTGAATGAAACTTCTCATATGAGTTTTAAGAAAAGAAGCAAAAATGCACTTTGCTAGAATCGCTCAGTAAGGAGGATCTTCTTACACATTTGAAAAACCTTTATTTATTATTCAGAGAAGATAGACGTGGGATATTAATATATTTTTTCTTTGTTCAAATTACTATTTTTTGTTTCATCGATTTCATTTTTTGTTAGTTATTGTACAATGCTTGTGAAGTTGATAACTTCATTCTCTGAGGTTGAGTGGTCGTTTTTTTTATTAGAGTTCAACTAACAGATGAAATTGAACTCTATTTCATCTGTTAGGAATCTGTATTTCCTAACAGATGAAAAGGAAAGGAAGGTCAGTGTTCGTTAAAATGATGCAAGGAATTTGAATAAAACAACAATCAATGATAAAGCTAAGTAGTACAGCGAGCTAATGATATTGCTCCTAAATTTGAAGTCCCAAAACATACACTAAGATATAAGCAAGTTTACAGACTAATGGACGCCACCAAATTAGGGTGATTTGATGGCAGAAGGGAATGTAGCTGTGATAATGTGAAAACGCCCTTCTTGAAGGTAGCCTAATGGACGAGAAGCATGAATAGTGACGCAGCCGGTCAGTTCTCCAGCCGTCACCACGCAAATCGATTTCCCTCTTCGCTACAGTTAGCTCCCAAATTCACTAACGGTGTTCTTTCAAGGGACCAATTAATCCCTAACGGACCATCAACTAATCTCCTGCTCAAGCTACTGCTTCAGTATATTACTGCAAACAGTATCTCACTCTAACTGCAACTAACACCAAGGAATTTACCATAAACGCAAACCTGTAGAATTTAATTAAAACTTTATGGAAACTGATTCATCCTTTTCTTACGAGGAATCCAACATTAATATTTTTTTATTTATGAAAAAAAAACTTTTGTATATTTTTAATATTACAGTACTTCCACTTTCTCGACGTTTGCTCCACTAAAGAAATAGTTCTCAAAACACGAAAGGCCAATCTTTTGTCTATATTTGTAGACATCTTCAAGACTATATTAATAACAGAATTAATTAGCATAACACGATAACAAATTAAGCTCCATCATTTATATGAACATAAAAATCCATTATTCCCTGATATTTTTGGCTTTCTGAACAAAGGACTATTACAAAGTCTGCCCTCCTTACCTACCTACTAAAGTCCTCAACACATTTTCACGAACTCTCGGCGGTATCTTTAGATAGCCCAAGAAAATTAAAAAAAAAGAAGATTGTGTATGATGTTTAACCATGAATGATTACACACATTATATTACTTAGGTTGTTAGTATCTGTTTTCTTATCCTATGCATTTTTTGTTTTCCGGAAACATTTCTTTTATGAGCCTCTTATTAACTTCTGTATTCTCTAAATTAAAACAATACCAAGTATTTATGAGGAAATGGGCCAAAGCCCAAAATATTTTTTCCTTTTTAGATTTTATATTATACTTATGTAAAGCTAATCTAAAGGAATCCCTTAAATATTTTTTTGTTTGACCCACATTGTCACATAAAACACTTCAATTAGCACAAGGAGCTCTATATATAACAATACTACTGAGCGATTCATTGATAGGTGGTATGATTTCGAGAAAAATATATGAGTTTTTTTACCTTATATACCATTTTTTGTACCTTTAAATATTTAGTAATGTGTACCGATGAACCACTTGCTTATACTTGTGAGCCATATAACTGTTTGAACTGTATTTTAGGGATTATTAGACCGTAACTTAATGTTCTTTTCTGATTGCACGATTGAAATATTTTAAGTACCTATTGAATATTCGTAGAATAATTAATAGTCATTTAATTGCGGTGTTTTAGCTCATCATTCCATAAACAATCAAAATAACTTTAATTTTTATTTCACACAAAGGTTATACATAATGAACTTTAATCGAAACAAGGACTCATAAAGGAATGATTCAAATCTGGAAAAGAAACATACATGCAGTAAAAAAACCAATACTGATATTATAATTCAAAATATAGCCTTTATCGACAACAGTTAAACATTCAAAATGTTTCGGTTTCTTTTCACGAGTTTTTGAATTTTCCTGAGACATCAAAATGTGATGCAAAGAGTTAGCATCAAAATGATGCTAACATGAACTATTGGACTAGAATAGTGAAAAAACTAGATATTGCTATAGGTAAAAAAACAGCATAACAACTCTTGTATAGAGTCCAATGAATGGACCTTGAATGGACGAAAGAGTCCATTCCTCGTACTTCAATACGACCAAACATAATGTTACTCATAAAGATAAGGAAATCTACATCTGATATAACGTATTGTCTGAGGCTGCAACATATAAACTGATTAAAGCATTTTGTTAGACAAAATTATATCATGGAAAGCTTCAGAAATTAGATATTTAATTCTTACATCTCATATTAAGTTATTAACTGATTTCAAATTTTTTCAATAAATCTCTGAACATCAATGTTATTTTAGTCGATTCAGTAAAAAAAAATTCTAAGTCAATATAAACAATGTAAATAAATGTAAACCCGACAAGTACAGCGGGTACTTGTTACCCATTAGGCTGGGGTGAATATTCGTTTTTTATAGGTCGATGAGAAAAAAAAGTTGCCTAAAAACACATTTTTGCAAAAAAAAAGTGATCACATATTATAACAGGAATAATAACTATCATAGAATTTAGAGAAATAAACACACTTAAGAGATTAAATTAACTACATGTTGAAACTATGGTAGTAAGGCATTTTGAACTGGAGGGATGACGAAGTAGATATAAATGCCTAGGTGGGTAATTATCGATGATTCGGCTATTCTTTCGAATGTAATAGAAGAATACTCAATTAGAAGGACCTTTTATAACATTAAAATAGTAGGAAAAAATATTGTAAGCAAAATAATATGTTTGAATACTATTGTTTTCATTTTCAAAGGTAGAGTAATGAAATCAAAAGTGGCCTAAAGTAATAGTTGTGGAACTATTGCTTACGATAAAAATGACAACATGCCTCCATAAAACAACAGCTAAAGGGATCAAATTCCAGCATAAGGTTTATCTAAGTTCCACTTGAAGAGATAACCGATAATTCTTATAAGTGGAATAAAATCAAATACTTTATTACTGATCCCTTACGATAAATAAATATGTAATTTCCTTTTTAAGCTTATTTCCTCATCTAAGTAGATTGACACAAGACAATTGCTAAAACATCAGATTTAATTAAAAGATAGTATACATTATAAATCATAAAAAAACTGTCCAACAGATAGAAATAATCAATCTACTTACCTAAAACATCAGAATTAAATCTGTGTCAAGATGTCCATGAATAAAATACTTTAAGTCACCTGCACAGTAGTACCAACTTTATAGGTAAAACAAAATCAATGAATACGTCATTATGTTTTACATCTCCGTAGGTGGAGGAATCTTTTTTCCACTGAGAAAAGAGTAAGGGGTCAATCTCGATGAGTTAAACATGTTGGCTTCTGTACTAAACATCAGAATTGAATCTGTGTCAAGATGTCCATGAATTAAATACTTTAAGTCACCTGCACAGTAGTACCAACTTTATAGGTAAAACAAACCAATAAATACGTCATTGTGTTTTACAAATATAATAGTTACAAATGGTCTCAAATGAATTTCCCAACATTACAATAGGTGAAATACAGTCATAATTAGAAATAAAAATGAACTTTGACGTTTAAATGATTGATGGATTAAGTTTTGAGGTTTCTTGACTCTATCTTTTTATGCCCTCTGGTATAAAATTTGTGTGATTATAGGTAGATGGGTGGATGGGTATGAACAATTTTATAACCATGACTGACAGTCATCATTTGAAGGATCAAGGTTATTTAATGGCTATTTTGCCTTGGTATTGAAACCATATTATTGTTGTTGGACATATCAATAAATGAGGAAGATAATTTATTGTACATCAAAACGGATACTACTTTTCGGTTACCTCTGGTCAGTGACGGAGTAAGGGCACAGTAAGTAAGGTGGCACATACCAAGAAGCGGCATTTTGAAGGGGTAAAAATAGAAACAAATTAAAATACAAAACGCTGACAACAAATTTGAAATTTTATATCAAAATGATTTTTTAAAGTGATAGTTGTTTTTATGTTTTATCTTTTACGCTTTATTTTAAAAAAGGTTTTTTCAACTATAATATTTGCAAATTAAAAACACATTTATTTTAAATTTTTCAAGACTCATTTTTTAAAGTGGTTGAAAGTTTATTATATTTGTTTACTTAACCAGACCATTAAATTTTAACAATTTCTTTATGATTTGAACTAAACGTATTTCTTTTGAAAAATATTTGGTTGTCTTTGATGATGACTTTGATGTATATGATTACGAGTACTGCAATAATAAAGTCTGAGGCTAATAACAGAGTTTTTAAGGTGATAATTGTATTTATGTTTTATGTGGTTAATACTATTTTTAAACAAATTTATCAAATGTTATATTTGCAAATTAAAAATAAATTAGTTTTTTTATAATAAAATATAAAAATATAAATATTTTTTATATTTTATTATTTTTTATTAAAAAATAAAAAAAATAAAACTAGTTTTTTAAAGGTGTTGAAAAGTATATAATATGTGTTTATGTGAGCCAGTTAATTTAATTTATCAATTTTTTTATGATTTAAAATAAACGTATTTCTTTCGAAAAATCTTTGGTTTTCTTTAATGACGACTGTACATGATGTATACGGTTGCTGTAGTAAGACGACAGTCTAGGACTCATAACAACAGTCTAAAATTAATCCATTGATTGTAATTCCATGAAAATAAATATTTTGAAGACTTCCCCTGGAATTTTGCATGTTAACCGGGAGGGGGGGTTTGACTCCGCCACTCCCTCTGGTCATTCTAGATTCTAGACATTTGAAATGTTGATCCCTTACAATAACTTTTAACTTATAGATACATTTTGTGTTTTATTTACGTAACCATTTACAATAAAACGAACTATAAGAAATATAAAATCAAACGAAATAACTATTTCTAATATTTTTAAGTAATTTATATGCATCTTAGAGTAGGTACTTTAAGAGATTTATTATTCTTAGTTGAAGTTTATAACTTATCTGTTAATATTACTATTCAAGTATAATAGTGTTATAAACAATATTATAGTTATTTGCTTTCTACTTTTATCTATTTATTATACTTTCATATAACCTCTGTAATAGTACCTAAACAATTAGCAATCAATTTATTATGCCAATCTGCCACACCTATGCTATAATGCAAAAGCCTATATTGGTAGTTACTTTCATTTCATGGTTACCGTTAGTTGTTTTATTTTATGGTTAATATATTTATTGATTTTCTAAATCATAGAATTTAAATTAATCCTAGTGTTGTGCCTTTCTTTTGATTATTAAATCACACTTATTCAGAAAAACATACCATGTGTTTGTCAACTATTCTAAATAAAAACTATTCTAAAATTCTTAAAATGTAGTAGTTACATTAAATCAATTAATTAAATTTATTGTTCATTATCTCTGTTAATGAGTTTACTTACATAAGTTAAACGTAGCCCCCTTCAGATTTATAGTCATTGATTGACAACAAATGGTTACATTTTCTGTTGAATTCCTTTTAAATAAATAGCAAGCTATCATAAAGGTATTAATTTAGTAGTTGATCATTATTGATGAAAATAATGAATTCATAATAGGAATGGCAAATGAATATAATAGCTGAAGTTGATTTCTTTTTTGATAAGTTTTATAAACCCCCCCAGGAATTGCATGTTGTGTGTAAATAGTTATGCCGCTGGGCGTGAAAGTTGTTGGTAAAAGAATTAAAATACGATGTAGGTAGGGTCTCGCTGAAAGAACTAAAAGTGGGTTAAATTAGAATTCAGCGAGTAAAATGTTACATACATATATTTCAATCGTAGAAAGAATAATAGGAGGGTGTGCAGATGACCTGGATGGGAGGCGGTGACGCGGCTTTCTCGCACACTTGTCTAACAGCGCGTGGATAATTGTACGCCACTGACAAGGGGAAACCAGCACAAGCTCCTTACTAAACAGTGGACCGCACAAGGATCAGGTGAAACATAGACATCTCCAGCTGTTAACAGTGATGCCAGTCTTGCACCATATGGTCTAGTGGTTAAAATCTTATTACCACTTTCTAAAGAACAACAGAGAATCATTCAAGCAATAAATCAAATGATTTCCAACAATCCGATATAATGATTATGGCTACCATACTAAGTAAGTGTGTTTGACGTTGTTACCAAGTGTTAGCGGGTTCTGTTATGACGCTTTTTTTATAAGGGATACAGGATATTCTATTTCCAAGGAACTTCGGCGAGACAATAATACACATTAGTAGCGCAGAATGTTGTATATCCCTTCCCTAATAGGCTTAATTAGGGCTAAGCTTAGGACCGCCTGAATCGCTATAAACCAATAATGATGTAGATACATATTTATAAATAAAAATGAAGCTCACTACAAAACGAGTTAAACTTTACGCACTTAAACATAAACAATGCGCATATGCCTAAAAGACTATAATTGTAGGAGTTCAAAAAAAATAAAAAGATGTCAGACAAAAATTGGTTCAGCTTCCTGACTATTCAGTACAAACATTTCAACAACATTTTGAAACATACTGTGGTTTTAAAGGAAACTGTTTTCGTTCAATCTTTTAGAAAAAAAGCTTGGAAAAAGTCATGAACACTTTTCAAACCCAAACATTATTGAACTTAATACAAAAACACAAGCATATTGTTGGCACATCAGAGGTAAGTAAAATCATAGTTGGTTATTTCAAAAATTACGTCTCCACAGAAACGAGTTTATGTCAAAACTAACAATGAGTTTCGAATACATAGTGTTCTTTTTCAGGTTTGTACCTAAAAAGTATACGTATCTATGAGCTTTAAGAACTTAAGAATGAATTATTTATAAGTGACAATAACATACAATAAGTGAATGTTTAATTGCACTATTCAATTAAAAATTGCAAAAATATTAATAAAATACAAGTTCATAGTTTTAGAACACCCGGAGACTTAAGAACTCTGTTAACCTCCAAAAGAGTAGATAATATTATATCCCTTAGCATGGTTTACAAATTATTCTGCCCAAATTATGACTGTAGTTACATTGGTATGACCATGGAAGTTTTGAGAAGCGGATTAAAGAGCAACAAAAGAGTTAATTAAAAAATGTGAATAAAATAAAAATAGTAATCACTTCGTTTCCCAAAACAAAACAAACAATCATAGTTTTGACGCAAATACAGATTTAAAAATTTTACATATTAACAATACGTTTTAAAAACAGCAGGTTTAGAAACGTTTGAAATCAATAAATCCTTTAGATACCTCCTACATTCCTCCAAACTCCCTCCTAACCCTACTTGGCACCCCCAGTCCTTCGTAAGTCCCTGTCGCAATAACACCCTCAAAAGTAATTAAAAAAAATCTCTCTTACTTATAAATTGGTTTCATTATCATATCTTGTTTTATTAAAGTTTAGGATTAATTAAGTCAATTTTCATACCATTTCCTTTGTGAAAAACTTGACCACAGTTCAATTCAACATTCATATCTTATATTCAATTTCAAACTATTCATTATTATATTCTTCAAGCTCATAGATATGTACGTTTTTTTAAATCTAAACCTGAACAGCACTAAGTGTTTGAAACGCGTTGTTATTTGTGACTTACAACACTTTTGTGTGGAGGTGTAAGTTTTGAAATTCCCCATTATGAGTAAATATCACACAACAGATTGGTCAAGTAATAAAAATGTATGGTATTAGACAAATTCGTTTTACCTCGTAAATAGCTATTGCACTCGTAAACTGATTCACACGTAGTCCTACTTGAAAATGCACTACATACAAAACAGGTCGAACCACTAAAACAGCTATTTACGAGACCCGACGGACTTAACTAATAATATGAACAAAAAAAAAAATTGTCATTCTTAAATTATTTGATGCCATCATATCAACTATTTCAGTAAAAAAAACCTTTAAATTATATCTCAATTAGACCATCTCCACAAAAGTAGTTTTACAGACAAATAACAATAATGACTGTCGTTAATATCTGCTAGAAGGAAGTGGTCCTAAATATAAACAGTGTCATTACGAGTCATAATCATTATAAAAGAAGTAAAAGTTGAAGATTGCTTGAGACCAAGAACTACCACTTCAAGAAGAATGATAGATTCAAGTTCAAAACTTCTTTAATTATAACCATCAAAATATTCGTAAATAACCGTCTTCATTTATCGCGTCTTAAGTACATAGCGGATGGTTAAAAAATATTCATAAAAAAATCACAACTGATTAATTATCGCAGGAAAGTTGCCTGCACACCAGAAGAAGGCAAAGAGTGTCCACAGAATTCAAAATCCAAAACTCTTGATTAGCATTGTCAGGTGCTTCACTGACATTTATAATGATCAAGAAGAGAAGCTATTGTCAGAGCTGATCGGCTTAAACACCTTATTATAAAAGAAAAGTCCTTATAAGAATAAAAAAGAGTTTTAAACACATATTTATAGTAGGTACACTTTAGTTACATCTACGTATGTCACTCACATATCATTTTTACATTATTTATGAGTTATCTATGTTATTTATACCATTAATTACTTTACTATAAGTAAAGTATAGTGATCGTGAAAAAATTCGATCTCGAGATTTTGACGGAATTACATGTTTTGAGGTCCCAGAAGTCGTTTTATGACGTTTTTACGATGATGTCTGTGTGTGTGTGTGGGTGGGTGCGTGTGTTAGCATTGCTTGTTACCACGCTACGGTCCAGAATCTTTGATGGATCAAGTTGATATTTTACACAAAAATGGGCCCCATTTAGACGAAGATCCCTATTGTTTGGGAAGAATTATGCATGATGGGAAAGTCACTTTTTTTGCCAAAAACAGTTTTTTTTAAAACATTTATTTCTCCTAAACTGATAACCCTAGAGTTTTGAAATTTTGACATTATCTTTGAAGTTACAACTGCAACAAACGAAGAATATATTCAGAATTTTAAGACAACAGGAAATATTTTTTTTTCAATAAAATGTAAAAATTTTGACTTATAATTCAATCTCAAACCTTGTGAGAGCGATACAAGCCATAGTGTTTGACGGACAAGAATGAAACTATGCCTACAAATAGAACGTTATATGGCAAATGAGTTGAGATATTTTTTTTTGAAATTACTTTCGCTAAAGGGGCGGTACAGTACGATTTGTGTTTTCAGAAAATGATTTTTTGACGCTAAACGGCTCGTTAAAAAAAAAATGAAAATTTGACCAAAAATGGAACAAAAAATTAGCAATTCACAAAAAAAAAAAAATCATGAAGTTTCAATTACGGGAAAGAGCAATAACGATATAAAAACTGTTTGTTTATTCTAGACTAAGAGATCACCTGCTATACTTGTCGAATTTTTTGTATTTTTTTACATTGTTTACGTTGACTTAGAAATTTTTTGAGCGAATCCACTGAGATAAAATTGATTTTATAAAGGAACAGTTTAAATTGTTTATTGAATTAAATGAGATGTAAGAGGAATAATATTGTGCAGGTAAATGATAACACTCATTAAAAAAAAATTTATATATATGTTATTTGACAAAGGGGAAGGAAAATGATCTTATTAAATACTAAGAAGCCATAAAATTCCCAGTATAATAATTCTGTTAAAAAACAAAATGTAAAAGATAATTCAAAATTGAAATCTTTCGTTTAGAGATTAATAACTGTAATTATAGTACATCTTTATATACTATATGTTAAGGTCATGTTAATGAAGTATTGCATACAATTTGACTATGATGCATGTAATACACTGTGGGACATGCTGAAATAAAATACAAAATAAAAAAAAAAGTACATCTTTAATTAACAAATCAACTTAAAACAACATTTTCTTCGCTGTTTAAGAAGTTTTTCAGAGAAAAAAAGAGTATTTTACTGTTTCAAATTTGAAAATTTTACATTAATATTCAATGTAGAAGGATGTCAAGTAAATGATGTAAGAAATCTACTGGCTATTTGGACAATAGCCGTGTTCTCTTGTAGGATACTATTTCGTTTCAAGAAATGTTCACTTCGGTTTTTCAAAAATGTTATTACTGCTGTAGTTATACTAATGAAATTATTTGCAAATAATAAATTATTTGTGATGTACAAAAATAAGCTTATAAATTGATATGTCCTTCAATCACTATCTGTACTACCTCAGGAATGACAGGCTAATAATTATATCCCATTTAGATATTTACGTTATGCTTAAATGAGACGTTATGTTTTATATACTCAAGAAATTTGACATTAAGTTACTTATAGTAAAGTAGAGTGTAGGCCATTCCAGATTTTTTTTGTTTACATGCTTGAAACTATTCTTTAAATGTTCTAATGATAATGTATACACTTAAATGGTTTCATCAACGTCCAAACAACAATAAGAAATCAGAAAAAAGACTGCTTGTTACAGTTTGAAAGGACTTAGTCTTTTTTCTCATTTCCCATGGTGGTTTGAACGTTGATTGTTGTTTCACGTGTCTATAGTGTAATCTTCTTATTATATGGTTTCATAAACACCCATTGGTATTATACATACTCAAAAAATGAACGCATGTAAAAAATGAGAGGGTCACACTATTTTATGGTTTTTCACTTATCCCGGCAGGTTCTGATCCCAATTAACCGCGATAATTGAGGGATATCTATATATATATTAAATAAACTGTGACACATAGAGAGAAACATAACAAAGACTCACTTTTCAATATTTCGACCGTACTACTGAGTTGAGAAGTTGACTGTCGTCTCTGTCAATTCACTTATTTTCCTGCGGACGACCGCCATTACGTGTCGTAATATTGAAAAGTGAGTCTTTGTCTATGTGTCACAGTTTATTTTATGTGTAACCTGTCCTGCCGGAACGTGTTTCGTTTATCATGGTATATATATATATATATATATATATATATATATAATAAAATAAAAAACGAAGGAAACACACAGAAAGACACAGACATAACTCACATCGATATTTCGACCATCGTCGTCATCAGGAGGTGTGAAGAGCGAAGAGCGAAGAGTCCCGCAGGAAAGTTCCTGCGGGACTCTTCGCTCTTCGCTCTTCACACCTCCTGATGACGACGATGGTCGAAATATCGATGTGAGTTATGTCTGTGTCTTTCTGTGTGTTTCCTTCGTTTTTTATTTTATTGTAAAAAAGTCCGCTGGACCGTTTCTTTTAATTGTGTATATATATATATATATAAAGATTTCACATAAACACGTGAAATAACAATCAATGATCAAACCACAATAAGAAAATGGGAAAACAAGACTAAGATCTTTCAACCGTAACAAGCGGTCTTCGTCAGAGTCAAAAACCCATCAGCTTCAAAATTTTAGAAAAAAACTGTATTAATATAGCCCTGAAATCATATAAACAGAGACATATATATATTTATATATATACAATAAAATAAAAAACGAAGGAAACACACAGAAAGACACAGACATAACTCACATCGATATTTCGACAATCGTCGTCATCAGGAGGTGCGAAGAGCGAAGAGTCCCGCAGGAAGACAGGGCGGTACTGAGTACCGCCCTGTCTTCCTGCGGGACTCTTCGCTCTTCGCACCTCCTGATGACGACGATTGTCGAAATATCGATGTGAGTTATGTCTGTGTCTTTCTGTGTGTTTCCTTCGTTTTTTATTTTATTGTAAAAAAGTCCGCTGGACCGTTTCTTTTAATTGTATTTATATATATAGTTCTACACGAAACGTCAGTTTAAAGTTTAGTTTTTTGAGAATATTTTGCTGGTGGACCAAACCTTGGTACAGAAAATTAGTGTATCTTTTTTTTCACTTCAACTACAAAGTATTTGTATTAACAAGTGATTGTAATTTGGTATCTACGATAATATATTAAAATTATTCAATATTTTAAACGAAATAAAGTATTTTAAATCAACGGATTGTACGGCTAAGAAAGAAAGCAGGTTTTAAAGGAATAGAATCCATACTGTTAGTTCCATTGTTCGTGCATTTGTTTTAAAGCAGCTTCGAATTCTGAATATATGCTAAGTAGAAAAGACAGATCTCAGACATATTAGGATCATATAATATTCATGAAGACAAAATGACAGTCAAAGCCACATGTCTTGAATATTACAACTACATTTGATCAAATATAAAAGAAGCAAGAATAATTAATTTTCCCACATACGATTACCTACTTTTATACTTCAACAAGAATTGTAACCCCCTTTCCAGTTAAATGTCAAAGAGCTTTAATACAGAAAGTATCAATTATATTTGGCCATGATGTTAATTTAAAGTCATGATGGGGTAACTGTACGAAGTGTGTGAGAGAGAAAGATGATGGGCGTGGTTATTAGATCTGAAACCTGACACTTCACTTTCCTCTTGGCTGGCTACGATACGAAACAGGGTTTGGCCTTTTGAATAATATTTAATTCCCTGAGAAATTCAGTTTTAGTGAGTAATACTGTCAATAGAAATAATCTGTTTTTTTTTTTTGAAAAACATATTATCATGTAATATTTATATAAAAACAACTTTAACAAATGTTATTCACGAATAATTTATTCAAACAAATATTGCAATCCATAATATTCTATCTAAATAAATAAACACCTTAGCTAAAGAAGTTTACCTTTCAAACAAAACATTTTATCCCATGTTTTCTTTTTTTTAATTTACTAGGCAATATAATAGGTTCATTTGATTTTTTTCAATTACTAGGAAACCAAATAGACTCTAACAACACATTTTAAATGTAATATTATTTAGTAAATGATCACTAAAAATTTTGGAGTGGTCTACACTCAAGTTTGCAATGAGTAAACATGATATCAAACTTCTTGACAGCCAATTGATTTTTTTGTTTTATTTTTATTTAACTGTTGTTATGAATTAGCTCATCCTGCAGAAATGGTTGAAAACTGAACTTCTTGTTCTAATCGTTCGAATCTATCACGTATATTGGTTCGTGCTCCAGTTGATCTAATATTACGTATATTGGTTTGTGATCGGATAATTAAGTTCCACAAACTCCCGCTGTTTGTATATGTGTAGAAAAAATTGATATCTAATGGATCATTTCAATGTTAGTCAGTCTCGTTTTAATAACGACTATAACTTACTTACACGGACTCAAATAACAACACCAATTTTTTTTAAACTATAGTTACAGTCAACTAAGAACGTGATACTATTCCTTCAGCTTTAGAAATATAAGAGTATAAATTTTTTAGATGTATTGAATTTTTTTTTACATTCCTTACTCAAAATTAATACCAGCCACCTACGTGATACCAAACGTCATTTATTTATTAATGAATGTAATAATTTCATTAGTTCTTATATTCATAAAACCATGAGTCTATTTCCGTAAAAATCAAGAATGCCTCGTTTATCAAATGCAATTTTTTGAGGTACAAGAACAATCCTTAGTAACAGGATAGGGTTGGTTGGTTACAGGAAGGTGGATTGGATTGAAAGGAGATTGAGAAGCGGACAGGTCAGACACCCTCAACGTTTGCAACTCTCTTAGCACTCATAAGAACCGTCATCAGGAGAGTTGAGATAGGGACACCAAGCGCACTTGTCAAGCAAGGGTTGGAGACCAACAGTGTTGTCACACGCGTGCCCGGTTCATGTAAGGTAAGAAAAATTAACTAAGAATAAGTGAAGAGCTAAGAAATAGAAGGTGAAAATGAAGAAAATTATGAAATATAAATAATAAAATCTTAAAAGATAACAATGAAAAAAATTAAGAGGAAAATAACTGAAACAAAAGAAAATCCAGGAATATAAATAATAAATACTAAAATAATAATAATAATAATGAGGATGATTAGAATAAAGTTGTATAAATAATAATTTAAAATACAAATAATAATAAAAATCTGGAGTGGTCTACAGTTAAGTTTACTATAAGTAAACTTAATATCAAACTTCTTGGGTATATCATATATAACGTCTCATTTAAGCATAATGTAAACATCTAAATTGATCGACTTATCAATATATAATCTTATTTTTGTACATCACACAGCTGATGCAAATAATTTCATTAGTATAACTACAGCAGTAATAATATCTTTGAAAAGCCAAAGTAAAGATTTCTTGATACGAAGTAATCTCCTATGAGAACATGGCTTTTGTTCAAATAGCCAGTGGATTTCTTATATCGTTTACTTGACCTAATTCTACATTGAATATTTAAGTCAAATTTTCAAATTTAAAACGTGAAAATAGTCTTATATTCTCTGAAAAATATCATAAACATCCAAGAAAAAATGTCGTTTTAAGATAATCTATAATTATGGATGTACAATTATTACATTTATTAATCTTCAAACGAAAGATTTCAATTTTGAATAATGTTTTACATTTTTGGTCATTTATAAAACTATTATACTGGGAGTTTTATGGCTATTAAATAAAATAATTTTCCTCATTGTCAAAAATCATATATACAATTTTTTTCTGAGCGAGTGTTATCTCTTTCTGCCTGCTGTTTGTTCTCTGTTATAAGGTTGCTATGGATGTATATTGAGAAAAAATATATTAGTAATTAACCAGTTTATATACTCAACTCAAAGTCGAAGCCAGCTATTCAATATAATTTAGATCTTTTATAGTTGGAGCTTCTAAATTTTGAAAATAATAAATATGAACTATTAGACTAGAAAAGTGAAAAAACTAGATATTTGTCAACAAACATAACTCCTCAATTTGAGGAAAGAGCCCATTCGTCACATTTCAACAGCATGGAGAGATACTACAATTCACAAAGATGAAGTAATTATAACTGTTATTAATTTTTGCTCAAGAGTGCAATATACAGATTTATTAAAGCGTTTTATGAGACAAATCCATTATACCATGGAAGACAAAGGAAATTTATTTATGGTTATTGGCGGTGATTTTTTTTACATGTCATAATGTTATTCCTCTTTTATCTCATATAAGTCAATAATATATTTAAATTTTTCCATTATAAACATCAATTTTATCTCAGTAGTTCGCTCAAAAAATTTCTAAGTCAATGTAAACAATGTAAAAAAATATCAAAAATTCGTCAAGTATAGCAGGTGATCCCATAGTCTAGGATAAACAAACAGTTTTTATAGCTTTATTGCTATTTGCCCTGATTAAAATTTTATTTTTTTTATAAATTACTAATTTTTTGTTCCATTTTTGGTCAAATTTTCATGATATTTTAATGAGCCGTTTAGCAATTAAAAAATTATTTTCTGAAAACAGAAATCGTACTGTAACGCCCTTTTGAAGAATGTAATTTTAAAAAAAATTATATTAACTCATTCTCCACATAATGTTTTATATTTAGGCATAGTTTTATTTTGATCCGTTAAACGATATGGCTTGTATCGCTCTCACAATGTTTGAGATTGAATTATAAGTCAAAACTTTAACATTTTATTGAAAAATAAATCCCGTTGTTTTAAAAGTCTGTATATATTTTTCTTTTATTCCATTTATGGCATCAAAGATAATGCGAAAATTTCAAAACTCCAGAGTTAGCAGTTTAGGAGAAAAAAATGTTTTCTAAAAACCGGTTTTGGCAAAAAAAGTGACTTTTCCGTCATGCATAATTCTTCCCAAACAATAGGGATCATCTACACTGTGGGGTCCATTTTTGTGTAAAATATCAACTTGATCCATCTGCACCGTAGCGTGGTAAAGCAATGCTAACACACTCACCCACCCACCCACACACACACGGACATCATCGAAAAAAGTTCATAAAACGACTTTTCGGACCTCAAAACATGTATTTCCGTCAAAATCTCCAGATTGAATTTTTTTCATGATCGCTGTACTTCACTTATAGTAAAGTAAAAAATAGTCAAAAGGTAAACTAATCCCTCACTATTTAGAACAGTCCTGTCTTTTTAAATTCAATGCTGGTTTACAACACGAATTTAAAAACCAGATACGTGCCTCCTCGAATGCGCGTAAGGCGACCGTTTTACTCTCTGGGGAAACTTGTCGTAATATCTGCACCTTAAAGCAATCATTGAAGGGGATATAAAAAATGATAACAACCATGGTTGTTAGCATGTACGAGTAATCATCCTCAATACTAAACATCTATTTTTCTTAAATTAATTTAGTTAAAGCCCAACTTAAAAAGATTTGCTCTATCAAAACTACTGGCTGTACGAATTATGATTAATACTAAAGAAAGTAATGTTAATATTAATATTTAAATATTAATTTTAACTTTTTCCCATGTTATTAAGAAGAATAAAATACTCAGGAAGAGAAATCAAGCAGTTTTACGGAATGGAAACAATTTCACAATCATCTACACACCACTTCGCAAAGGAATTTGAATAATTACACATATCAAAGCAAAGGTGAAGAACGCAAGATGATTTCACTATTGTTTTATGCAAAACGAAACAAAGGAGTTGACTCCCAATAATGTGGGGTTAGAAGTCAGGGATTACAACTTGTACTTGTAAAAACCTGAAACAACACTTCCCAGAGTACGCATAAAGAACCACTGATATGAACCGATATCAATTAATTGAATTTTACAATATAAAGACGTGAAAGTTATGGAAATATAAAACATCAATATTAGATTTTCGTACAAGAAAGTTTTTTTTTAATATTGGTAACAATCACTACTTATTTTATTTCAAATTCCTGTTTAACATCACTACAACTAATTTTCTGTAATTTCTAATAATGAAGGTATAATATGATCGAATAATAATTTAAAAATGAAGCATGCCTTTCACCTGTAATACTTATAAGTAAAAAAGTCAAATTTCTTTTCCCATATTAGTATAGTTAACTGCAACAATTTGTACCATCTCGTAAATTTCCTCCCTCACTCGACTCTTTACGGTACTTGTCCATTTTCCAGAGAGAAAGTGAAGTTGTTCATTGGGTTATTTTATCTTTATAGCTTCGTATCGATGTTCCCTCTGCAATTATCAATACATGATTTAATATTCCACCTCTTTACTTTCTCAGTATTTATAGTAAATATTTATCTCACTTCTAGTTTTTACAGCTTGTGTGTTCTTTGTTTGTCTCTAGTCGGTCTCTTGGTATTGTTCCAAACGTCCATCAGTTTATTCCAAACGCCAGTGGTTTGAGTATAATCTGTCAGGTGATTAGTTTCTAACAGTCTTACTAACTGTTTAACAAAACAGAATTAAACGTCCAGCTTAATTGCCCAATTTGCTCAACATTCCCACTGAAAGAAGTGCATAAAGCCCACGTCCACTTCCATTCATCTGAAAGCAGTCACCCTCGAAATGATCACAACCAGTTACCTAAAAAACTGGGCGTGGTTCCAAATAGAGGTTTCTACCATTATCACGGTAAACAATGACTTCATAATAGACAAAGTAACAAGGAAAGTTGTAATTTCGTCTGATCTAGTCTACGCTACAAACTATATCTTTACGAACATTACAGGATCACTCAGAAGGCAAAGCTAAACAAATCTCCAAAAACAGTTACAGCAAAACAGAGATTTCTTTGTAACAGAGCTATGTCTTTGATAATGAACAGACTGATCAACTGTCTAAGGATCTGCATTAACACAACCAACACACCCAAAACACACCCGAATAGAACCTAACACGAATGACTCAGGCGGCCCAAAACGGTTTCTGGGTGTGATGATAACGTAATCACTTCCATCTTCAATTTTCCTCATTAGATGAAGTGGTAGTTAAATTTTCATTTATTCATTTTTATTGTTGTGATATTTTTGAACTTCACTTTATGGTTGTAGATTCAGTATTATTATACATATAGTACAACAAAACAATATATTTACTAAAACTTTAAGTGACTGGAACAGATTAATCCAATTCACATTATTTCTTATGTGGAAGATTGCTCCTATTTTCTAACTACTTTCTAGAACTACAATAAATTCGAGAAGTTATGTACCATTGCATAACAGAATTATGCAGTAGTATTAATTAAAAAGACTAAATTCATAAATAATAAAGAAACCTCATGATGACATTAGTGCTTCCAATTCTCCACTTACCTGAAACAAAAAAAAAACAAATATTTCATTAATAAAGTCAAATAAACATACTTATTTTAGATTACATAGGTCACCTTAAAATATTAGCATTTATTCTTTTTAAAGAAATCTCTAGCTGATACTTAGTCACAGTTATCTTGATTTCTTTTTTTATGATTTTTCGGACTGCAGAAATTTACTTCTGTAAATTGATTCACAATCACATCCAAATATCAATCACAACTCAATCCGCTCAAATTATAGTAAAATATTTAAACATGTAAGAATACTAAGAGTGAGACTATAAAAAATACCTAGAGTGGCCAACACCCAACTTTCCTATAATCAATCATACTGTAATTGACGTTTTCGACTACAATATTTACATAATACCAGAAATAGTAATATTTGTTTGTTGTTAGCCACACCCACAATTGTAGGCTTTACGCTTTTTGAGTTATAAAAGGGCTAAGGGCTTGGTTCATTCTCATTAGACACCTACTAACCTTGAGCGAGCCCCTTTGACAAGGACGCTAAAGCTACGCAGTCTTTTCGAAGTGATAACTACACCCAATGTTTCATTACTTCGGTGGTTTAGTGGGAACCGGCCTTTACAACATGTCTATACCCCTAAGCACTGGTAATAATATAATACCCCACAATAATTCTATACAAATATATTATTCAATATCGCTATTATTGCCTGCACCATCTAGTAAATGCAAATGGTAAATGCAGTCAATCATTATTTAATTATAGTTGTAATAACCAAAATTACAATAAATAAAACTATTTAGCTCAGGTGGGGAGTATGGTTGACAGATAAAATGAAGTAAAAATGGACTGGGAGACTCTTAAGCAGTACCTTAGAGTAAACAGACTGTGAACCGGTTATTTAAGCAATAACTAACATCATTAGTTGTGCAGTTCCCAAAATTGTAATTTGGAAGCTATCGAAATAAACAAAGCCTTCATTAATAATCCTTCTGCCTCTCTATGTCTTAATGATCAAATTCTAAGGTGTCCAAAATTTCTTAAACTGTTCCTAGAATCACAAAGAATAAATTAAAAAATAAAAAGTTTGTTTCCTCTAAATTAGTGATTCTGGCCTTCTGTATTTCAGTCAACGGTTTTCAAGCATACCCGACGCCTTTGTCACACCTTATCTCCTAAATGCGTATCCCCACTCTTTCGCAGCGGATCTGTTTCCTACTAGTCGTTTTCACTGGACCAACCCGTCAGTACCACATCCTTGGGTATGTCTTGAATTCTCTTAATTGAATTTTATTATTTCACTCTAATTTCATCACTGATTAGATATAATTTGTATAATAGTGTCTTCCTGATGATGGTTGAATAAACCTTCATTTGTGTGGAGAATTTCGTTTGTTTATCCAGTTTATCTCAGAATAACTAACATACATTATTCGATATCCAAAAGACATAAATTGATATATATTATTCCCTGGAACAAATTAAGTATATTTACTTCTACTAAATAAGTTAATTTCATATAATGAAATGTCATACAGTAGAACTTCGCAGTTCGAGTGCCTCCTGCTATGAGCAAGTTGCTTTGCGGTGCAGCCATTCGCAAGAATTCTTGTCTCATACAACGATGTGCGATATTTGCCGACGCCTAGATTGTCTCCGTTTTTAGTTTATTAGATTAATTAAACATGATTATTTCTTGCAAGCACTAATTGTTCAAGTAATATTATTTATATTATATGTACAGTGTTGTTTATTTTTTCAAATAGCACCTTTTCTATTTAAAAAATGTGCTTAAAAACCGGCATTCGGGGATAGAACGGATTATTTATTTTCATATTAATTTCAATGCGAAAAATTGCTTCATAATCCCAATACGAGCACGGTCTGGGAAGGAATCAATCTCGTACTGCGAGGTTCTACTGTATTTCACATTACAGTATTACTTACACTGCAACCTAACCTAAACTAAACCTTAAATTGCATTTGTAACCAATCATAAAATAGGAATTATCATACTCAACTACTACCATAAAGAAATGAAATAATCAGGGAGTAAAGAGTTTTACAAGATCTTCGCATTAACTTTTGGTAGTAAACAGATGAAAAGGGCCGTTGAAACAGAGAAATTACTTCCATTTTTTTCATCATTTGAACATTCCTGGAAAATGGCTAGTTAAGAAGAAAGAATGCCTAAAAAATTGTAACAATTTCAGGTGTCACTGAATTTGTACAGAAGGAGAAGAAACTGTATCCCAACTCTATCACAGGGAGAAGAATGAATCAATTTACAACTTCTGTAAATGGATTAACAATCACATTCAAATCTCAATTATATCCGTGTTCTAATTATAGTAAAATATTTGAAATGAGTAATAATACAAAGAGTAAGAACATAGAAAATACTTGTAGTGGCCAACACTCAACTTTCATATAAGTACTTATAATATCAATCTCTTTGAAAAACAATTGTATTTTGGTATTATATTTCTGTAGCTCTTTTGTAATTATATACAGGTAATTATTACGATCGTGTTAAAGTAATATCAAACATGTTGGAATGGATAATGACAGTGTAATCCAATTAATGATTTCATTTCTTTTATTGTGGCTATTCCACTTTATAACAAGTCATTTGTGAAAAACTTGTAATCATTGACGTAAAAGAATCTGTCATGTTATTATTACACGTCGTCCTAGTACAGTCGGACTCGTGACCACCGCGGCGAATCTGCCCTCTTAACCTTCCTTTTCAATAAATCAATTTTAATTGTTTAGCTCTTTAATAAACTTCACAAATTATCATTAGGAAAATATCTCTCACTTTTACTGGTTTTAGGTATATTTTGATAGAAAATGATAACAGTTAACCTGTTAAACGCGACTGGTTTCTACTAACATAGATTTAAGAAGTCTTTGAGAGTTACATTTATTTTTCTATAGGATGGACAAAGGCTGTTTTAGGTAGAGTTATAACAAGATATTTCTCATTAAACCATATTTCAACAATGTGGAGAACATTCTGCATAAGCTCATTGGAAGTACCAACAAACAGTATTCTTCTTCTTCTTCTAATGACAAGCCATCCCTGTATATTCTTGCATATCATAACCTTGACTATTTCAAGTATTCAGTAGGCCTTCCACCACTAATCACTAGATCCTATACTTACATTAATTATTCTTGCGTTAGGTTGTAATCCATTCCATAGTTCCTAGATTTTTTTTTATTTTATTTATATTATTTGAGGGTGATTATAGAACTGCGTCTTAAAAAAAAATATTGTACATCCCCTCTTCTGAACTAAAGTACCCCAGCAGTTAGCTTCAAAGCCTCCAAGAAGCTCAACACTTTTGCTGGTTCCAGCGGTAAAAGTTTTTCTATGGTTTGTTGAATGTCCCGAAGCACCTGCCTCTCTGCAGCAAAGTTGCCTTACAAGTTATCAGCAGGTGCGACGGTGTTTCTTCCTCTTTGCAGAATCTGCACAAACCATCATTGATAATGTCCATTCAAGGTCCCTTTGTTTCGGAAGAAAGTACTTCCTTTCTCCTTCTTCGGGATGGTCTTCTTCGGGTCCTCAGGTGCAGTGGGAGGTTCCCACTAGTTAGCGCTTTTGGACCCTTTGCGCTTCCGGAGGATGGTCTCCAGACTTCCTTCTCCTTACAGGGGAAAATCCCTGAAGCTTCCTAGATTAATACATCAATGTATTAGTAATGGTTCAAAGGATTCGAATTCGTGTTATCAAAAGTTTCTTCTATACTTCAGAAACAGTCCAGAGTGATTTCAATAAGCCTTAAGGACCTCTTCTATTTTGTTACCCAAAATTGTTGTATCCGATCTTATTTCCTAAAACCTTAATAATCAGTTACTATAATTCCAGCAGTTAGTACTTAATAGTTATTTTTTTATGGTAATAATACTGTTTCTATATGGTAAAGTGGAGAAATATTTGTACAAAAACAATATTGAATTCAAAAATTTAAGAATACTGAGGTACTGAAGATGTGGATTGTAGTTAGCATCCAATTTTTCATAGACGAAAGAAAAAGTATCATGTCCATGCTTCAATACACTCAAAAACAAAAGGGGTTTTACAGGAACCCCATCACTGTAGAGATGGAAGATAGAAACAATCCTATCACTATAAATCAGAAATTAATTTTTTCTAAAGGGTGCGTTTTTTCAATAAGGATACTGCGACAAAGAATAGAACACAAAATTGAACAAATGAATTAATTAAACAATGTAAGCTGAAAGGAAGTTAGCAATAAATAAGGAAAAATGAAAAAATAAAAATCAATATAGAAACCACAGCAAGAAGAGTGAGTGCCATAATTAACCTTATTGATTACGTCGTTACTAATCAATGGCTTCTTTATATCACAGGAATTGGTTTCCCGATTATTAGTTCTCAAAGAGACCCACAGATGTGAATATTATTCTGTTCTTATTTAGCTATTTACCGTATTTCTTGTGTTATTCTTTCAGAAAATTATATAACCAAGTACTTTACAAATTACTTCGTACAAAACAAAC
Source organism: Hermatobates lingyangjiaoensis (assembly GCA_026182355.1). Lineage (NCBI taxonomy): Eukaryota > Metazoa > Arthropoda > Insecta > Hemiptera > Hermatobatidae > Hermatobates > Hermatobates lingyangjiaoensis. Next base: position 3,943,459 of record JAPFBL010000329.1, read on the forward strand.
TGTCATGAAGTTATAATTACAATTTAAATGGTGACAACCTGAAAAAGGTAAAACAATATATACTAATCTCTATATAAAAAGTTGTTGAGTTTGTTTGTTTGTTAAACCGTTTCCTGTGGAGATAGAGATCTGAAATTATAATATATATTATTTATTAATTGAATAATGTTAAATAAAAGAAAAATATCACAATATTCCCAAAATTGGAGACAGGATAGCCGTGTCTTGCGTGCTCGCCGATGACAGTAGCACAAATATATTAAAAATGTAACAAAAAAAGTTTATATTTAAAATTTGAATATTATAACCAATGGTAATAAAGTAAAGGCATGGAGCCAGGGTAGCCAGTCGCTTACGTGATCGCCGATGACAGTAGTGAAAATATATTATATATAAATGTAACAAAGAAAAATTTGTAATTTAAAATTTGCGAAATATAAACATTGGTAATAAAGTAAAGGCATGGAACTAGAGTAGCCCAGAGGCTTGCGTGCGCGCGGATGACGAAATAATCTCTTACAGGAGAACATGGCTTTTGTTCCAATAGCCAGTGGATCACTTACTTAGTTTACCTGACATCCTTTTATACTAAATATTTAAAACAACTTTTCTCACTTAAACCTTGAAAATATTCCTATTTTCTCTGAAAAATATCAGAAAGATAGAAGAAAATATGTCGTTTTAAGATATTGTTTAATTAAAGATGTAGGATCATTACATTTATTATTCTTCAACTAAAGTTTCAATTTTGAATTATGTTTTCCATTTTTGGTTTTTATAGAATTATTAGACTAGGAATTTTATGGCTTTCTAGTAGCAAAATATTTTAAATATCTTAACGTTTTTTATTCTGATATTGCGTATAGTTGAATGTGGAAGTTGATAGCATAGAGAATAACACTGGTTAGAGTAAGTGAGCTTTGAGTGTATGAGAGCAGGAGAGAGTGAATATTGTTGACGCTTAGGACGACATTGGAGTCTCATAGGGCATGCGTTTGGCAAGAGGAGCAAAGACAGTGTAAATATAGAGTAGAGTCGGCTGACGTCTTGGAATAGGTCCACGGGACAGACAGGTTCACATGGTGCTCTCCTTCAAGCCGCGGCATTCCTCAGCCCATCATTCCTGTCTACTCATTAAAGGCAGTACAACAACTTACACACGTTTTATTTAACTTCTATTAAAGAAAACTCCAGCTCTGACTGATACAATCACCATGATAAAAATGTTGAAAACAATTCATTAAAATAACATTCAGTACCCCAATCGTGAGCCAGGTGGGAATCGAACCTCGGACTACCATCCCAGAGGCAAGTACGTTAACCACTGAGCTAACCTAGCTCTCCTGTATAATAATTAAAAATAAACTAATTTAGAGAAATCCTGAAAGACAATCCACTACATGTTACATTCTTTCAAACTATTATTTGAAACATTTTTCTCCATAACGATATCTAAGATCTTGAAATCTCAAAAAACTGTTACTGCGTTTTCCATTTGCTTTGATTTTGACATCAAGGGTATAATTAGCGTTTGTTTTGAGTTTGCCATTCACCTATCAGTGATTAAAGTATTTTTAAAACTTATTCAGCAAGCTTTAACTTAATTGTTTACCAATCTGATATTTGATAATGTTTTATTCATTTGAAATGTATTCCACTGGTGAATTAAGAAGTGTGAGTTAATAGCAACTATTCCGAAATGCCCATATTCAAAGGCTTTTACTTTTAATGCTTTTCTACGAATGAAAAGCTCAGTTTATTTGTTATTTCACATCTATAATAGCTGTTGGGCAAGACCAGATATTACTGCTGAATTATTAATTGTTAAAAATTATTTTTCTCTAAATTCATGCGTATACCCATGAACTTATACACAACTTTTCATCTCCTGCTGTCAATTATATTCCCTTTTAATGCACAAAGGGGAGTCATGTAGAATAATAAGAAAGTCTGTAGGAGTTTCTTATAAAATCTTAAATGATGACAAATATATAGACTTGTAGTAAGGTATGAAGTTCTCTTCAAGTCATTGGATATTTCAAAATATATTATAATTAATAACGTAATATACTATTAACATGTTACAAGTTATTAAAATGTATATGTTTAAATTCAACACGGCGACTTTTCCTTATGTAATAAAACAGTAACGACAAATGATATAATAAAATATCATAATCCAAAGAAATATTATTGAAGCCATAATATTACTCCTTTAAAGTAAAACAACTTGTAAACATGTTCAAAGAATGAAATCCTGATTTACAAAGAAGTTGTAATTAATGAAAATGAAAGAAGAAATAGATGGTCTTACTGCCGGTTAGTTTGTTTTGACTGGTACAAGGCGGCAATGTATTCAATGCAATGTAAGATGTGGCAAGACTCCAAGGATCTGACACAATCGACTATAAGAGTGATGCATCACTGAATCCCCGAGCTTTACAAAACCACTAGACCCCCTCTAGCAATGGCATACAACGAATGGGGACAAGCATGTGAAGGCACAAATTTAATTCCATTATCTCAATTAATCTTTAGAAGTAATCTACAAACATAAAAAAAGATATCTATCCGTATGACCGTTGAAACACAAAAAAATGTAATACACTCTGGGGTAGAGGACACTTATATTACAAATTTATTTTCTTGGTAATTTTCCCGCTTAAGTTTTTAGTATTTACAAATCTAAAAAAGTTACTTTATATATATAATTTAAAAGAAATACTTTAAATTTGTTTGCATCTGCTTTAATTAATTTTTCGAACAGTAGTTCTTATCTGTACCCTACTCTGTACGAAAATACTATAGTTAATAATGTTGCAAAGAAGTCTGTATCAATCAGTTTTTACTTTACTATAAGTAAAGTGCCATAGATCATAAAAAAAATCCATCTTCAGATGGATTTTTGACGAATTTACATGTTTTGAGGTTCATATTTTTTAATGTATGTGTATGTGGGTTGTATGTATGTGTGTTCAAAAGTTTGTGAAGACGCTGCAGTTCATAGTTGGATGGATCAAATTCATATTTTGCATATCAATAGGGCTTATACAAGAGATGTGCTCTATTGTTTAGTGCACAATATTTCATAATGGTGAAGGCACTTCTTTGATCAAAATTCAGTTTTAGACAACATTTTTTTTTTACTCTTCAACTATTAACTGAAACCTTGATAAATAAAACATTAAGTGAGGATCAGTTCAATGCTTTTTTGTGAAAATTATATGGACAGAAATTGAAGTTATGGTACATTTTATCATTGCAGGAAATACTTTTTGAATGTAAAAAGAATACTATAGAACAATCAATTTTCGGACAATTAATTAAATGAAATTAATAAATTACCAAAAAATAACAAAACCCATGAATTTCTGATAACAGTAAAAGAAAATAAAGCAACAAAAACTGAAAATTTATCCTGGACTAATTCATCAGTCAGATCTGATTACAATTCTCCACACAGTTTACGATGACTTAGACATTTTTTACCATGACTGACGGAATGAAATCGTTTTTTGAGGTTTAACAAAAAATTTAAATATTTGAATTAGTTAATAAAATATCTTGGAAGAATAATATACTCGAATGTTAATAAAAAAAAAATTAACGCCAATCACAAATAAATTTTCTGATGCTTCCCATAGTATGATGGATTCGTCCAACAAATGCTCTCATCAAACTGTATGTCGTTAAACCCTTGACCGAAATGTATGTTCATGAACCCCATTGTCTTTGGGTAATATTGAAGTATGAGAAATGCACTCTTTTGATCATTGATTCAAAACGATTACTAATTTCAAGCTATTTCTTCGATGATTCGATGAAAATAACATTTTTTTCCTACATTTTCAAAAATCAATCCAATGCTCTATTAATTCTCAACAATGCCATGCTTTCTGAATTAAAACTCTTAACAACTTCTCAAGTTTTACAACTTTAAATCATTATAAGAAATTTCAATTATTAATTTAATATGTAACTTATTGTTCAAATCTACATTCTAATAACTGTTATGAAAAATTCCAGGTACACCACCTAGTTAAATGATAAAATAAAAAAAGGATGTTTAAGTTTGCCAAATATTTAATTTATCAAAATCAGTCTTGAAATTATTTTATAACAATAAAAGTTGACGCTACTATAGAGAATCAGGAACTTTAAAATTTGTAGCACCATCATACTTATAATGTATATACAACGCATTATTGTTTACGAAAAAAATCGGATATAAAAAATGTTTGAATTATATTTTTAAATTTGACAATTATTTATCTGAAATCAGATACGAATAAATAACAAATAGATTAATAATTATGGTTGATTCTCGACAACATATATGTGGGAAAAAAAATTCTTTAATAACACTTAAAGAGAATGAGATTGCATTTTACGAGAAAATGCGAAAGCGAATATCCTTAGTAAATTAGAGTTTGAGTATGTTTTTTAACTATGATTTATCCTTGGTAGCCATCCAGGAGCGATAAAAATGTTATTAATGAAATACTCACAACCAACTCATATTAATGAGGTTAACATTATCAAGATTGTATTGTACAATAACATAACATACATCAGTGGTAATGGAGCGTGTGTGCTGGATTTTGATTGAACATGGCTTTATTAAATTACATTTGTGTAGTAATTAAAGAAAAATAAATATCATTACAACATTAGAGGAACAGAATAGGTAAAGAATCCGTAGTGAGCGGAATACATAAATTAATAAGTTGGTTTATTTATGATTATTACATAATATTATTTCGTTTTTTATATGTCTATCGAATAAGACTTTTAGATCACACATTTCAAAGGCAACAGCACGATCAGGTGTTTTTTCCAATTGCACAATAATTTGATTGGATTCACGATTCCTATCTTATAATGTGATAATAAGGAAAAAAGTAAAGATTTCTCACTAAAGCTTTAACTGATTTTGCACACAATGTCAATCACAAAAATATCCCAATGTTCCAGATTAGTTAGCGAACAAGCCAAGCGAGTCTTTCTTACATAATCCAAGATTTCACTTACAGCGATGTTCTTTGTCTCCGCTAAATTAAACATTGGTTGACTTTCTCCCAAATGAAGGAAAAAAAAATAAATCTAATCACTTTAAAACCTCTATAGAATCACTTTTTCCTGGTTCATTTAATCTTTTTCCATTAGAGACTTCCTAATCACCTGAAGGTAGTAGACTTTATTCCCATTGACCTTCACAGGTAAGGTATCACGATTCTTACGTATCCCACATACCAGACTAGTCATCATCTCAGCCTTCTAAACCAACTCTCACAGTTCACTATTTTCAACACACTAACATTTCCTTGTAATAAATCGTTAATTATAGCAAATCAAAGTGTCTTTTCATACTTTTGCAAATTTGTATCTTACAGCTAATTTTTACCAATTAACATTACCATAACCAACCTTCATAAAAAACGTAAAACCTTCCCCCTTAGATATGACAGTAACCCTAATATCATCGGAGTATTCCTCAGATATTTCTTATTAATATGAAATTCCTCTTGCAATTCATTTTATTTTTTATGCTATTAATAAAAATTTATCTTAGATCACATGGGAATCGGTTTAAAAAAAGAAGGACATTCACCACCGGATTAATAATAATAATAATAATAATAATTTGACTGTTTTTTTGATTAAAACACTGGTATACGTGCTTTGTCAATTCTGTTTGTACAGTATCTAAACTAAATTCCAGGTGAATGGAAATTTTTACGAATCAAAATATCAAATAAGAACCAATATACTTCGTACTAATCTACAAAAACTATCTTTGAACTTATGGTTTTACATAGCGATTTAAATTACTTAGTAAAGCGGTGGATTACTAGCAACTAAAATGGGTGCCAAATAACAAGTGAGCTAAACTTTAAGCTACAATACGATTAAATATGCAACCATATATGCATGGCAATTCAAAATGTTTGCTATTAATTAATTTATAGTTCATAATGTCACAATTGAATACAGTCTTAACAATACCAGATTTTTTGTTAAAGTAAAAAAATGTAAAGTGGTCATCTCTCAATTCTACTACCCGCAAACATATTATCAACCCCAATATAATTAATTAATTTATTTATCGAAAGGTGATTATCATGTAGATGTATGATGAAACTCTAAGATCAACCCATAATCAAACTCATAAATGATCAATAAGTGATTTCATTTATTTTAATGTAGTTATAACAATTTCTCAAGTACAACGAAAACATGATTGTTATAGCACAATGTGGTAAGTTCCTGCAGGTGGACCTCAATTGTTATTCTCTTAAGTTTAACATTATGCTTCCAATATTTGAAGTTTTCGACAAATAATCAACCAGAAGAACGGTTTCAAATAATGTAATCGCCATGAAAGAAAAGATTGATATTTTTACATCGGTATCGGTCAAGTCTGTACTCTACCTAATTCCTTCCTGCTGAAATTAATAAAATACTTACCATAACATATTCTAGTAAATATTATTGCGGGAATCAAAATTTCAACAGGATACTATTAGCATATCAAAAAAAAAATATGTCCTTTACTGAAATAAAGCATCTTTCACATAAGCAAAGCATTACCCGAAAACTATATAGTTCTTTTTCTTGTCCATTATTATTCATCAGTCACTGTGCTCTTTGTGTTTAGGAAGCTTGGGCACATCCATCCGTTTGGCGATATCAATTGATATAATTGACTAATAGCAAAATAAAAAGAAATATAATTTATTACCAAGGAAGTATCAGGAAACTACAAGGAAGATAAAATAATAGAAGGAGACTAATGGAGGTAGAGGTAAAGGCATTAGGGGACTGTTGATGAACTCTTGTAATGTTCTGCAACGAGAGCTTTGATGACCAGACCACTCGAGGCTTATGGGCGCCTCCATCTTTTCGGAGGATCTAAGCAAAGTGAAAGTGGCCACCCGTCCTTCCATCATTCTCCTTTTTAGCCTTCATTCATTCAACAGTTTTGATAAAAACATTTAAACAAAATTAAATAATTAAATTTTGCTGGCCAAAAATGAATACAACTGCATTTTCTTTGTCAATAAACTATTCCATGGGTGGGATTTAAAAGAGTAAAAATAAAAATTATTGTTAAAAGTGCTTTAATAAATGCATTTCTGAGATAATTATTAGAATTACTAATGATTTCCGATGACACTAGTCACAAAGATCTCTCTGGCCAAAGCTTGAAGATCATAAACAGCAGTTATTAAGTTCTAACTTAGTGCAATCTGTTATTATGTGGTATTTACTCATTGTAGGGTAAAAAGCTAATGAAATAGTCTCCACATTTAAAAAATTAATCGTAAAAACAACGCATTTCGAAAACTTGTGTTCTTCTTCAGGCATTAACTAAAAAATACAATGCCATTAGAGAGTTATCTATAGTACAAAGTAAATATAGTACAAAATAAAAATAAAATAAGGAAGAGAGTACGAACCTAAGGGTGAGTGTCTGTGGTACAACTGACTGGGAATAGGATGGAAGTGTCAGTCAGTTATACCATAGACACTCACCCTTAGGTTTGTACTCTCTTCCTTATTTTATTTTATTTTTATTTTGTGTTATATTTACTTTCTACTATAGATAACTCTCTGATGACATTGTATTTTTTAGTTAATGCCTGAAGAAGAACACTACGTGTTCGAAACGCGTTGTTTACACGATTAAATTTTTATATGTGGAGACTGTTTCATTAGGTTTTTACCCTACAAGAAGTTAAGTTCTATAAAAAAAATTGTGAATTACAGAATGACTCAGAATGTTACATAATAAGAGAGATACATCAAAGTAACTTATTCATGGTCAGTGTATTCAATTCATTGACTACTACATTGAAACCAAGATGACAAAGTTGGATTCTCAATACGAAAACGAAATATGTGAAACTAGACAACACCGAGAGAATGTGCCCACATGAAGCAAGTCTCACATGTCTCACATGGAAGAGTTTTCATTGACTTTCCCAAACACTAAATTATAACAATTACTTAATTATACAGTTAAAACTGTATAATGATATGCTCCTTAAGCACATAATTATGTCCGTGCAACTGATTTTTTATATCAGTAAGTAAAAAGATAGACACAATTAGTTCGTCAGAGCGTCCTGGCTCTGTTTTACATTAATTAGGCAGTAGTCACAAATTAAATAAACTCATAATTGATAAAAACTTTATCTGCAGCATTTCTCGGTTATCTATGTAAAGAAAGGGTGAAATCATATAGATAGTCATTGTGTTTAGTCCTTCGGTCATCACAATCGAACTTCAAACACATTATTAGATAAGGAAAATAGTATTATATATAAAAGGTAATTATGGTGGTGAAACTTGAAGTCATAATAATTTCATATGTATATTTCATGCAAATTAAACCGACAAAACATTTTTAAATTTCAGACAGTAAGCTGTAAACAATTTTCATATTTTCCGGAATTCTGTGGCTAACTTAATAACTTTTAGCAGTATAGAACTGGTTAAGTGGCAGTTACAAAGGTCATCATGTTCTTCTGATTAAACGAAACTCCATCCCATTTATTATAGTGATGTTAAATACTAGAGGAAATCTGAAAGACTGGTCAATTCACCCTTAGTGGCGCCGTGCAGCTATTCACAGGTTTATGCCACAGGGGGTTTCTTTTTTAACAGGGGCCAAATAAAGCCACTGATCGTACCTGTAGCTGAGCAAGTTCAGCGGGACCTTTGGTCCGGAGTTTGATCCGAAACTCTTAAAATAAGCCAGTATTGCGGGCGGCGGCGGCCCATGGAGGGGTTCTCTCTCCACCTCACCAACCGAGGTTGGACTCGCAGTGGTTGTTGGTTCTCACCCAGGTTGGGTAGACTCTTGTTGTGTGATAAGTAGTAACTTCTCAGGGGATACCTGCTTAGCATCCAAGGGGAGCTAGACCCCACACCCCTACCAGTGGGAACGGACCTTGAAATCAGCTGAATGGACTGGACAACTGGTACTTGCCTGGTAGAGGCTCAGCTCCTGACGAGCTCTCGGATTGGGGGCGATTAGAGACATCCCAACGAGCCAATTTCATGTTCAGTACAGGTGGCAGTTAGCCAACCGGTGACCTTAGCGTCTCTCCTAACTACCCATACAGTGGCGTTTAGCCAACGAGAGATTTGTAATCTCTCTTTTTTAGTCGTTTCTTTAGTACTAATACTCCTCACAATGACGCCGCGATGAGGCTTGAATAACTACTTGCACAAGCACTGTTCCCGGGGTAATGGGCACTTCCCTCTTCGGATGGGAACAACCGAGTTTACAGAACCCTATGGAAGTCCTTAAACTGAAAGGCATGTTTGAAAAAAGATGTTTGAAAAATCAATAGTTTTATTGACAAATTTTGAAGTCCCTTGAGTCCATTTTGAAGTTTTTTCTGCCTCGAAACTACTTTGAAAAGATGTCTGCCTCCTCAACCTAAAAAGTTTACTGTCTCTATATATGTAACAATGCTTGATTGATAAACTGATATTTTACCCAAAATAGTTTAGATGAGTTAAAGAGCTTTTCGACAATATTGTCTCATAAATCCACTTTATTGCCCATTATTTGTTTTGATACAATTTTTTTTCCTCCTGAATTAAAATCTAGGAAGTTACAAATTTCTAGTTAATATTAAACTGATCTTTCCAATAGCTGGAAAAAATGACAGAATTTTCCAATATGAGGCAAATTCAATTTCCTAGAAAAATTTCCTATAAAAATTGAAAACTTTTTACCTATGAAATTGTATCTGAGACTGTGACACGCTCCAGTCACACCACATGACAGATAATAAAATTCGACACAATAAAAGTCACGTATAAAAAGATACAGTATACAATTATTTGGGGGAATATTCTTCAACTGCAAGAGGCACCTATTGTACAGTTAATGAATTCAGAAAAAAAAAATATCACTTAATCACAAAGCTAGAATAATAACTTTTTTATATACATTTACCTAAAACAGTACTTAAAGAAAAAAAAAACTTTTCGGTCATTCTAAGAGGTAAAATTCTCCTTAAAAAAACAATAACTGAACTTCAAACAAATAACAAATAATTTGTTTGTTTTAATTTAGAAATTTGATAACTATAATCGAGAGTTTTGATTAATTATTTAAATAGCCTGAGTGACTTTCAACAGGTTCACTTGAAATTTAAGTGGCATATGACACTCTGTAAGGTAAATTACCTGGCTAATTTTGTGATAATACTCAAATCATGGGAAGGGCGTTTACCATTTTAATGTCCACTAGTAAACTGATTTGAAGGGAAAATAATACATACAGAAACGAAACACTTTAATCGCATGATTACATCTATAAACGACGTTAACAATGGTTGTACATACACACGACTGACCAATTTAAACAAATTCTAAGTATAGCTGTAAGGCAATACTACTTTCTAACTGAATCGCTCTTGGCCTTCAACTAAAACTCGCTTGCCGAGGCATCACGTAATGTTAACCTTATACTAATTTCTCTCGGTGTAAAGCATAATATTCATCAATAAGAACTAAATTTTATTTATTCAATGCCGCCCGTTATGATAACTGACCTTCTGGCGAATGTTACCCACATAAAAGGTACATTCAACTCTAGTATAAATCTCTATATATAAAGTTCGTGAGTTTGTTTGTTTATTTGTTCACTCATTTTACGGTGAGATAGAGACCTGAAATTAAATATATATTATTTATAACCTGAATAATGTTAAATAAAAGAAAATTGTCACTATATTCCCCAAATTGGAGCCAGGGTAGCAAGTGATTTGCGTGCTCGTCGATGACTGAGCAAATGTATTATATATAAATGTAACTATTTTTTTTTTAATTGAATATTCGCGTCATATAAACCATGACAATAAACTAAAGGCATGGAACTAGGGTAGCCCACAGGCTTGCGTGCTCGCCAATGATAATAGTGACAGTGTATTACATATAAATATAACAAAGAAAAAAAAATTAAAATTTGCGAAATATAAACACTGGTAATAAAATTAAGGCATGAAGCCAGAGTAGCCCAGAGGCTTCCGTGCTCCCTGACGACTGTAGTGCAAATGTAAATAAATGCAACAAAAAAGTAATAAACTACTATATTAGAGGTTAAAAATGAATAATTTTAGAAACAAACTTGAACACAACTGTCAGATAAAATACGGATGTTCTAAGGTAATATCATAAAGGCACATTCCTTTCATTAATTTTATTCTATGAAAGGTATAAAATTGAATATTTCAATTTACATGTTTTGTTTGTTTTAAATATATTTCATTGTGTATAAAACCTTAATTGATATTTTATTTATTTATATGATAAAATATATGATTTTTTTTACTTTTAAATATTTTTATTTTGCTAAATATACTTAATATGTATATAGCTTGAATCATGTTAAGAATACAATATCAAAAACTTGGGCCATATAAAAATCTGTTTCCATGCCTTAATAACAAGAAACAACAATTAAAATTATCCCTGTCAATCATGTTCAGTGAATTAATTTCAGTAACTATTACTATAATTTCTGAGTGGCAGAAAGGGTCACGTGTAGTCTAGTAAATAATAATATTGAATTCCAAGACAATTAATTTTTTATTTTGTTGTTCTTTTAATGTGCCTATCATGTAGATGTATGGTCAAACTCTCTCGTAAAATGTTATCAAATTCATTGCTAACCAATTTAATAGATTCATTTGTTTCAATGTCACTCTTTCATATAATTAGTTACAGGAAGATTGGAATTAATGTTCTAGAACAATCTAACTTCTAATTATTATTTTTAAATTGAGGGCCTGAGTCTGACGCGTGCGTACCGCGACCATACCTGTCCTATTGTATTTCCCATAATCTTTTCTGAAATCAATACTAGTTTTTAAGCTATTTAATCAATTTTTCATTGTCCTAGAGAAGTATCTCTCACTTCTAAAGCTTACGTACGATATGATTTGCCAAAAATCATAAACCTTTAGAAAATAAACGGTTCATTAAAGAACAATGAAATTTGCACAAAAATTGAAAAGAAAAATAGCAATTTATAAAAAAAAATTCTTGAAATTTCAATTACCACAAAGAGCAATAAAGCTATCCATACTTTATGTATTTAAAATAATTAAAATATTAATTATTAATAGTTTTGTGTATGCACCCATACATAATAAAAAGATTTCACATAAACACGTGAAATAACAATCAATGATCAAACCACAATAAGAAATGGGAAAACAAAACTAAGATCTTTCAACCGTAACAAGCGGTCTTCGTCAGAGTCAAAAGCCCAACTGAACACTAGATGCAGAAAACATCTGGTGAGTTTTCACCACTAACACATGCACGCACGCAAACACGGACACACACAAGTCATCGAAAAAAAATATCAGAAATGACTTTTGGGACCCCAAAACATGCAAATGAGATCAACTTTTTCATGATCACTATACTTGGCTTATAATAAGGTAAAATCTAATAAAGAGAATTTCATGATATTTGTAACAGAGATTCTGGTGAGATAATAAACTTTAAACACTACTAAGCTTTGGAGCAGCTGAAGCGAAAAAAAGACATGCCAGTAGTCAGAATCAGAAAAAAAAATAATTACCACCTCAGATGTAAAGATAAATTGAATCCAATTGCTTGCACAATTTTTTCTTGGAAAGATACCTATCATATATCGAAATTGAAATACATACACGCATTTGACAAAATGGGTTACCAGTTGGAGTAGCTCTCATTCAATAATTTATTTATAATGAATTAAAAGTAGATTAGAGTGGATATGATTTTTTAATTCATTAAAACAGCACACTGACTTTTTATTTCAAGTAGTTGGTAATCAATCCGACCTTGATTTAGTATTTCTTTATTTATGCAAAGGATTATTATATTAAGTATAATTTTTTTTTAAATTTTAGAAATCAGTAATATATTATAGGCTTCATTGCATAAGGTTCTTTAAATGTTTTGATATTCCAATCACAGAGTGTCAGGTGTTTATAAGGTCTCAAATTTATATGAAAGTCAAATATAACAATCAGGTTCCTGGTTGGCTTAGTTGGTAAGGAAGTTCGCCCAGGACACTGAGACGTTGGTTTGATTCCTCTTACTTTTGTGGATTATATTACTCGGATTATGTATTCCTGAACTTAGATGGCCTCTATAACTGAAGTAGCTGTTGCTTTAATTAATAATAATAGCATTAATTAACATGACATTTTTAACCAAATGATAGGTTTTTGTTAAAACAAACGCACACACACACACACACACACACACACACACACACACTCATAAACACATAAGTTCCGAACTTCTTGTTCGGAACTTATTTCACTATACTAGTCATTATGTCATAATTAAATTATATACAATAAAATAGTTTAATTATTGTTTAAAATTCAACAAGTAAGGAACATCAAAAATTGTTTTTGAGGTAGATTTGATGTGTTTCCTTTTCCTGTTTACATTAGTAGAAGGAAAACCATAAGTACTCTATTACTGAAAACTGTAGGCTCACTTTTCTGTACATCGCAGTTAATTGCTAACTGGAATGGAAGAATTAGGTGTAGTGATCTCATTTTAGAGGGGATAAGGTCACTAGCTTGAATGTACCACTAATTACCAACTCAAGGATGTTGGCTTCACCGATGGGGTTCTCACTAGTCGGCTCAGAAATCCAAATCAAATGAATTAATTTTTTATGATTAAATCTTAATCCAACATCAGGTTATGTAATAACAAAATTAATATGTAAATTCTCAAAGGTTTAGTCACACGTACTGACACATCAGCTTTTTTCAAAAGGGAATGTATGGTACGACCCCATGAAACTACAAAAATAATGTCTTCAAAGACCTGAAACTGGGACATTGTGACTGCAGTTGATCTAGCAGGTCATACAAAACTCAAGGATATTCATCAAATATAACTGTTGAATTTTTCGTTTATACCAATTCGTTTCGAGTACCTGTTTTTGTAGTTATACAATTACAAACATCTACACCAAATTCTTTTCATCTCCACTCGCAAGTGTTAAATTATCTTTTCAAAAGTCATTGACTACAAGAAAAGAATATATAAATAATGAGAGTCAAGCCAAATTAGAAGTAAATAACCATTTTGTTACAAAACTGAAAACTAAAATAAGAAAAATAAGTCAAAATCTTTGTGGAATTGTTCCTTCTATCGAGCACAAAATTGTTCAAATCTGTTAACCCTTGGTTGTTCATGTTAGCGCAGACTTTCTATAGCGGACTTCAGATGACATCAATAGTTGTAAATTGTAATACCCTATAAATATGAAATAAACAAATCTAAAGCAAATATGCAATAAATATAGAAGACTTACTATCAAACTAAAAAAGAAGGAAAGATAAAAAAATATTTGAAAATAGCAATTATGAAGAAATCCAACTAGAGTAGTTTAATCACTCTTGGAACAGTCCTTTATGAAGTATTTCTTTCTAGAAACTGAAATTTATAAATTGCTGTCATAGCGTACTATTATCAGGAGAATCTAGAATATGAAACTTTAAACCCCATAAAATCATTATAGTTGATCAAAATATAGTCAATAACAACAGATTGATAATCTTAATGATTTATAACCACATTTCAGTAGTTATGAGAGAGAGGGGAATAGTTTTATGGGGAAGAGATGGTGGACAGCGATTAATAGCATAGCCACAAACATTTGGCAGGGGAGACATCGAGATGAAAACACCAGTCGTAAATCTCCATATTTTTGGTCATTGCTGCGTATGGCGTCCCTCAGAAATTTAGTTCAGGGAGGTACTCTGCGTGAACAACAGCATCGATGAAAACTGCGAACATCATTTTAACCTTTGATGGAACTTGATGATGTTCTCCAACTTCCATCTTCTTCCTTCTGATCTTCTCATTCACTCCATCCCCAAGGAAGCAAATGGTTGTTGTGAATAAGGCACCATACTGCATTAGTTTTATTTTGGTCCAAACTTCTCCGATCTATCGACAGGTTCACTTTCCTGCATACCTATGTATCCAGATATTCATATAAGCGTGTTTTTTGTCGGACCAGATTTTAATGAGAGCTCAGGCACATGACGAAATAGTTCCATGAATTTCTAAGACTTCGGTTTAACCTGACAGTCTAATAAGAAGATAAAATGTATACTCTCAACTGTAGAGGCATTTTACAGTGAACTCTCCACTAACTTTCAGACATCTCATAACCTGTTGGTAATAGACGATGACATGTATGCATATCAAATACACTTTGAATCGGCCATCTTTGAGACTCGAGCTGCGTTCGGGAAATGCTGAGTGGAAAATCCATAGAACCAAGAGTATCTAAGGCCAACAAATCAATGACTTTAGTATTTTTTGTAAGCCTGCTCATAACCTTCTCATTATGTATGATTCCCAGTATTATTCACATTAACTTCCAACACAACTTAGTTTCTAAGGGACGACTTTATAAATACTTAACCATTTAAAAATTATCATTAAAATGTATTAGTACCCCAATCGGACCTTCAGGCTTGACAACATTAAATTAAATATTATTTAATACTAATTACCTAAACCATGTATATTTTTTATACATACAATATCATTACAGATTTTTGGAAAACACAAACATCAAACCGCTCCAGTCCAAATATTGTTTAAAGACATTAAACATATCTTGAAAATACAATACTTAACCATTAACAGTAAATGATGAGGACTCTCTCATCTTAAACTGTGATAACCTAATTTTACAGAAGTATTACTTAAAACATAGCTTCACCGGGATGTTCTTGCGCCACATTCTTTATTTTTATATTTTGATTTAACTGTAAATGTCTGCATAAAACCTTAAGACATCTAGTAATTAGTTATGCAATCACTTACTGTGAGGCATTTACTCATAATGGAAAATTAAAAAATTAGTCTCTACAGAAAAAATGTTTCAAATACTCAGCGTTTAAAATGTTTTATTCAAAATACTTATTTTTTTGGAAACTGATTTCTTTAATTTTCGTATTATGAATCATAGTAATGCTATCAAGTGCTTGAGTCGATTGAGGTTCGTATCGTTTCACATAGCAAAATTGCTACATACCATACAACGAGATATTCAGCAAACGAGACTATTTCAGCAATATTTTGCTAAATGACCAACCCCTTAAACAAAACCAACTCCTTTTGTCCATTATTATTTTTTCTTTTCTAAAATTATCCACAATTGTGCCTCTATGTAATTTTAAAATGTGTATGAAATATGCAAATATACAACACATTGTAATACTTTTACGCATTTAAATTTAAATTACATAAATGTGACTGTGCTTTAACGTCGACAACGATGTCATTGAAGAGAATAAACATTTCGATTCTAAGTAACTCTGACACAAAATTGTTGGCGAATCATTTCATCCCAAATGCTTTTTTGACGATTTGTTTACTACAGAAATAACTAAAAAACTTTGAACAATAAACCAGTGCTTTCCAGATTTAATAAAGGCATGACAATTTATCATTGTGATTGCCTTCCCCACTGTCGTAGATAAATTTGAACTGCCCCTAGAAAGGGATGCAATAATTTAATTTTCCACTGAATCGTTTTGAATTTACTTCAGATAACATATAACAAGTATTCTTGTTTATAGCTGTTTTCAATTGTAAAATCTGTTCTGCATTCATCATTTTCATTCCAAATTAGAATTTAAAATTTGATATCATTAAAAACGAGAGACATAAGAAATACCCTTATTTTTAATAGACATTTTCTAACAACGCTGGTCAATGATGCACTTATGAACCGAATATGGTAGAGTCAGGCCTTTTCTCCTTCTAATATCATGCTTTCTCTCATTCTGTAATTGATATTGTAAATGCACATATAGTAGTGGCACGACCTCCTTTTCCTTACATCAAGAGATATATTTATTAATTTTGTTGTAGCGTGAACGAAAAAAAAAAGTCGAAACTAACAAGGAATAATGAACACTCAGCTAACTGAATCAAGAGCTAACCTTGCCACATGAATTTAGAGAACATTAATTTAAATTATTAATAATACAGCAGTAATGTCTGGTCTGGCCAAACAGCTAATATAGATGAATAACAAATGAATAATAATGAGTCGGACTATTCATCCCTAGAAAAGCATTTAAAGTATGTAAAAGCTTTTAAATGTGGACATTTCGAAATAGTTGCTATTAACTCACACTTCTTAATTCACAAGTGGAATACATTTCAAATGAATAAAACATTATCAAATATCCGATTGGTAAACAATTAAGTTAAAGCTTGCTGAATAAGTTTTAAAAATACTTTAATCACTGATAGGTCGTTACAAGCTCAGTACCAAGTACCTGAGGCTGAGGAATTTCATAAAAATAAACAAAACCAAAAACGAAACAGAGACGCTGCAAACTTCTTACATTCGATACAATTAATCATCAGTTCGAAAACTTACTCTTCTGGATGACCTTTTCAAATATAAATTATAATGACTGCAAACCCAGACTAAACTCTAAAACTGGTATGCCATTCATCTACTAGAAATCTAAATAGAAACTCACTACTATATTTCGATGGCCTCGTCATCAGGAGGATAGAAACGAGTCGCTACGCAGGCAGACCACGACTCAGTCACTCCCTCTCTCTGTATATATATAAATATATCAATGATCAAACCACAATATGAAATGGCAAAACAAGACTAAGATCTTTCAACCATAACAAGCGGTTTTCGTCAGAGTCAACAACCAAGCTGTGGTTTGATCATTGATTGTTATTTCATGTGTTTACGTGAAATTTTTATATAAATATAAAGTTCGTGAGTTTGTTTGTTTTGTTTGTTTGTTCACCCATTTTCCGCGGAGATAGAGACCAGAAATTATCATAATCTCTACTTCTGTTCAAATTTCCTTTGTTGTAGTTGTATTACATAATAATAAATCGTATTAGAGGGTCAAGGTAGCTAAGTGGCTTGCGTACTCGCCTAGACTTTCTACAATATTATTTAATCATATTTCTCATTAGGGAGTCAGGGAAGGCTATAATATATAACAAAACTATTACATTAGAGGTTAAAAATGAATAATTTTAGAAACAAACATGAATACAACTGTCCGATAAAATATGAATGTTCTAGGTAATATTATAAAGACATATTCCTCCTTTCATTAATGTTATTTTATGTTGTATAAATAAACTGAATACTTCAATTTACAAGTTTTGTTTGTTTTAAATATAATTAATTGTGTATATAACTTGAATTGATATTTCCTTATTTCTGTCATAAAAAAGATGATTTTTTTACTTTTAAATGATTTTCATTTTGCTAAATATACTTACTGGGTATATATCTTGAATCATGTTAAGAATACTATATCAAAAGCTTGGGCCATATAAGACTCTCTTTACGCGCCTTAATAAGAAGAAACAACAATTAAAATTGTCCCTGTCAATCATATTCAGTGAATTTATTTCAATAACTGTTTGCTATAATTTCTAGTGACACCAAGGATCACGGGTGGTCTAGTATGTATATAAAACACTTAAATATATAATTTTATACAGGGAGTGACAGAGAGAGAAAGAAAACACACAAAAAGGGTCACAAAAAACAGTAATGCGTCATCATGTAGAAATAAGTGAGTCGCTCCAAAGACAAGCCAGTTGTAATCTTTTGCATGTATTTTTTTCTGTAAATTGAATTTATTTAGTTAATCAAACAGTTAAACAATTGCTTATACATAATACCCAGATCCATAAACAAAATAAAAAAAGTTCCTAAGTGTAAGTGAAATTACACAGAAAAAACTACACAACCCTCGTTGAAGGCTGCTGGTATCATCCACCCTAGCAGAAAACTCCAATGAAAACTAATCTAGACTCAACATATGCTATCGCCCTTATTTAATCAATACATCCCTTAATCAATGACCGATTGGAAGAAGAAGAAAGCATTATGAGTGAATCTTCTATAATGAGATTGCAGCAAGTATGTGTTGAGTCAACTGTTGTAATCAAACTTATCCTGGAGTTTTAGAGTTAGAGCCCCACCCCCACCCAGACAGTATATATATAACCTGAAAATATATGAAACAGGCTCATACTCGTGGTTCATTTAGGTATATACCTATGGTATGCCCTGACTTGCTATGGTTACATCATAGGCACGATTTTGTATAGTAACTAGAATAAATTCAATTATTATAACAAACCGTACGTCCTGTGTGTAAGCTACTCAGGAATGAAATAGGTTACGTCATTTATCATTGATCTAAACATAATGATGGGGCCAGGTTAGCTCAGTGGTTAACGTACTTGCCTCTGGGCTGGTAATCCGTGGTTCGACCCCCACCTAGCCCTCAACTTATTCACAAGAGAGGTGAAATTACACTTGTTACTTTTAAGTCAGTATTAACGGTAAATAAGGACTTAAGGCAGAAAAATTTAACAAAGTTCCGTATTTAGCCAAAATTAACTTTTTGTAGAAATATTGCGAACCATATCATATTATTTTCTTGAAAACCAACCAACCGAAATCTTTTTATTCACAGGATTGGAACAAATATACACACGTAATTTTCCAAAATTTGGGAATAAATTATCTGAGTAAATAGTACCTCGGAGAGGACGTTAAGCCGTCAGTCCCGACCCTGTAAGACGTCAGATACTTGTTAAAGATCCCTAAAGATCGAAATGCACTTGAGTTGGAAAAAAAATTTAGGACTCTCAATGTAGAATCACCGAAAACAAAAAGCCGGTAAACGGCTGACGTTATTACCCACTAGGGGATCGGTTTAAACAAGAAAATATCAACTCTATATGATTAAATTTTTTGATCGTGTCTTTGTCTATATGCGACGTTGTTTATAATCATACATATATAAACAATTGTTAGCAAAGTATTTCAAAAACAACCGAGTTCAGATAAAATCCGAGTAAACATAGTAAGTTACACATTTCAGTCTCTACAATATTTAATTTGAAACGAATTTTGCTGCAATATCAACTAAGACTTCAAAATTCAAAAAACACAATAACGTATGTTTCGTAGTTATAGTAACGTATAGTTATTCGTAGTATAGTAGTTATAGTAACGTATAGTTATTCGTAGTATAGTAGTTATAGTAACATATGTTAATTCGAGTGAGACCGTGATAGTTACTAATAGTATAGGAAGTTACGTTATACAATCATTTAACATGTTTGTAAAACAATATATACCTCGGCAGTAAAGAATAACAAATAACATTGTACGCAAATTTCAAATAATTCACTCCGCTGTTCTCAAAGCTCACAGATGTTTTGTTGTTGTTGTTAACCTGAAGAAGAACACTAAGTGTTCGAAACGCGTTGTTAATTTCATATTAAACTATTTTTGTGTTGAGACGTAATTCTTGAATTCCTCCAATATGAGTAAATACAACAGAATAACGGATTGCTCAAGTCATGAATTGACATATCTATTTACAAATCACATGACCAATGGAACCTTGAGACAACATAGTACTGATACATTCATTTCATCGTAATCTTCACAGCAATTAGAATCGAATTTTCACCTTACAGTTTTATTTAGCACATTTATTTGCTACCAGGAATACAGTGCGCAACATATTGTCGTCTATAGATTCAAAGTTGACTTTGTACCACAAATAATATGAACATTAAATGACAAAAAAGGTTGTTTACTGTACAGTCCAATTTATTTAATTATATCAGGGAAAATCACTTGGCATTTTATATAACACTTTGTAGGCACCTGCTCAGTAACACTTACAATATATATTATGAACATTAATGTCTTTACAATTAAATTATTAATGATAGCATTTCCAGCTTTAAATAGATTAAAAGAAAATCATCATTAAGACTAAAAAAACCCAAGATTAAATTCTGTTTTGTTGATGTTTTCAACAGATTCTAAAGAAAAGGTCTTATAATAACAAGTTAACAGTATGTCATTGATGATATTCTAAAATGATATAATAGATGTTTACTAAAAAAATAATGAACTATAACCTGTCTTGATGAGGAGCATTTGGAGGGAAAGATAATATCCAGCTACTCTAAGGAACCACTTCAAAAAGTCTATCAGGGTAATTATACTTGTTACTTGTAAGTCAGTATTAACGATAAATAAGGACTTTAGGTTGACAAATTTAACAAAGTTCCGTATTTGGCCAAAGATTAACTTCTTGCAGAAATATTGCGAACTTATTTTCTTGGAAACCAACTATACCGAAACTATACTCACAGGATTAGAACAAGTACTGATACGTAATTTTCCAAAATTTGAGAATAAATAAATTCAATTACATTGTTAACAGAACTATTTTCCTGGTGTGTTCATTGCTGCACTAAATATTATTATTTGTTTAAAAAGTTAAATACTCAATCCGTAATAAATCCATATCATTATTAAACGGTTACATGTTAATTTAAATACATTTAAAAAGTCATTTACGTTCGAAATTATTAACAAGAAAAGACAGGATAATTTTTCGTTGAATCCTGAACTACCTAAGCAAATCAATACGAGGTTAACTTTTTTTCAATATTGATATATTATAATCAATACAAATTAAAATATAATTCAGTTTTATTCAAAAGTACTATAAATATTACATTAGCATTGAATCGAGATATTTCAACGCCGTCAGAGATGGTAAAGTGAAAGTTGTTTGAAGAAGGAAATAGTTTGAGTCAATTTTAGTCGGTAAAAGATACGTAAAGATTTGCTAGATGTTTAACGTATTCCATGTTTTATTGAATTTTAGGAGTTAAAGTTCAATAGTATTCTTAAGTTGTTTTGTTTGAAACTAGCTTCGTCACCAAATTAAAATTTAATAGTTTTACCTGGAGTGTTATAAATATAAAAGCAATAGATTAAATTTAAAATATTCAAAAACGTATAAAAAACCTATAACTTTTTATTCAGTATAATTTGTTTAGTCAAGTATTTTATTAATTCTTAAAAATATTCATTTACTTCTATTTGAATTCAGGAGCTTAATAGATAACCTTTGTGTTCAAACAAATCCAATACGAATAAATACAAACGAAGATAAAAAAACAATGGAATGAATAAATCAGTTTTCAAAACAGAATTAGTTGATGGTATATAGGGCGAAGTTCCTATTTTCTTTTAGCTTTATTGTGATTTGCAACGAATGTCTGTCTGCACGTTTGCTGTGCAAATAAACCTTATCAGTATCAGTTAATCAACTGCAACATCACAGTCATTTTGCATTCATTTTAGAAATTGACTTAAAGAAGTTAATTAGTTGTTTCTTTTTGTTATTTTGAAGGTATGGACTAATACATTTATGACTGCCAACTGTAGAAGAAATTGATTTGGAATGTAGAAGAACTTTATGCTTATGATAGGAGGGGGTGGTGTTGTAGTCAGGACATGAGAAACGGTGTGACTCTAAATACGATTACCTCCCATTACATTGCTGAGTAAAGTCGAGGAAATGTTTGCCGGTAAGACATCTCTCACAATAGCGGAAGATTTGTACCGAGAATAGCTGATTCATATTGCACGGTTCATTCAAGACGATCGAGAATATTTGGAAGACTATTGATTGCTATGGAATGACGCAGTACTGACAGAGGAAGACAGCACCCTTGGGAGGATGGGCGAGGAGACTGTGTAGCCTGAAGTCAAGCTGGGCGAGGTCCCTCCTCAGCTGGGTCGAGTCCATTGTCAGGACACACTCGGGTAACAGCAGCAGCTGATCGGACGCTCCACTCATGACGTCATGGCGAACACTGCCGGCCCACTGGCCTCCCGCCGCCCCCACTCCCGCCGCCCCCACTACCAGCATCCCAGCGACACCCACACTGCACCATCTCCTAGCAACCTCATCCCCACCTGTGCTCGCGATGCTGCACTGCCTTCCAGCTCAATCACTATAACGTCATTGTGACGGTAGACAAAGCACAACCACTAAACTTTTATCAACACATGATAGGTTTGTAGAGGCTGAGACCGCTACAAACAAGTCTTGTGGGTTGAGAACAACATTCCTAACTTCTGACAATGTTGCGGATCTTTCAATTTTTAACTCATCAACTCCCAAAATTGCCCAACAAGTAAACATTAGGCAAAACCAAATTCACTAATCGCTAATATATATAATTTTCGTATTCAAATTATTGCTTAAATAAAAAAATTACTGAATTGACTGTACCTTAAATTAAAAATACATCAGGAGTGTCATCTTTGGTCACCTTTAAACAAACAATTTATAGGATAATATAATTATCTTATATTACAACCATAGCAATATTGTCTGACAGAACAAGACTTTTTTGGAACAGGTTCTGTCGATTTGCCCTTGTGTCTGTTATGAAGATTTCTATTTGACCAAAAAACTCATAGTACTGTCGGTAGAGAATTATTAATGTACTCTTTCCCCCTTCGATATGCAAAATGATGAAATACTCTTAGTAAGATAATAATTAATGCAATATTTTATGTTTGTTCAATCACCGAAGATATGGCATAAAAATGGTAGCCGTATATCATGAACAACGGAAAAGTTACTTACCCAATATTACCCAAATTACCTTACTTGCTCCAATATTACCCAAACCAATGGAGTTCATAACTACACTAAAAACTACATGTCTCGCAATGAGTTATGCAAAAGGGTGCCACACGTAGGTTTATTTACAAGTGTAGTGTATACAAAAGGCTTATACACTCTGAAAGAATAAAAAATTACATAGTTGTTTGACTTTTTTTTTTATAGTTTTAATAATTTCATTGTTAGCTCATATCATTAACTGTTTAGAATACTTCACATATCTTCTATTAAACCTCAAAATAAAAATTATGTTTAATCTAATCTAGAGAAAAAAATATTAACATGTAAACAAATCCGACAAGTACAGCAGATAATCGACTACTTCAAGTTGGTTATCAATTTTTTATAGTTATTTGGTCGTTTGCAGTGAACCGATTTTTTTTCTTATGGATCACTAATTCTAAGTTAATTTTTTTGAGATAATTTTATTTTTTCTAGTGGCCGTCTAGAGTTAACAAAAGATTTTCTGAAATCCTAAAATGTGCCATAACGCCCATTCTTTCAATGTAAATTCAATAAAAAAAACGTTCAGCTCATTCTTTCAAATCGTGCTATTGTTCGGTATGATTTCAGTTGTATCTGTCAGTGTGGCCTGTATCTGTATCAGTGTACCTGTATGCGTTCATAAATTTTCAGAATCAATCATCAGTCATACATTTTATATTCTTTTTCAAATCTAACCTTCTCAGTTTTAAAATTATTCTGAAATTCTTTATTAGTTCCATAATAATCCCAAAGTCTCAAAACTAGAATTAATAGTTTAGGATAAGAAAAATATTATGGCCAAAAAATTGACTTTCACTTAAAGAGTGTGCAAGTCGACCCTACAAGACTTATTAATATAAAATAGTTGTGAATAAAATATAAATGTAAAGCAATAAACGATTAGACTTGTCGCTCGCCCACAAACTTTTGTATACACACCCAACCATCAACCCACACATACACTTATATCATCGAAAAAATGTCAACAAATTACTTTGAGGACCTCAAAACATGAAAATCCATAAAAAAATCTTGAGATCAAATCTTTTTATGACTACATTACCTTATTTAAATTAAAACAAAAGCGTATAAATAAGCACGTTAAGGATTCAAGCATGGGCAGCAGTACTACGCAGTACTTGTCAGGGTTACAAATAGAATGAATCAGGAGAAAGTCGAATGAATGGTTAGGAGTAAAATGATGAGGTATTTGAAAAGTAGCGAAAGATCATTAATATGCAAAATTTTACCAACCGGTTTCTACCCGTAGCGAACAGGGTATTGCTTGCTCATTGTTTCTACTCTTCTGATGATAGTTAAAACGAAAGTTAGAAACTGTAAGTGTGTGTCTTTCATTTGTTTGTTTCTCAAGTTTATTTTTGAATTGTCATATATATATACCATGATAAACGAAAAACGGTCCGGCAGGACAGATAACAATTAAAATAAGCAGTGACACATAAACAGAAATACAACAAAGACTCACTTTTCAACATTTCGACCGCTATTACGTATACACGTTAAATAACAATCAATGATCAAACCAAAATATATGGGAAAACAAGACTAAGATCTATCAAACGTAACGTAACAAGCGGTCTCCGTCAGAGTCAAAACCCCAACAGTTGGGTTTTTAACTCTGACGAAGGACGCTTGTTACGGTTGAAAGATCTTATTGTTTTCCCATTTCATATTGTGGTTTGATTATATATATATATATAAAATCAAAGTGATAACTTGGAAACATATTAGAAACAACACAAATGAGGAGACGTGAAACGGTTCACCAATATAAGCTATATAATTACAACGTATGATGGTTAATGAGGGTTTTTAGTCTCAATAAACATCTACTCTCTTTATACCCATGTTCGGATATATTTGAATACCTTTATTTTAGCTACAACTGTAGGTCCTCAATTTACAGACCAAAGTATAATTAAGTTTAACATATGATTAAGTTAAATAAACCACTGGACATTAAATAAATACACAGCACTAATCAGCATAATCGTTGAAATGTTTTACTTGTTAAAAACATATGGAATGGCCTACACTCAACTTTGCTATAAGTAAACATAATATTAAACTTCTTGAGTATATAATATAAATGTTCCATTCAGGCATAATACAAATGTCTAAATAGGAGATGTTTATTAGTCTTTCATTCCTGGAGGTAGTACAGATAGTGGATTGATCCACTTATCAATATACACGCTCAGATTTTTTTTCACATTTTTGAAAAGCGAAAGCATAGATTTCGTGTTACGAAATGATCTCTGACAAGAGGACATGACTTTTGTTCCAATAGCCAGAAGATCTCTTACATATTTTATCTGACCTCCTTCTACATTGAAGATTTAAGAAAAAGTTTCCCATTTAAAACTTGGAAATATTCCTATTTTGTCTCAAAAATGTCAGAAACATGTAAGAAAACATATCGTTTAATATATAGGATGATTTCAATTATTATTTTTTAAGAATATTTTCAATTTTGAATTATGTTTTACATTTTTGGTTTTTTATAAAATTATTATACTGGAAATTTTATGGCATGCTAGTGCTTTGGAAAAATTCCAAAAAGTTTTCTTCCACTATTTGGAATTTTATTCTTCTTGAATTACATATTAACTATTTTAAAAAAAAAAACTTCAAATAATCTTTATTTGAAAAACTTCTTTATTAAACCTTTAAATAACATCTGTTCGACTGGACTGTGTTATAAAATTTCTAGGAAAATGTAAACAAATCGAACAAGTACAACAGGTTATTCTTTAATTCAAACTGAGTTCTCAGTTTTTGAGGAAACAGCAGATG
Organism: Hermatobates lingyangjiaoensis; assembly: GCA_026182355.1. Lineage (NCBI taxonomy): Eukaryota > Metazoa > Arthropoda > Insecta > Hemiptera > Hermatobatidae > Hermatobates > Hermatobates lingyangjiaoensis. The sequence continues at coordinate 3,969,861 of JAPFBL010000329.1, forward strand.
GAAAGAAGTACATCTTCACTGGAACGTTAAACTTGTAACTAACAATTAATTTGACCAACCAAAAACCTTCAAGGGAACAAAATAAACAGCATGTAATATTTTATAGTAAACATACAGACAAGCAGGAGAATTTATTTTTATATATAAATTTCTGATTCAAATGATTCATAATGTGACTAACCATATAATTTTAATAAATCAATACTCTCATTTTTACTTTCTTGAACAAATATTGTTCTTTGGTTTTGCTCAGAATTTTTTTTTTAAAAAAATCTATGTAAACGATCCCACAATTAGGTACAAGTGGAGGTTATAGTTATCATTTTTAGTCTTTCCTATGTTTCAAGAAACCCTAAAATGAACTACTTATGTTTTGAAGATAATCATTACGAAATTTCAATACTGTAATAACTAAGAAAGAGGAAAAAGTTTTTCTTTTGACATAAAATTGACTTAAAGTTCCAACCTGTAATTTCCTAAAAACCTTACACGTTTTTCTTCAAACAGGATTCTATATATTTAAAAGTGCATTAAGATTAAAAAAAATTTATTCACAAATCATGTTCTCACTCACAGATATTGTAACAAAAAAATAAAAATAGATTCATGAAAAATCTACAATCATTCTAGATCGTTAAGTTATCGAAATAATTTGTTTACATAATTCCGATATTTTACTTATACTAAACTAAAAGTGATTATTGTAATTGCCATATAGACAAAAATGTTTCGGGAGAGTGATCAAAACATTACAATTAAACTATTAAGTAATTAAAAAATGAATTACTAGAAAATGACAAAGTATAAAAAATATGTAGATGCAATGGCCACTTTTAATCTAATACATCAATAATTTTTACGCAGAATGGTTGTTTCTTTACAGATATTAGTAATTATGAATTATAATTAAATATACTTTGTAGGCACTAGAGTGTACCCTACCAATCTGAAGTTTTTTTCCTTTAGTGTATTTTGTAAAATAACAAACACTGAATGTTTCACTTTGGTGTTCTTCTGCAAGGGATACACAGAAGAGAAGAAAACTGCGGTTCTATCTCTGAAGCTTCGACAGCCTCTTCGCCATTTCTTAAATCAACTTCCCCCTCATTATCTTCAGAGTTTTCCATTCTATTCGTGACTGACAAGCTTGCCAATTTAACTATGAAGCATACTATTCTCATGGTAAGTACATCTATCAAAGAAAGAGGTAAACAAATAATACATACGAAACACGAAATAAACCGTCTGTGGCCTCACACGATGTATCTGTAAAATGGTTTTTCCAGTTCAGTCTTTTATCATAAGAAACTCGAAGAGAATTTCCATCTTTTTGACAAATCTAGCGTAACATATTTAATCAAAATTCTGATACTGCTTTATTTCTTCATAAGAAATGTAAAAACACCGTTTTAGCTGGATTTATGAATCAGGATTTTCATATTGACCTGTTTTTCAACATTTAGGGATTTTGCTGCATATTCTCAAAGGCAATACTGTCAAGTGTTTCTGTTTTTATAATAACATGGTCATTTGTGTATCCTGACTCATCGTAGCCTTGATTATTCCGAGTATATAATAGGTCATCCACAACTTATTGCTAGTAGGGGCGACAACACACTTTCTTGAGGAGAGTCTTTAGTGGTCACAATTTTAGTTTTGGTAGATCCAATGCTTACACTAATTATTACTGTATTAGATTAAAGTCGTACCTCACCTTTCGACACCTCAGCCCTCGATCAACATTTTCGAGAGAAAAATTTGCCTTCACTTTCGTCTACATTTCAGCTTTCGAACGGCTCGCGTCAAGACGTTAATTTATAAATCAATATTATATACATCACCATGTTTATTTCTTATGGGAAAAAATAATTCAGACTTCAACCAAATCAGACCTCGACTACCTACCTGGAACTGATTAAGTTCGAAAGCTGAGGCACCACTGTACTGTAATCTATTCAACAGTTCTCAGATTAATTCATCTATACATTATTACTCATTCAATGGCTTTGGATTTAAAAGCGGTATCATGAACATGTATCCAAGGAACAGCCTATTTTAAGCCTTCAATGTTTTTCTACTATGTTAATAAAATTGCTTGGATCTGATTCTGTCAACTTTCCCTTGTGATAAATATGTGGTCCCTATGAAAACTCTTATTTAACTGCTCAATTGTAATGCTCAAAGATTTTTGCGAAAAACACTTCTTCGGTTATTACAAATCTGTGTCTTTTTTCATTAAATATTGGTTTTGCCTGAATCATGATAATTACAAAGTTTTATCACCCCTGAGTTAGTAGTTCAGGAGAAACAAAATGCTATCTAAAAAAATATAATGGTCAAAAGAATTACTTTACCACTAAGCAATGTTTACCCTAAAAAAAAAATAAGAAACATCTATACTATAGGTTTCATTTTGTAATAAAATACGAATTTGATACATCAAAAGGGTGGGTCTGTAACACAACCACAAAATTATTATTCACACAAACAAAATTTCCAGACCAAATATTTCCATGATCGTTTTACTTTTCTTATAGCAAAGCAAAAAGTGTAAAATTGATTTTTCTTATAAAATTCTTGTTCATTAAATATAGAACTAGAATCAACTGTCAATGCTTTTATCTACATCTATTCCTAGAGAGAGCATCTTAAGGTCTCTTGGAAATTGCCCCTCCGATCTCTCTATAACATTTCACAGTGCTCTCCTGCCTTAAAATGAGTTCCTCTCCTATTTCAATAATTATCAAAACATTCATCTCATCATTGGTAATGTTAATTATACAGTTGTGGTTTTTCACACATAATTATAAAAAGAAAAAAATCTGGAGTGGCCAACACTCAACTTTACTATAAGTAACTTAATATCAAATTTCTTGAGTATATAATACATAACGTCTCATTTAAGCATAACATAAACATCTAAATGGGATATGATTATTAGTCTTTCATTCCTGAGGTAGTAAACATAGTGATTGAAGGATATATCAAGATATAAGCTTATTTTTGTACATCACACAGCTGATGCAAATAATTTCATTAGTATAACTACAGCAGTAATAACAGGAAAATACCCTTTTTTTCTATGAAAAACGTCATAAACAACGAAGAAATGCTGTTTTAAGGTGATTTGTTAATTAAAGATGTATCATAATTACATTTATTAATCTCTAAACGAAAGATTTCAATTTTGAATTATCTTTTACATTTTTGGTTTTTAACAGAATTATTATACTGGGAATTTTATGGCTTCTTAGTATTTAATAAGATCATTTTCCTTCCCCTTTGTCAAATAACATATATACGAATTTTTTCACAGTGAGTGTTATTATTTTCCTGCACAATATTATTCCTCTTACATCTCATATAAGTTAATAAACAATTTAAATTATTCCTTTATAAATATCAATTTTATCTCAGTGGATTCGCTCAAAAAATTTCTAAGTCAATGTAAACAATGTAAAAAAATATAAAAAAATCGACAAGTATAGCAGGTGATCTCTTACTCTAGGATAAACAAACAGTATTTATAGCGTTATTGCTCTTTCCCGCAATTGAAACTTCAGGATTTTTTTTTTTATGAATTGCTAATTTTTCGTTCCATTTTTGGTCAAATTTTTATTATTTTTTAATGAGCCGTTTAGCGACAAAAAAAACATTTCCTGAAAACAGAAATCGTACTGTACGCCCCTTTAGCGAATGTAATTTTGAGAAAAAATATCTCAACTCATTCTCCACATAATGTTCTATTTTTAGTCATAGTTTCATTTTGATCCGTCAAACAGTATGACTTGTATTGCTCTCACAAGGTTTGAAATTGAATTATAAGTCAAAATTTTTACATTTTATTGAAAAAAAATATTTCCTGTTGTTTTAAAATTCCGAATAAATTTTTCATTTGTTTCATTTGTAACCTCAAAGATAATGTCAAAATTTCAAAAGTCTAGGGTTATCAGTTTAGGAGAAATAATTTTTTTCTAAAAACGCTTTTATGAAAAAAAAGTGACTTTCCCATCATGCATAATTCTTCCCAAACAAAAGGATCTTCTTCCTTATAGGGCCCATTTTTGTGTAAAATATCAACTTGATCCATCAAGGATTCTGGACCGTAGCGTGGTAACAAGCAATGCTAACACACTCACCCACCCACCCACCCACACATACACAGACATCATCACAAAAACTTCATAAAACGACTTCTGGGACTTCTTGGTCTAATCATGAACTTACACGGCGATTCTAACGCCATCTCTTGGTCTTTTCATGAAATTATACGGCGATTCTTACGCCATCTATTGATCTATTCAAGAAATTACACGGCGATTCTAACGCCATCTCTTGGTCTTTTCATGAAATTACACGGCGATTCTAACGCCATCTCTTGATCTTATCATGAAATTACACGGCGATTCTAACGCTATCTCTTGATCTTTTCATGAATATACAGGGCGATTCCAACGCCATCTCTTGGTCTTTTTATGAAATTACACGGCGATTTTAACGCCATGTCTTGGTCTTTTCATGAAATTACACGGCGATTCTAACGCCATCTTTTGGTCTTTTCATGAAATTACTCGGCGATTCTAACGCCATCTATTGGTCCTTTCATGAAGTTTCGATCGGTCAGTCATCGCGCGCGAGACTTGTCCGGGTACGGCTATATCCTGGACCTTCGGTGATATTGAGAGCTCAATGAAATGTGAAATGTTTTCTCAAGTTAGTTAAGAGAGAGCACAATAGCGCGTTGACTACCTTTTAGTGCGTTGTCATCTTGAGCTTATTACTTTTGGAGCATTGTGAGAAGTTTTTTCCCTCACTTATTGAATTTTCAGCGGTTTTTGCGTTTTTCTCAATTTACTCCCCCCCCCCCCCCCCATTTTTTTATACCTGGCCAATACCCAATTTTACTTTATTACCACCCCTGACAGTTTCCCATCATCTTAGGCCCTCTGGGCCAATCCCCTAATCCAGAAAATTTCTGGATTGAACTTTGACCCTACATTTGAAGGCGTTCAGGAGTGCAAGGAGTATCCGGTGACGACCTCCTCGATTTCTGTTCGGCTTTTGGTGACTTCCCACTCATGTCACCGGATACTCCTTGCACTCCTGATTAAAATGACGGTTTCCGCGTGTCTGTAGCTCCACCTGGAGACGAGATAAACGGGTTCAAAGGTAGGGTCAAAGTTCAATCCAGAAATTTAACCAAGAGATGGTGCTAAAATCGCCGTGTAATTTCATGAAAAGATCAAGAGATGGCGTTAGAATCGCCGTGGAATTTCATGAAAAAACCAAGAGATGGCGTTAGAATCGCCGTGTAATTTCATGAAAAGATCAAGAGATTGCGTTAGAATCGCCGTGTAATTTCATGAAAAGATCAAGAGATGGCGTTAAATCGCCGTGTAATTTCATGAAAAGACCAAGAGATGGCGTTAGAATCGCCGTGTAATTTCATGAAAAGATCAAGAGATGGCGTTAGAATCGCCGTGTAATTTCATGAAAAGACCAAGAGATGGCGTTAGAATCGCCGTGTAATATCATGAAAAGACCAAGAGATGGCGTTAGAATCGCCGTATAAGTTCATGAAAAGACCAAGAGATGGCGTTAGAATCGCCGTATAAGTTCAAGAAAAGACGTAATTTCATGAAAAAATATATTTCCCGTTGTTTTAAAATTCTGAATATATTTTTCGTTTATTGCATTAGTAACCTCAAAGATAATGTCATATTTTCAAAACTCTTAGAATTAATAGTTTAGGAGAAAAAAATATAATCTTAAAACTTTTTTTGGCAAAAAAAGTTACTTTGCTATCATGCATAATTGCTCCCAAACAACTGGGTTTATGTACACCATGAGGTCGATTTTTGTGTAAACTATCAACTTCATCCAGCAAAGATTCTGAACTGTGGCGTGGTAACAAGCAATGCTAACACACTCACCTACCCACCTACATTCACTCTCAGACATTATTGAAAACCTTTATGAAACGTCTTTTGGGACCTCAAAACATATAATTCCGTCAAAATCTCGAGATTTTTTTTTTCACGATCACTATACTTTACTTATAGTAAAGTAAAAACTAAAATATGAATTTTCAGTTAACTAGTTGACTAAGTTTTATTTATACTTCCGACTTGATGAAAGGCCTTAATGCATTGATTGATGTAGAAGAACGTTTGAAGTGGTGAAGTGGGCTGTCCAAATTTAGACAGGTCAGCACTGATATGGTAGTATTCCTCAGGATATAGCCAATTTATCATCTGGTCCTAATTTACCCACCAACAAGTCAAACGCACTTCTTTTGAAGAAAGTAAAACCTACTCACGACAATATTCGTTATCAAACTGAGATCAACCACGTAATGTTGTCTTACATCAAAACAGTCAACATAGAGCATTCTTGATTTTAATTTTTATTGTATGTCTTCTCTTCTCTGAAAGTTTAATACTAATTTTCCTTTTTTGAATGTTTTTTATGTGGTAAATATGAATCAGGAAGGACGTTAAGCAGTCTGTCTCGAGCTTATATGATGCCAGGTAGTCGCTAAAGATCCCTACTCTAAATTCACTTGAGTTAGGAAGAGTGTCCATTGTGTGGTATCACAAAGGAGGGCAATGTTCTGGCTATGTGTGTTCTCTTGTGAGAGTGCCATTGCAACCTAACCTAACCTATCCTTCGTGAAAAATAGGATTAGATCCAACTATAAGAGAGAGTAGATCTTCCAATGAACTAAAGGTTGAATATCACTCGTTTAAGAAACGTCACTTCTGAAAACACATCAACTGACCGAATGAATGCATTCAAATAACTAAACCAGAACAGATGTGGATCAAGCTGTTTCAGATACTATCAATATTACATTTTTAATACACTTGAGTTAGGTGAAATCTAGAATTACGAAATGTAGAATGTTCATATTATAGTATCAGAATGGGTCAATGTTCTGGCTATGTGTGTTCCCTTGTGAGACTGACACTCCAACCTAACTTAATCTAACCTAGGTGTAAAACAGGATTAGATGCAGGTACATATAAGAGAGAGTAAACGTTCTAAACGCAATAAGAAATGAGAAACAGCGGTCTTCGTCAGAGTCCCAACTGACTAAACGTTCTAAACACAATTAGAAATGAGAAAAAGCGGTCTTCGTCAGAGTCCCAACTGACTGTCAGTGGGGATTTGACTCTTATCAAAGTGTTGTGGTTTGAACGTTGATTGTTATTTCACCTGTTTATTGTGAAATCTTTTTATATGAGAGATTAAACCTTACATTTGAACTAAAGATTAAATGTCAACCCTTTATATCTAGGAAACGTCACTTTTTAATAAACATCGACTGACCAAATAAACACACTGAAATAACTAAACTAGAAAACATTTTCTAGATTTTTATTATATTAACAAAATTAACCTGTTTTCTAAGTCAGGTTCAACAAAAGAGAGATCTATTATGTTTGCTAGGCTTTTTTTACTATTTCAGGATAGAAAAAAAGCATGTATAGTAGTGAATTGTATAAAAGCATTGATGGAATACATTGGTGACTGAGCTTTCCAACGCCTCAGCCCTTGACTAAAATTTTCGAAAAAAATTTACCTTCACTTTCGAATGAATTTCAGCTTTCAAAACACCTCGCGTCAAACCGTTTTTAAATTTATAAAGCATTATATACATCTCCATATTTATTTATTAGCATAACGTAAACATCTAAATGGGATATGATTATTAGTCCTTCATTCCTGAGGTAGTACAGATAGTGATTGAAGGACATATCAATATATAAGCTTATTTTTGTAGATCACACAGCTGATGCAAATATTTCATTAGTATAACTACAGCAGTAATAACTTTTTTGAAAAACTAAAGTGAACATTTCATGATTCGAAATATTCTCCTACAAGAGAACATTGCTTTTGTTCAAAAAGCCAGTAGATTTCTTACATCATTTACTTGACATCCTTCTACATTGATTATTAAAGTAGAATTTTCAAATTTAAAACAGGAAAATAACTTTTTTTCTCTGAAAAACATCATTAACAGAGAAGAAAATGTTGTTTTAAGGTGATTTATAATTAAAGATGTACGATAATTACATTTATTAATCTCTAAACGAAAGATTTCAATTTTGAATTATCTTTTACATTTTTGGTTTTTTACAGAATTATTATAATGGCAATTTTATGGCTTCTTAGTATTTAATAAGATCATTTTCCTTCCCCTTTGTCAAATAACATATATACGAATTTTTTCTGAATGAGTGTTATCATTTTCCTGCACAATATTATTCCTCTTACATCTCATGTAAGTCAATAAACACTTTAAATTGTTCCTTTATGAATACCAATTTTCAAGTGGATTCAGTGGATTCGCTCAAAAAATTTTTAATCAATGTAAACAATGTAAAAAAATCTGGAGTGGCGTACACTCTACTTTACTATAAGTAACTTAATGTCAAATTTCTTGAGTATATAAAACATAACGTCTCATTTAAGCATAACGTAAACATCTAAATGGGATATAATTATTAGCCTGTCATTCCTGAGGTAGTACAGATAGTGATTGAAGGACATATCAATTTATAGGCTTATTTTTGTACATCACAAATAATTTATTATTTGCAAATAATTTCATTAGTATAACTACAGCAGTAATAACATTTTTGAAAAACCAAAGTGAACATTTCTTGAAACGAAATAGTATCCTACAAGAGAACATGGCTATTGTTCAAATAGCCAGTAGATTTCTTACATCGTTTACTTGACATCCTTCTACATTGAATATTAATGTAAAATTTTCAAATTTGAAACGGTAAAATACACTTTTTTTCTCTGAAAAACTTCTTAAACAGCGAAGAAAATGTTGTTTTAAGGTGATTTGTTAATTAAAGATGTACGATAATTACAGTTATTAATCTCTAAACGAAAGATTTATATTTTGAATTATCTTTTACTTTTTTGGTTTTTAACAGAATTATTATACGGGGAATTTTATGGCTTCTTAGTATTTAATAAGATCATTTTCCTTCCCCTTTGTCAAATAACATATATACGAATTATTTTTTTATTGAGTGTTATCATTTACCTGCACAATATTATTCCTCTTACATCTCTTATAAGTCAATAATATATTTTCATTTTTCCATTAGAAACATCAATTTTACCTCAGTGGATTCGCTCAAAAATTTCTAAGTCAATGTAAACAATGTAAAAAAATACAAAAAATTCGACAAGTATAGCAGGTGATCTCTTAGTCTAGGATAAACAAAGAGTTTTTATATCGTTATTGCTCTTTCCCGTAATTGAAACTTCATGATTTTTTTTTTATGAATTGCTAATTTTTTGTTCCATTTTTGGTCAAATTTTCATTTTTTTTTAACGAGCCGTTTAGCGTCAAAAAATCATTTTCTGAAAACACAAATCGTACTGTAACGCCCCTTTAGCGAAAGTAATTCCAAAAAAAAATATCTCAACTCATTCGCCATATAATGTTCTATTTGTAGGCATAGTTTCATTCTTGTCCGTCAAACAGTATGGCTTGTATCGGTCTCACAAGGTTTGAGATTGAATTATAAGTCAAAATTTTTATATTTTATTGAAAAAAAAATATTTCCTGTTGTTTTAAAATTCTGAATATATTTTTCGTTTGTTTCATTTGTAACCTCAAAGATAATGTCAAAATTTCAAAACTGTAGGCTTATTAGTTTAGGAGAAATAAATGTTTTCTAAAAAACGGTCTTTGGAAAAAAAAGTGACTTTCCCATCATGCATAATTCTTCCCAAACAATAGGGATCTTCGTCTTTATGGGGCCCATTTTTGCGTAAAATATCAACTTGATCCATCAAAGATTCTGGACCGTAGCGTGATAACAAGCAATGCTAACACACTCACCCACCTACCCACCCACCCACCCACACACACAGACAACATCGCAAAAACTTTATAAAACGACTTCTGGGACCTCAAAACATGTAATTCCGTCAAAATCTCGAGATCGAATTTTTTCACGATCACTATACTTTACTTATAGTAATGTAAAAAACTACTGAAAAAACTAAATTAAATACGAAAATTTACAAATATTTGTCAGCTGCGTGAAATTCTTTTCTATATTTTACCAATTAGTGTCAAAATGAAAAATTCGAATTTAGATTTTTTTTGGGAAATAGTCTTAGCGCTGTTTTTAAGAAGGAGTATTTAAATAAGGCAAACTAAATTGAACACAATAGTAAAAAAACATGATCAAATAGAAACCAAGGTGAAGAAATATAATATAAGGGAATGATAACAATTATGCCAAGGATAAAGCTGAAACACTCCATTTGAGTTTCTTGCACTTCAACTATGTAATAATGCGTAAGAGTACAATGAAGTCAGTTTCATTTTAAGAAACTTTCTAATCACCGCTATACATGCTGTCACCTTTTCCTTAGAGCACAATTAAAGGAGAATTCTTAAAGAGAAAGCCCGTCACAATCAAACTGGACAAATTACTCGGCCAGGTTTGCTTAGAAAGATAACATCAGATACTTTAACCACCAATTGCGGATGACTCACTCTAAACACGGTTTGGTCAGCCTGAGGCATTAGTTTCTCACCCAAAACTTCATTCAGTAATTACCTCATTCCTGCAATGAAGTCCCATTGAGAGTCTAGTTTTACAAGTCATCGCTAACCTTTGCCTTCACTCACTCACTCGCAGGTATCATTTACTCCCAACATTTCCTAATCCCAAGAGTCTCAAACCTTCCTACTCAACCTAAAAATGACGACCAGATGACTTCACAAGGATACAGTACCTCAGAGAATGCAAAACCGGAAGACCATACAACCACGAAGACGACAACATTCACTGACAGACTGACTCCCCCATTCTTGACCATGTTTACTGACCCAACAAAAACAGGAGAATGAGAATCTAGCAGTAGTGGGCCTCTGGCCCGGAACTGCTATTTACGACATGCACTGTCGTGCATGGTAATATGCGTTAGTCGTTGATTAGGTATCTTCTACCTTTTAACGCAACTTTCATAGTCATGTTCTATTGTTAAGTAATACTGTTAATCAGTTTCCCAACATAAGAAAAACAAATCCTGATGAATTAAAATTATTAGTACTATAATTACAACATTCACATTTTGACTGGTACAATAGGAAGCATAATCAAATGCAGTGTCCTATTCAAATCCACACGACTGAAGATCAACACGAAATCTTCAATCTATTTGCAGATTTTCGAGTATGAATATTGCATTTAAAAATTTAATGGATCAAAATTATAACTTAGCTAAGAAATATATATTAATGTGTAGGCCCCAGCGGGTATTCCCAGTTAAAAAGAAAAAGATTATTACAAATTTAAAATCAATAAACGACAAAATGATAAGTACTGCAAGAATAACCGAAAGAATTAAAATTAACGTCAATAACAAGTTACAGAGGATAGTATAAGAACATTTTATTATACCTGTAAATAAAAATTTTATTTCACTCAATTAAGTAAACAAAATTCTTTGTCAATGCAAAAAATGCAAACAATTCTCACAAGTATACCAGATGATCCATCATTACTGGATGAATTTTGAGGTTTTATAGCTATTTTGCCCTTGGCGGTATTGAAATTTTATGCAATTTTATTTACAAATCGCTAGTATTATGTTTAATTTTTTGGAACAATGTTATTTTTAAAACCTGCCATAACGTCCTTTTTGTTTAATGTAAAACTCATCCCCACATGACTGCTATTTTTAGGTAAACTTCATTCTAATCCAACATCCTCCCTCACTAGCTTTCGAATTCAATCATAAATCAAAATTTTTACATTTCATTCAAAAAAATCCCTTTTCAATTTTTAAAAACTAAGAATTTTTTCATTTGTCCCTTCTAGGGTTAACATAAAATTGTAAAATGTTAATATTTTAGAGTTAGTAGTTTAGAAGAAAATACGAGTAACTGTTGTTTAAAAACATATTTTAACCAAAAAAATTACATTTACATCAAGCAATATTGTCTCCAAAAATATAGAACACATCTGCACTATAAGGCCAATTTTTCTGTAAAAAAATAAATTTGATGCATTAAACGGAATTGACTGCAGCTGGCCTGCTCACGAACTATTGAATACGCATACACACAAGTACGCGTGCGCACAGACATCATCGAAAAAACGTTAAAAATATAATATAACATTCCCTACACAAAGGCTTATTTTAGTGTAAAATATCATACAAACTTTAAAAAAGTACTTATGGCACTTCAAAACATGTAAATCTGTTAAAATATCGCGGTTGGATTTTTTCATAATCAGTATTTTTACTTATAGTAAAGTAAATATGATATAGTAATATTCACTTTAACATGTTTTATAGCCAAATAACTTTGGAGATAATCTGAAAATGTCATAACAAATATTATTCTCTACAACTATCATTCTTGAAATTTTCCCGTCTGACTGACTGAAATTTTTGCAACTGAGTTTGCAATATCTTAAAAAGTTGTAAAACTGTAAAATTGGTGTTGTCATTTGTTAATATTTGAGTCACGTTGTAAGTGAAGTGAGCAAGTGACTAAGCAGCTTTATATTAATTTTCGGTTTCAATAAGATTTGATAATACTTCATTTGTATGCAAGACATTTCGCTAGGCAAGTTAGGATGTATAGGAAAATTTATAATAATTCATGGAAAATATTCTTTAAAAAGACATACGTCTAAACATACATCCACAGATAGTTTTCATGAATATAGATATTTGTTTTCGTTAGGTATTTTAACCAAGTAAATTTTCACATAGTATTTGACGCCTAGTGTACTTACATGCGAAAAAGTTTAATGAATAAAATCAAAGTTGAGCACAGACCTACATTAGATTTTCATTGGTTTGATTGGGTGTTTCAATACGTTTTGCAGGGATGAATATTAATAAGTTAAATCATTAGTTGTGCAATCCGTAATTGTGTGGTATTTACTCATTCTGAGTTTTGCAATCCGGGGTGTCCAAAATTTCTAAAACTGTTCCTAGAATCACAAAGAATGAATTAACAATAAAATAAAATAAAAAAGGTTCCTTTCCTCTAAATAGGTGTTTCTGGCCTTCTGTATTCCAGTTAACGGTTTTTAAGCATACCCGACTCCTCTGTCAACTTATCTCCTAAATGCCTCAGCGGACCTATTTCCTACTAGTTGTTTTCAGTGGACCAACCCTTCAGCACCACATCCTTGGGTATGTCTTTACTCCTCTTAATTGAATTTTATTATTTCAGTCTAATTTTGTAACTGATTAGAGATAAATTGTATTATAATGTCTTCCTGATGATGAACACAAAGTGTTCGAAACGCTTTGTTGTTGCTGAATAAACTTCATTTATGTGGAGACTTTTGTTTGTTTATCCATTTTACCTCAGAATTAATAAGTTACTATATATGTTTATACGGAATATAATATAAGGTCATTAATATTTTTATTTTCTACACAAAAATGGTTTTTCGTCATGTGGAAGAAAGATTTAAGTATGACTAGGCTCGTGGTGATTACCTGCAAATGAGATATTCTGACTGCAGCGTCAGAACATTAGAAAGGGCACCAAGTGAAATCCACTGCTTTGCCAACCAACCCAAGGTTACGAGGAAAAAAAATAGTAGTTTATTGTTGAAATGATGGAGAGAAAAAAAAAAAGAAAAGAGAAAGCGTGGAGGGTTTGGTTACGACTAGAATATTAGCCTTGGTAGGCGAACCTTGTCTAGCAATAGAAGAGCTGGCGCAAGTGTCTCCGGAACCTCATTGTAAAACACCAAATTATTTCTTCTTCCAAATATTGTGTCCTCCCGTCGAGCGCTATGCAATATTATGAAAAATACTTCACACAGTTGATATAACACTTCACATTTCAAATTAATAGGCTCAATGATCGGAATTAATAATGGAAAGAAAATTTCTAGTTACCACAATTCGTAATTGTAACGAAAGACATGCCCATAATTTGATGGAACAACTTGGCACAGATTTTTATACCTCTTCGCTCATAACTTTTACAGATTTAGACCTAAACACTATCTAAAATGTCTCCACATGTTGGATATTCAAGCCGTAATTGATAATAGGCTTAATTATTAATTAATTAACTGCCAGGTTAAGGTTGCAATGGTATCCCACACATATAGTCCAAAGATTAGCCCTTTGTGATACCACACACTGAACATACTACTTTGGGAGTCCTAAATTTTCCATAACTCAATTCCATTTGGAGGGATCTTTAACGAGTACCTGACATCGTAAATACTCGGGGGGAGACAGCTCAACGTCCTCTCTCAGGAACAACAACCAGAGATTTTTCTTCATCTTCCGCGTGAATAAATCGAGACCTAGATTGTGGGTATAGAACTCTGGATCTACCAGTCCGGAGGCAACAATTCAGTTCAATATTGTACACACAGGAAGTAGTACCTTTTAAAATTATAAAAAAAACCCAGGAATTTATTATTTCTACAAGATTAATTAAACAGGCCGTTTGTTTTTTGCATAAAAACCTGGCATACATGTATATCATACACTTGCGTCATCCCCTTTGCTAGTAGATCTATTAATTACTTTTCCAATTTTATATTTCATCTGAAGAACCTCCAAGAGTAAGATCAAAATTTTGATAGTTTAGGTTAATATTTTTTTACCTTCAGAAAGAAAGAAAGTAGTAGATTAATAACCAGACATTTCTCACTTACCCATCTTTCAACAATTTGGGAGCTTGTTGAATTATCTGAAATATACTTCCATCAAATATTACTCTTTTTCTAATACAACTACTGCTGCATATCTTTGCATATCACTGCATCTTGTAGAGTAGTTGGGCATACGGTATATCTTATGATTTAGTTGCATTATATACAAATACAAACGTGTATAATGGTACCTGGATTGATCACTGTTTATACTACCACGAGGATTGACTAATAAGACTATTCTTACATAAATATTAAGACATTTTTATGAAAAATGATTAATTTTATGTTTATTTTACAAAAAGGAAAGGCTTCTATGGAAGATAAAATAACAAAAAAAAATAATGGAATGAAATATCAACAGTTATACATAAATGAAGAGAGCATCTATGGGTGATAAAATATCAAAAAAATCTGGTGTGACCTCCAATCAACTTTACTATAAGTAAACATAATATCAAACCTTTTGGGTAATGAAGTATCAAAAAAATTAATGGAATGAGATATTGATAGTCTGACCTACATATTGGTTAGATAAAATGCCCTACGTAGATAATTTTACATGGGGCCTTGAAGTGAGCACAAATGAATACCTAATTGAAGGCTTTCTCGTATCAATAGAAGGATTCTAGTATGGTATACTAGGGGGTGATCAATTAATAACGAAAACAGTGCAACAATTTTTATTTGAAAACCTAGAAACCAGGGAATACTTGGTAATCAGTTAATTTGGAAATGTTTATTGTAAGCATACAAACATCCTGAAGTCTGGAGTATTTTTGCACTACACATTTAAGCTTTCAAGGAAATTGAATCCGCAAATATATTAAGAAGAAAGGAGTTAAAAGGTATGGAGAAGAACCGGGTCCAATTTAGTTAAAATTCTCATTCCAACTAAACTTACCTTTGTAAGGAATAATATATCTTCTAACGGAGGATTTAAAAAAAATATGTAGAACATCTATTCTAAATTTGTTTACTTAACAACCATGAATGGAAGTTGCATTTGACATCATAGAAACAATGCCAGACTCCGTGTCTAGAAGTAATAGAAACCTATTATCGCATTACTGCCGAATGGGAAACGATCTCTATGGAGAGCATAACGATTTTTTTCATAGCAAACCTAAAGCTATAGAAGTGTGGGACACTTCTCTATGTACATTTATGAAGGTCCTTAAAAAACTTAAGATCTAATCCAGAACTTAGTTAAAACAATAATGTGTAGAATATGACAGGTTTGGCATGTAAACAAATGATACATTATAGATTAGCATATATATGTATTGCCACATTTAAATAAAACAAAATATCGGTTGGTTCTCAACTAGTTTGATATAATGTTTTCTTAGGGTAAAGTTAAGTCTAGACTAAGTGTAGACCACTCTAAATGTTTTTTCAATTATTTGACATAATTTGATTGACAGACACATAGACAAACGAATACTGAATTCTTTTATTTAATACTCAAAATAAGAAAACGCAGGAAAATCTGAACCTTAAAAACTAAAACCAACAGAGTGAATGAACGAAAAATATAACTATGATGTATTGGTTCATAAAATATAACACAGATTATGACCAAACATCGCAACATAGTTAATAACATAATTCTACTATGCTAACCATTCATAGTCAAATTTTAAAAATACTCGTAGTTTACAAAATTTTTACTTTTTAGATATAAAATTATTTGATAAAACCTCACGTAATGATCATTTGACTAACATATTATATTCGAATTAATTGTTTGGCCTATGCTTTAAAAAGAATTTCTAATTTCAGTTTCCTATTTTTAAAACTATATTATGTGGTCCAAACCCTTGGGATGTTTAACATATCATACTAATTTTGATTGAATACTATGTGCCAAATCATAATATTTTATAACTAGTAGTTTAACTCTGGTCACTTTTTTGAACAAGGTGAAAACCAAACAACTAGAGTTAATGATTGCATTGAATGAAGGGACAGAGGAGAAGATATGTGAAGAGTAGAAAGCTCTAAAAGAAGGGATATTTGAGGAGAGGAGGATCAGCCAGACCTACCAAGACCAATACTGCACGAACCCCTTAGTGGAATCCAATTTTCTCTATAATGCAGGAAGGCTCGAAATTCAGACCTGCCCATGAAGACTAGTCCAATCTCCTTCGTCTTTCGGCTTCAATGCATGAACCACTTAGCGTAATCATCAATAAATGCCTATTTCGTAAGATTTCCAGGACAGGATGAAACACAACGTCGATGATAGTATCTAATCAAAATCAAGCAATAACTAAATAAAATCGAGTTCAACTTTTACTTAATAATAAACCAACATTGTTTGTATGAAACACTTTCTTGTTCTTCATAACATTCAATCCAATTTCCTTTCATTTAATATATACAGTTGTTATACACGATACTATATTATGCAGACCTTAAAGAGATCCAATCTCTCACTAAAATTTAAGTGCATCCAATTATTGATTAATGAACATTGTTTGCCATGATATATTCTTCTCGTCCCATAAACGTATTTGTTTCTTTCAACCTACAAGTCTTAAACACAATTTTGCACAATCCTTTATTATAGTTTACTCCAATAAAGATATTACTACAGCATTCCCATCTTATATATAACCAATGACCAAACCCAATAAGAAATGGGAAAACAAGTCTAAGATCTTTAAACCGTAACAAGCAGTCTTCGTCAGAGTCAAAAACCCAACTGACGTGTTGGGTTTTACGTGTTTATGTGAAATCTTTTTATGTACAACATATACTGCTACAGACTATTACCATCAGGGCTGTACAGTCGGACCTCTTAGGGCCGACTTCGACTTCGACTCCTGCTATACACTATTACTATAAGGGCTGTACAGTCGGACCTCTTAGGGCCAACTTCGACTCCGACTCCTGCTATACACTATTATCATCAGGGCTGTACAGTCGGACCTCTTAGGGCCGACTTCGACTCCGACTCCTGCTATACACTATTACTATTAGGGCTGTACAGTCGGACCTCTTAGGGCCGACTTCGACTCCGATTCCTGCTATACGCTATTACCATCAGGGCTGTACAGTCGGATCTATTAGGGCCGACTTCGACTCCGACTCCAGCTTTTATTTTTATATTAAAAAGAAGATGACAGGTGGATAGTAATTAGTGCTTTGTAATCATAATGGTAATAATAATTAGCAATATATAAATAAAAAACCGTAAAATTTCAATTACCACAAAGGGCAATAAAACTATAATAACTGAATATTCAGCCTGGACTAATGGATCACCTGCTACACTTGTCTGTTTTGTTTACATTTATTTACCTTAACTTAGAAATTCTTCAAATTCAATAGACTGAAATAAAATGTATGTTTAGAGGTTTAAAGAAATAATGTGAAATGGTTTCATGACTTAATATGAGATTAATATGACTTAAAATTTTTCATTGAAAAAAATCTACACCCATCAAACCTACAATTTCTATGCTTTCGATGATATGATGGATTTGTCTAACAAAATACTCTAATTGATCTATATGTTGCACTCTTGAAGAAACTTAATATGGGATGTATATTTTCTTGTGTTTACGAATGGTATTATCTTTGGGTAATATTGTAGTATAAGGAATGAACTCTGTTGTTCTATATTACAAAACGGATATTAAAATTAAATTGTAAGTTAATTTCTCAATGATATTTTGTATTTGTTTCTAACATTTTTCAAACAAAATAGGAATATTTTGAAGTCTCCAAACGAAAACTTTGGCTTGATTTTTCAATGCAGAAGCATGCCAGATAAACAATATTAAATGCAACATATCCACTGGCCATGTAATGTCACAGATGGCCATGTATGAGATCCACTGGCTAAGGGAACGAAAACCATGTTTTTCTGCAAGTGATTATTTCGTAACATTTATTTTTCTTTGTCTTTACAAAAGTATTATTACTGCTGTGGTAATACCAAGGATATTATATGTTTCAGTTGCGTGATATACCAAAATAAGCGTTTATATTGGTAACTGGTTCAATCACTATCTGTACTGCAGCCAGGAATGAAAGACATTTCTATTTAGGCATTTATATTATATCTAAATAGGAGATTATATAACCAAAAAGTTTGATTTTATATTTACTTATAGCAAAGTTGAGTGTAGGCCACTCCAAATGTTTAATTATTAATCTTCTGAAACACTGAACAGGTGTTTCAAGATATTTTGTATAAACTTTTTGTGTTGTACGATCAAATGTCCAATGTCTTTCTCCGAAGAGAAAACTTCCTACTTGGACTAATTAATCATGTTTTATCATGTTATCTCTTTTTCATGTAGACGAGTATTTTAAATAGGTGAGGAGACAGAGTCGGGAGAAATCAGCCGACTCCGACTCCAACTCCGACTCGTCGAGGTCGAAAATAGGCCCCAACTCCGACACCTCGACTCTAACTCCACAGCCCTGATTACTATACCACAAATAAGAAGATATGGTAACCAACAGAACAATAATGTAATGCAATCTATAAATTTTAACGCCCATTTAATTTAAGTAAAGTGTAGTGATAATGAAAATCTTCTACCTCGATATTTGGATGCATTTATATATTTTGACGTCCCCAAAGTCCTTTTTCGGTTTCTCGATGATGTGTGAGTGTGAGGGTGGGTGTGTATATAAAAGTTCCTAGACACGCTGCAGTCCACACCGTTGATGGGTTCTAATTTACATTTTACCCAAAGAATGACCATATTATAGATGTGCTCTATTGTTTGGATACAATATTGCAAGATGGGAAAATCACTTTTTTGACATTTTCTTTCTTCTAAACTACTAACTCTAGACTTTTTAAATTTTGACTTTGATCTGTATACAACAATTATCAAATGCTAATGAAATTAAAATTTTTCATTTTAAAAATGAATATATTTGAGAATAAAAAATAGTAGGAAAAAAATAATAAAAAATCACTTGAAAGATACAAAACAATATCGCTGTAAAAGTGAAAAATTTAAGCCTTTAAATTTAATAATTTAAGCTATTTAATAAATTGAAAGAAACTCAACTGTGTCTTCAAATCAAATTGGAGACTATTCTATTTACTGTGGAATGTATCGTAAAAAGAAGAAGAAATCTTCGAAAGAAATAATTTCAACGATTTTTGTTAAGACAAAAGCAAGGAGGGGAACATCAAAACAAAGAGATGTAAACGTAAAAGAAAAATATATTTTGTTAATTAAGATGGTCGATAAAAAAGATTATAACATAAATGATATAGATTATAAAATGATTTAATATACGATTATCTATAATTATATGTCCTAATAGGTATGTAATAGTCTATTTGAGAAAGAAAAAACTTGATAAAAAATGAACTTGATAACAGAAATTATATGCATTTTGAAACAAATATCCACCAAGAAATTAGAAACATTCTCAATGATTACAAATAGAGGTAATCAATATTATAACAGGTGTGGACTAATATTGAATGAAAGGAGGCAGTGTGAGAGGAACAAATTGATTAGACGGGCAGCACACAGACTACAGTCCCCCTGGACCTGTGTCACGACTATCCAGCAATACTCTCCCGCTGTGCAGAGTGCCTTCAAACCTCAAAACAACAATTATATCTTTTCCAAACAACAGTATTAGGAAATATAGAAAAACAATAATGGACCTCATAGTGTAGACGTCCTTTATTATTTGAGAGCAATTATCAACTTGGAATTATTTATCATAAAATAATAGTAATCGTTTACTTATCGTAAAGTTTATGTGAAATCTTGTTAATTATATATAGTAGATAACAAATTTGCCTTTAAATTTTGTAAGAAAACTACTATGGGATTTTGTAAGTCCCATTCATGATACAGCCATTGCGAAACCGGTCGGGCGACTTCAACGGCGATAGACGAGGTATGACGGTTGATAATAATATCTTATTTGTTAAATAGATTAGTTAATCGTAGTTATAAGTTTCTGGTTGGACCACTAGGCAGGTTTCAAAAGATCAAACATAATATGGAAGAACACCAGATTACCTGTTCCAAAAAAAAGTTCAGAATTCCCACAATCATCAGTGGGAACGTCATGTAACACTCGTCTTGCATACTTTAGGTATCGTCTTTTGTGATTACATGACATTCAGTAAACAAAGCCTATTATTTTAGACCTAATGTGGTAAAAAGTGCAAATGTTAGATTAAAGCGTCACTCATTCGCTGTTTACAAACGTTAAATTTAAATATAATCGGTAGTAATGTGGTAGTAGTTTAGGTTAGGTTAGGTTGCAGTGGCAGTTCAACAAGGGAACACACTTAGGCCGAACATTGGCCCTTTGTGATACCACACAATGAAGATTGATTCTACAGTGGGAGTCCTAAATTTTGCCTACCTCAAGTGTATTTAGAGTAGGGATCCTTAACGAGTACCTGACATCGTACAAGCTCGGGACCGACAGTTTAACGTCCTTCTCCGAGGGACGACGTGCTCAGATTTATTCACCTCCTGCATGAATAAATCGAGGGCAAGGTGGTGATCGAACCCCGGTCCTATCAGATCAGAGGCGAGTACGTAACCACTGAGCTAGCCTGACCCCATAATGTGGTAGTAAAAATAATTGATCTTTTTATAGAAACTTATTCAAACAAATTCCAAAACTTAACCCTAGATATCACAGAAGAAATATCAAAACCATTTAAAACTTCTATGTTTATTTCAAGATATTTTAGTCCATATAACACATATTAAATCCATGCATTTTGTCATTTTGAAGATGGGTGACGCCCAAAACCGGTCTAAGAACTTCAGCAGCAGGGTACGAGGTAAGACGGATTACTATGATTTTAAAATTAATGATTTTAACATATGAAATCGTCACACTTCATCTGGTCATGGGAAGTTCCACAGATATCTAGGAAAGTTGTTATTTACTTAATAGTTTTCTACTCCCGATTAAATATTTATCCTGTGAGTTTCTATAGTTTGTTTAACACCTTTGTTTCATCAACAAGTCCTAATACTACTCAAATACTTATAAGAAAATTTATATAATAGTAAGAAAAAAAGATAAGTTTACTTGTAAAGTGAAATATTTTATGCAGGCTGTTAGATTACACCTCTATCAAATGAGATAGTCTTATCTCTCAAAGACAACAGGCAAACATATACCTTAATCCTCTTATCCCAAAACATTTCAGTTTTCTTTTCAAACACAGCTCACAGTAAATAAACTCAACTCATTAATTATTAAATAGAAATAAAATATATAAGTATATATAAAGTAAAACATACACTAATACATTTGTAGTTGATAATTTCCCAAAAAAACTATTTGCATAACAGGATAGTTAATCCTAGTAAGAAGTTCCTAGTTGGACCGCTAGAGTGGAGTACGAAGAACTGGAAAGGAAAATGACAGTTGGTTATCTATCATTTTAACTGATTCATGCATTTTTAGAATAGATGTATAAACTTTCCAGGAGGAAGTTGCCTGATAAGACTATAGTACATACGTTCGGAGGATGATTAACTTTCCATGTTTGCGCAGTTAAATCTAGAATATAATGGAACTACCAGAGAAATGCACCTAAATTCAGTTACAGTAGAAAATGTTTTCATTTAATCATTATTAGCAGTACCACAGTTGTTTCTATTAACAATCAAAGAATAATAAACGTTCTAAATTCGTAAATTCCAGTACTCACTCCTTCCAGTTTCCGAAGTTCTCATTTTTCTATAGAGAAACTAAGGATTTCCTGTCCATTATCCTAACTAATCAATAAATTATCAATCCAATTATCTATTGCACGATTGAATATTCGATATTAAAATTTACCCTTTCTGTCTTTTTCGTTTATCTTGTTATTTTTCCTGACATTTGTGAATTTATCTCGGGTTCCTTTTTAGTTTATCTGCAGATTTCTAATGAATGTAAAAGTTACTCCTTTATAACTGACATCTTCAGAGGAGTTTTCATGGTTATCAAAACTTCTAATTTTAACGAAAATATTTTATTATTATTGTTGTATCAAATACATTATATTTGTTACTATTACTGTTTCAAGTTCATTATTGGATTCTACTGCAGATAAAGAAACTTTACTTATTTGCCTATCACATATTTAAACGCGGATTATTTTTGAACAGGAAGATGTAATTTTGTATTATGAATAGTTGTATTATGTTTTATGAACATCATCTAAGCAATTTATTTCGATTCTTTTTCTTACTTATATGTACATTTTATTTTTTAATAATATGTACATATATATTATTTATAAATAATTATATTAATAATATAAATTATTTCATAATTATGTTAATTTATACATTTTAATTGACCCAATTTTCCAATTATTAGTGATGTTTATAATTAACAAATTCAATATCATCTAAATATATATACACTTTTTCGTTGGAAATATGATCCGAAACGAATAAATAATAGTTCAATGTACAGAAAGAAACATATAGAAATTAAAAGACAAACTTTTGGGTCTCCAACCGTCTCCCAACAAGTGCGCTTGGTTTTCAAACCAAAAATTAGAGACTGTAAGTGTGTGCTTTCAATTTCTCCATGTTTCTTTCTGTACATTGAACTATATATATTGTTTAATAATCAAAATACAATATGAAATGGGGGGAAAAAAAGACAGATCTTTCAACCGTAACAAGCTGTCTTCGTCAGAGTCAAAAACCTTTTTTCCCCGTTTCATATTGTGATTTGATCATTGATTGTTATTTCACGTGTTTATGTAAAATCTTGTTATATATATATATATTGTCTATCTGTCCGTTATAGAAATAAAACTGGAGACATTTCGATACAAAGAAATATGTGGATTTTATAAAATATTTTTTGGAGGAACTAATTACGGAATTATGATTTTGATCAGGGTCCTTTTTTAGGATCAACCGCCCATAACCAAAATACCAGGGCATAATCTACCACCCAGACAACGTTGGGTAAATCAGCTACAAAGCTTATATATCTGATACTTAAATCATAGTATTAGATAGTGAGAATGTCGTTAGCCTATAACTCTAATAGTTGCTAAGTAATACATGATCCATATTTTCTACTTCTATGGCAATACTAAATGGTGCAATCCTTTCAAGGTGGGTATTGAAAACAAACAACAGTATGTATGTTAATAGGAAGAATCTGTTTCACTGTTTTCAAAACGCAGCTTATTACGAAATATTATTAAGGAAATTACAAAGACAAAAGATTCGAAGAACATAGAAAAGTGCGGTATACTTGATAATCTAAGAGTAACTATCACTGTTTTCTTGTTATTGAATTCATCTACTTGTTCAGGCTCCACTTCTCCAGAGCCCAGGCTGCTCATCTTCCTAGCCAGTGAACAGCACATAGTCCAGTCATTACCCTTCTTCTCCTCATATCCATCATTATAGAATTACCACCATTCTTATTTATCAGCTTAATCCTATCATCAACTCCACTCATATGTCCATTCAATTAAATCTACTTCGGACTGCCTTTTATAATTATATATCATAATATTTGCCCTAACTGTATTCAACATAGAATCTGTTGAATTCGAATTTGAAATGCAGACGATTCAAACTTCAAATTAATATTTATAATACATTCAACTATTTCTGAATAATAATTCGAATTATAGTCATTGTATTCAAAAACGTATCAGTCAATTATCAGAACGACAAATGGTATTGTATAGTCCTTTCTGCATTACTTGAATAAGAAAAGAATAAACTGACAATAGAAGGTCTAGGGTTTGGCTTTCTATGGTATTCAACAACAGCGTCTATGATGGATATGGTTGGGGAGTTCTTAGGGATAGGCTCTGAACAAGGGGGTTTGGATGGGATGGCATTTTTGAAGACACGAAAATCCCACCCAATCCAAACCCCCTTGTTCAGAGCCTATCCCTAAGAACTCCCCAACCATATCCATCATAGACGCTGTTGTTGAAATAGAAAGCCAAACCCTAGACTGATTACATTTCACCTCTTAAGAAGACCAGACAACCACGAAATAATGTATAATGAATACCAAACAAAAGACTACAGACAGTTACTTACTGACTCCATAAACACAGCAGTACAAAAATTCAGCAGTATTAGGTCCATGACCTGGAACTGCTAATTACAACGCGCACTGCAGTGCGCGGAAAGAATCGTTGGTCGTTGGTATAGAACGATTCAAAATTTTGAAATATAAAACATTTAACAATGTTATAACAATGTCATAAATGACTTATGAAGCCAATTGACATACGCATGGTGATTTGAAAAAAAAATACAAACAAACACCTATTTGTTATAGCAAAGAAACAAAGACATATGCAGTAAGAACGAAAAATTAACTAAATGAGAATAAAGAAAAATAAATAAACCAATAAATTAAACAGACGGTAACTTAAGGATTAACAGACAAAAAATATTATAAATAGGAAAGATAGCACACAGCAATAACAACAACAAAGCCGGATCTGCAATTCAATTGCAAATAAATAATTTGAAAATTTTCCAAATGAGAATTTTGCAAATAATCCAAAAATTTAGCCCAGACGGAATTTTCGAAAAGGTTTTCAAGAACCATTAGACTGTTTGATGAGAACTAAAGATTTAAACAAACCTTTAAGTACTTTAGCAAAAAATATTCAGACACAAGAAAACTTAAAACTACTCATTTAAGGATCCGTCAAATTAAGTCTAATTAACATTCCAAAAACACAAATGTTTAATAAAGATGTTAATAAAACCATGTATAAATTAGTAGATTGTGGACAAAGATTTTGCTAAAACACAAACCCACATTTAAACAGACTATTCATAAAGAAAGAATTTACACCCAACATGTTCGGATAAAACATATATATATATATATATATATATATATATATATATACAAGATTGTCACAATAACAGGTGATATAAATATTCAGGTAACTCACCACAAGGGGATATCAGAAGGTATTGTAAAACTTAAAAATCATAAAACCTATTTTATTATTGTAAACATGAATAAGAAACCTAAAAAAAAAACACCAAACAATTTAGACTATTCAAGAAAATAAATTCTTTTCTATAAAAAGATAACGAGCCAAATTTAAATTGTGTAAAATATAGAAATATATATTTCATTTTTATATTTTATATTTTCTACCTAATTCCAGTTCTTACTCAACAGAATTAAGTAGAAAAATTTAGTTACTCTAAACTAGTTGAAACAAATGCCAATATATGTTTTATGTGAACGAAAAGACATATATTGGATATCATGTGTTTTTGCTGTAAATCATATATTGGACATAAATGATTTTAGTTAAATGCAAGCATTTCTCCTTTACCCATATTTGAACAATGTAGGGAGCATGTTATATCCTGAAAAGCTGTGCCATCAAGGATTACCCTCTAATGAAAGGACTTCTGCATATCCATCATTATAGATTCACTAAATCTTCCACAACTAATCTCTAGAAGTGGAGAGATAGCACTAAATCCTTTAGTGCCAGATCCTAAAGGTCGCACTCTAATAAAGGGTCTTCTACATATCCTTAACTATCATTATATAGCCAATAATCTCCATGAATACTGTTATTATATAGGATATTCGGTAGGCCTTAAACAACTAATCGCTAGAATCAGTGATAGCACACCTCCCAGAAAATAATATCCTTTAGTGTTTGTTCACAACTATCGTAACATAGACCCAATACTTACATTAATTATTCTTTTACAATACTAATATAATCAATTCTATAGTTTGTATAAATTCATGTATATTTCAGTGCTGATTCATCGATTCGAAGTTGACTATCATGAGGTCCTTCTATATTAACTTCTATTTTATTAGGAAAATGTAAGAAAAAAAGTCAAGTTTTTTTTGAATCAACGAAATAACTAACGTACGACGTAGCTTAAAATTAGCTTCTGTTTTGTAATACAGAACGAAAGAGTACATTTCTAACACTTTTATGCTACCAAAGAGTACATTTCTAATACTTTTATGCTATCAAAGAGTACATTTCTAATACTTTCATGCTATCAATAGAGAATGCAGTTCATAAACACACCAAGAACTCATCTGACATTAACTTTTCTACAAGGGTGCAACATGTTGTTTGATTAGAACACTTAGCTAAACAACTTTACTATTCGTCCACTTAGTAGGATTAAATGGATTTAATAATCCAGGAACTTTAAAATGGATTAATACAATACTAATGCAATGAAGAACTAGTGTAATCAATGAAAACTGAAGCATTAGATACGAGTATGTAAAAGCAAACAATGAAGGTAATTATGTACTATAAATTAAAGAAATATATAAATAATTAATAACTCATAAGAAGTTTGAACAAATTAGTCAAGGTAAATATTGTATAGTAGCAATGAAATTACATTTAATATTTATATTTGGTCTAAGGGTAAAGTGTGAATATTGATGGTTATTTTTCTTGCGCTACATTTTCATTCCAATCAGTACAAGTCCGAGAGGTTACCTAGTCTAGGGAAGAAGGTTATGATATGGCGAAATTTATCTCCACTCACACAACTTTCGGGATAATTTCCAATATCTTTCACTTTTGGGTAAAATACCCGTATGAGACAGTCAATCTATAGTTATAATAACAGATGGGAATGAACGCCATTTTTTTTTTTGTCAGTGATTGACCTATTGAGAGTGAGTAAGTGAGTGAGTGAGTAAGTGAGTGAGTGAGAGAAAGAGAGAGGAGAGAGGGAGAGAGAGAGAGAGAGAGTATGTGTACGTGGCTTTCATTTACATTTTGCTATGGTCATTCTGATCAGATTTCTACTGTACTTCCTCGTTTATTTGTTGTATTATTTTCATACATATTTACGTATATACGTTTAAAATAAATAAACCTTTTTGAAGGTATAAGATCAGGTACACCTCTCTCAATACAATATACATAATCTTAGTTCTGATTGGAGGAATGAGGGCGTGAGATGATCAATAAACGCTTTGAACATGAGATCAAGCTAAAAATATCCACCTCGTGAAACGATATCTATCTAATCGATCATGATACCGGATCGTATCCGGCCTGCAAACCTCGTACTAAGGCAATAAAGTAGATTGGAGAGTGTTCAGTGTGATTCAGGATATTGATATAAACAGCTTTTTAAGAAGATTATCTTTTTAGTTTATATATATATATAGATTATAGAAAAATAGAAAAAAAAACAAAATAGAAATATAAACATTAAAACTGGCTGGTTTCAATTCCTGTTATACACACACAGGTGTGTCTACAGTTTCTACATTCCTTGTTGAATTTCCTATATGTTGAGGTTGAAACTGTATGTAATATATATAGTTAAAATAGTATGTATATATGTTCAAAAATCACCCTGTAGATGGTCAAAGAAGACCGAAATGTCGGTAACAATAAAAAAATGGACAGCAAATCATATGGTGAGTTAATACACCTAGTTCCTAGAGAAATCAAAGTAAGACTACGAGATTTGGAAAAGAAATCCAGAAAACTGATAAAGACAAAAGTGGGCAGAAAATTTAATCTCACATGTATATATGAAGGACACTTCCCCAAATATTTGTATATATATATACAAAGAATTGCCGTCTTCAGGAGAGGAAAAGGAACACGAGTAGATATCTGAATGTGTCCAACGACCAACACAAAGTGACAGACACACACACTTATAATATACATATATATTCATACTATTCATCCCACTTCGTGAAGTATGAACGATTATTTAAAACTAAATTAATATACTCAATTAATTAATAGACAGTGAGAACACTGTCATACAATACCATCTAAATAATGAATTATCTCGGTGTATTTTATCTAAGAATGTTATATGACACACAAGGTATAACTAACCTCTAAATTCGATAATAGAAAAATCGATTAAAACTTCATTATAATGCTTTTAAAAAAGAAATGGAAATTAAATCATGAAATAAAGTACCTTCATAAACTTAAGAGAATAAAAAAAAATACAAAAATAATACACAGTGGTTAAATCATGACTGCATTTTAAAATGAATTTTTGCATGATTTATATAAGTAAATGCATGCATGATAGATAAATAAATGATTGCATGATAAATTTTTAAAAAATATAGCGAATAAAAACTGAGCAGACACTCCAAAAATTAATATAGAAAAATAAGTGCATATTTTGCAATACTTAATTGCACAAAGGAAGTAATTGGTGTTAACTTACCAGTATCACAAATAGTTGTTTCTGTAGGCGCAGCGGTAGGCATTGTGCCTGAAACAGAAAAAATGACAAAATTAAAACACACTCTGGAGTAGCAAAAACATCCACAAGCATTTTCAATTAGAATTAATGACAAAATAATTTTCTACAAAAACAAACTTCTCGTACTTGAAAAGTAACTTTCATTATTCTGCTACCATATAACTTAATAATAATAATGATAATAGCTTAATAATATATAACTTAACAATAAATTAATAATGTTTTTACATCAGATGGATTATTCCATACATAATTATTGAGTCAATTTTTTTTGGTGAGTTTTGGGGCATTGATATACGTGTGAAGAGGTATAGTACTCCATGTAGTTCATACAGTATTAACACTAGTTTATGATAAAATCTATGAAACCGTATGCAAGTGAATTTAGGTATGTACATTCGATACACCAGTGTTTCCCAAAGTGGGCGGTGCTTTGATATCGGGGGGCGGTAATGCAAAAAAGGAGCAGGGATTCTATTTCCATAAATTGAAAATATTCATGCAATATAATTTCTAAATTTAAGTGAAAACATGACATGTAAACTTCTAGGAAACAGTTTCTTAAAATTATTTGTTTTGATAATTCATTTTTATGTTAAAAGTATATTCTCACCTAAGTTTATTTTATTGTGTATTAATTCTTTTGCATAAATATGCTATGAAACAATACATCTATTGGATTCTAAGTAAATATTCGATTAGTAATTATTTTAATTTAATTATTAAAATGTTACTCATTTGGTTATTTAGTCTAGGAATCTGATTATTATTCAGGAGTGTTGAGTTATAGGTTTATGGACCCAAGGGGGCGGTCACTCGAAAAAGTTTGGGAAACACTGCTGTACACGATGCTGACATCTAGTCGATATCATTGTTGTAATATATAAGCCATTGTACGTTACATATTTTCATAGAGTGCTTTGAATATGTACTTTTAGCACTCTACAACGCATTCAAAGTTCATCTACAAGTTTTTATTTACCAAGTCAATGAAATCATGAACATGTTTATAGTAATCATGAACAAACTCATTTTAAAATCTTCAATAACTTATACGTTTTAAGACCCCTTTAGTCAATTCTTTTTTCTTAACATTTTTTTTAAAATAATCTCTTTATATGTGTCGATGTACAGAACATGTTCTAATCACTCTAGTTGTCACACTTTTTGATAACGTGGTCAATGGTCAAGGGTCAACTAGCCATGCATTACAAGGAGCATGCCAAATTAGTGGACAGGGATCTTAGCCTTTTACCAACTTTGACAAAAGTGAACAAAATTTGCCAAATATATATTCCCTTGTGTGGAAATGTGTCCACCATTGTATTTGGTCAATATTGCCATCATGGAAAAAATAGATATATCAAAACAAATATTAGTCATCAACCATTATGTTTATGGTATATCTCGAGCGAATTGAAAATTTCCATTTAGTATAGTCTAATGAAAGTAGTATATGACAAAAAAAATGCATGATTTGTGAATTATACAGAAGGGAAAAATAAAGTTAAACAGACAATTATTAAATTCCACCGGTAGCCACTTATCGCACTTGTGTGCCTCAATCTTATTAAACCACAGAGTTTAAAACAAACTCAATAGAAGAAAACTTTTAGAAAAACTGACATTTTAAAAAATTATTACAAAAAAATTCCAGAAAACTCAATTATCGCAAAAGCATTAAAGCTATAAAAACTAAATATTCAACTAATTAATTATATTAATAAATGTAAACAAATTAAGTAAAATTTGTTTACATTTATTAGAAGTAATCTATAACCAATCATCAATTCAATAATTTATACATAAGGAGCTAATTACAAATATTAAAGAACTACTTAATAAAGTCTATTATAAATGTTTTAAAATCAAACGACATAATAATTTATAAAAATTATTTTGAATTTACTATACTTTCATTATCTTTCTCAATTGATCCCAATTATTATTCCTAAATATGTAAATCAACTGATACTGGTCTTTCACTTCATTTGTTCTTTTTATTACTATTATTGTCATCTCACAGCATTATATTACTTTTTAAACAATTTGTTTTCAATTTTTCCACAGCCTTCACTGTCTTTGTTCACTATTTTCTTTCATGGATGTCATACTATGGGAAATTTGTTAAACAGATTGAATTTGCCTATTCCATGTAATAAGGAAATCTATGTAAATGTATATTATTGTATTTAACCTCCTTTTAAATGTAACTTTGAAGAATAATCAAAGATAATTAGTGTGCCCACACAGCACACGAATAGGTTAAATATTGACCAAGTACATTACTCTGTATTTCATATTTATTCTTCAAAATACATAAAAGTAAACAAATTAAATAACGGCATTTATAAAAGTACAAATACAAAAGTACTTTGGGGAACAAAAAGCAGTCATTTTAAACACTTGATGGAGAAGTCAAAAACTGGGAAAAAGAATAGTAACAGAAATTGGTGTCATAACTTGAAATCATATTAAACAATGACTTTTCGTTGAAATATTAAAAAAGATAAGAGAAGTATAGAAAAAAGCTGCCTTGGAGGTGTGTGTATAATGTTTCTTGGCTTGATGATAAAATGGTACAACAAATTAATTACGACAAGGTATATTTAGTAAATAACTCTTACAAACTTTATACATATATTATAAGCAACTTCAAAAGAAACCAGTAACACATTTTATTAAAGATGTATAGTTGGCATTAAAATAAATTCAATATGGACTTATAATGTTTCATGTGTAGTAAATTTCTGCATCATGCTTTTGTAAATTAACTAATAAACTATCAACCGTAAGACTACTACTTGGGGCCAGGTTAGTTGACTTGGGGTCAGTGGTTAACGTAATCGCCTCTGGGATGGTAGTCCGGGGTTCGATCCCCACCTATCCCTCGATTTATTCCCACGGGAGGTGAATAAATCGGAGTACGTCGTCCCTCAGAGCCGTCGGTCCTAAGACTGTATGATGTTAGGTACTCGTTAAAGATCCCCCCTATTCAAAATGCACCTGAGTTGGGCAAAATTTAGGACTCCCAATTTAGAATCTGTAGAATAACCCATCAAAGGAAAAGCTGGTAAACGGCTGGCGTTATCACCCGCTAGGGGATCAGTTTAAATAATAAAAAAAAAAGAAAGAGAAAAAACTACTACAACCGTAGTAGTACAACCGGGCAAAAAAACACATATAGTCTAATGAAAAAAACATTGACTCTAGTGACCTCAGAACATGTAAATATTTCATGATCTCGAAACATGATTTTTAACTTTACTCAGATGAAAGTAAAGATGATTTAAATACAATATCAAAACGAATAAAAACAATCAATTCAATTGGGCAAATGAAAGCTAACTCTGTGCTATTATCCCACAACACAACAAAATTAACTTCATTCCAAGACAGTAAACATTTGAAGCTTCCTACCACAACTACATGTCTAAAGAAATATCAAAACTGAATATTTAATTAATAATACAGCCTGGAGAAAGATTATTCATAAGTTTTTATTACTCACTAGTCTACCCGTGACCGGTTAGGTCATCCATCACCTTCCTTTTTAATGCAATCATGTTCACATAAATGCAGATAAACTCTTAATGACCCTACTGAGAGCAACATGTAATTGGTCATGTTGAAATACTGCTTTACTTAAATGAACTTCAACTTTCTGTGGAGTCTTTCCTTGAGATTTATGAATAGTCATGATAACTGAATTGGAAATTGAATCCTCAAAGAAGAAATGTTGCCCTCTTTAGATAAAACAAATGTTAATCATGGAATTAAAACTATTCCCCCTTGAAACTGTGATGAAATAATTTTACAAACAATGACTTTATCGTAAAGCTCCTCAGTTATTAGTCGTATGTTATTTTATAAGAGCGGTAGATCAGTATTTCTCATACACACGACAGGAGCTTTTTTTTTTAATTCAAGCTTATGTTTTGGAAGTAGGGTGCAAAAAGTCCCCTCGGCGCAAAAAGAAGCGCGAAGAATTAAAAGTAAATACGTGCAATAAAAAAAAAATCGTCTAAGCAACAATAAAATTCCAAAAATGGGACTAAGATCTTTCCATGAAAAAAAATCTGGAGTGGCCTACACTCAACTTTACTATAAGTAACTTAATAGCAAATTCTTTGAGTATATAACACATAACGTCTCATTTAAGCATAACGTAAACATCTAAATGGGATATGATTATTAGTCTTTCATTCCTGAGGTAGTAAAGATAGTGATTGAAGGACATATCACTATATATGCATATTTTTGTACATCACACAGCTGATGCAAATAATTTCATTAGTATAACTACAGCAGTAATAACTTTTTTGAAAAACCAATGTGAACATTTCTTGATACGAAACATTCTCCTACAAGAGAACATGACTTTTGTTCAAATAGCCAGTGGACTTCCTACATCGTTTACTTGACGTCCTTCTACATTGAATATTAAAGTAAAATTTTCAAATTTAAAACAGGAAAAACCCTTTTTTTCTCTGAAAAACATCTTAAACAGCAAAGAAAATGTTATTTTAAGGTGCTTTGTTAATTAAAGATGTACCATAATTACATTTATTAATCTCTAAACAAAAGATATCAATTTTAAATTATCTTTTACATTTTTGGTTTTTACGGAATTATTACACTTTGAATTATATGGCTTCTCAGTATTTAATAAGATCATTTTCCTTCCCCTTTTGTCAAATAACATATATACGAATTTTTACTGAGTGAGTGTTATCATTTTCCTGCACAATATCATTCCTCATACATCTCATATAAGTCAATAAACAATTTAAATTGTTCCTTTATAAATATCAATTTTATCTCAGTAGATTCGCTCAAAAAATTTCTAAGTCAATGTAAACAATGTAAAAAAATATAAAAAATTCGACAAGTATAGCAGGTGTTCTCATAGTCTAGGATAAACAAACAGTTTTTATATCGTTATTGCTCTTTACTGTAATTGAAACTTCATGAATTTTTTTTCATGAATTGCTAATTTTTTGTTTCATTTTTGGTCAAATTTTCATTATTTTTTAATCAGCCGGTTAGCGTCAAAAAAACATTTTCTGAAAACAGAAATCGTACTGTAACGCCTCATTAGCGAATGTAATTTTGAAAAAAAATATCTCAACTCATTCTACACATAATGTTCTATTTTTAGGCATAGTTTCATTTTGATCCGTCAAACAGTATGGCTTGTATCGCTCTCACAATGTTTGAGATTGAATTATAAGTCAAAATTTTTACATTTTATTGAAAAAAAAAATATTTCCTGTTGTTTTAAAAATCTGAATATATTTTTCGTTTGTTGCATTTAAAACCTCAAAGATAATGTCAAAATTTCAAAACTCTAGGATTATCAGTTTAGGAGAAATAAATGTTTTTAAAAAAACGGTTTTTGGCAAAAAAAGTGACTTTCCCATCATGCATAATTCTTCCCAAACAATAGGGATCTTCGTCTTTATGAGGCCTATTTTTGTGTAAAATATCAACTTGATCCATCAAAGATTCTGGACCGTAGCGTGGTAACAAGCAATGCTAACACACTCACCCACCCACCCACCCACCCACCCACCCACACACACACAGACATCATCGTAAAAACGTCATAAAACGACTTCTGGGACCTCAAAACATGTAATTCCGTCAAAATCTCGAGATCGAATTTTTTCACGATCACTATACTTTACTTATAGTAAAGTAAAAACTGGTTAGGTTTATTCTATAACAGAAATAGATTTTACATCCGCAGTCAGTAATTTTACCCGCGTTATGTTGAGAGAATTTATTTTTTATTCTTTTCTTTCTACTGCCGCTATACACATATTACTCACTGTTTTCTTTAATATTTATTTGAATGATCCAGTAAAAACTGAAATTAACAGGTATTCCAAGTTTCACCTGTGCGCAACATCCAAGGCTTCATCATCAGTTAACTTATACACAGAAAACATCATTTATATCAGATTTTGAAAGTGTATTATAAGAAAGTCCCCGTAGCCCAGAACGATTTGCAATGCAAAGGTCTTGGGATCGAATCCCACAAAATTACGTATATTTTATGATTTTTTGATTTAATGCACGGTGGCAAGAAAACAAATAAACAAAATCGGTCATCAGAGTTATATAAGTATATAGATAAACTATTTAGTGCTATCGACAGGTACAGGTAAATATCGAAATCTTAACAAATATATTATATGTTAATCATATTTATTTTTAAGAAACTTAAAC
This sequence comes from Hermatobates lingyangjiaoensis, assembly GCA_026182355.1. NCBI lineage: Eukaryota > Metazoa > Arthropoda > Insecta > Hemiptera > Hermatobatidae > Hermatobates > Hermatobates lingyangjiaoensis. Next base: position 4,005,028 of record JAPFBL010000329.1, read on the forward strand.
ATTTATTTTGAGAATTTTTTTTCCATTAAAATCTCACAGCAACAATTTGCAAACAATTGAAACTTCATCCGTTCAAATTGCCTTGGCCTTTAGCCAGTATGTGAGAAAAACAGACACACACTAACATTAAAGAATTAAATAAAGGACAATAATCATGATGTTCATTGTATATACTTCATAATAAACTTAATCTCCCTATTACCTAGGATATGAAAGCTGTTTTGACCATGTCCTCGGCTTCCTCAATCCTGAGAAATACTTTTAGCGCCAGGGATCAGTTTCAGAGAGGGTGTGACGTGTTTTTAAGCTTAACTGCTGTTTATAATATTTAATAAATTCATTTAAGTAATGAAGTGATTTTGTTGTGTGGAATCAAGGAGGGCTATGGGTAAGCTAAATATGCAAGGCGATGTTCTTGTCGAATTAATCAGTACCTCTACCTCTCTGTCGGTGAGGACAATCATTCCTCACGGTGGGATTAACACGGTGAAAGTCAAGTTCCTTTATTCTTTATCACTTTGCCTCTACCTAATACAAAGTACATAATTTCGCAGGCCATTATGAAAAAATAGTATGAAACACTTTTCACACAAGAAAATTAAAATAAAATTTTAATTTGAAACTAATGCCTTTTTAATACTCCTTAACAGTTACTATTGGCACATTACTCATAATATGCATGATTTTGTTCTATTCATTTATTTTAATTTTGCCATCAGATGTATTAGTAGATTATTTAATATAAATTGATACATTTAACTCCAAAGGATCTTAAGAATCATATTTAAGTCTCAAAACAAAGGACGTTTCAGAAGAAGAGTGCTAAATGCTGCAGAGTTTGGAGACTCGTGTTTGAAGACGAAGATGGAACTCATACAAAGTCCGACATATAAGAGGCACTTGGAAGGGAGGTGGGTCCTGGTCACAGACAGACACCAGTATAAATAGACTTCATTATTACCCAACCATCCTGCTCTCACAGACGGAAATAACGCATAACGTCAAAACACCTCCTCAACCACTCTCTTCCATTCTCCAGATTCAAGATAACTGGAATCAGTGCTATTTGCTATTTCAACTGCCTAACCGATATGCTTTCATTAACAGCTCTATAAGATTTCTAACATGTTTAAATATGAATAACAAATAAGTCTGACATGAACAAATATCATTGATAACATTTATAAATTTTAATTCACAAAACATAACATCATCAAAAATAACCAAATTGAGTTTGACCAAATATAGTTGTTCGTTGACAAAACTAAACTTTTTCAAAATGGTTACAACAATATAGAAGTATATTTCTATATATTTATTTGAAATTTGATGGGATTCAGCTTAACAGATAATTTAAAAAATAAAATAACACAGTCTTTGTGCAATAGATATTATTATATCATTGACGGAAACCTGTAACATCAAATCTGATATGCCTTCTTATCCACCTGAAAATCTAATTTAATACCCAGAATATTTAATTGTTTGTATGTAATGTCATACTCAATCAAAGTCCAGAAAAGACAAATTAACTATAGGTATGTAATCAGGTCTTAAATGGATTTATATATAGGAATGGACTGAAAGGTACATTACTCAATCAAAGTCTAAAGAATACAAATTAACTATATGTAATCAGGTTTTAAATAGATTTATATATAGGAATGGACTGAAAGGTACATTACTCAATCAAAGTCTAAAGAATACAAATTAACTATATGTAATCAGGTCTTAAATAGATTTATATATAGGAATGGACTGAAAGGTACATTACTCAATCAAAGTCTAAAGAATACAAATTAACTATATGCAATCAGGTCTTAAATAGATTTATATATAGGAATGGACTGAAAGGTACATTACTCAATCAAAGTCCAAAGAACACAAATTAACTATACGTAATCAGGTCTTAAATAGATTTATATATAGGAATGGACTGAAAGGAACATTACTTAATCAAATTCCAAAGAACACAAATTAACTATATGTAATCAGGTCTTAAATAGATCTATACAGGAATGGAATGAAGGTAAGAGGATGGACGGTGGATGATTGAGATGATCTTTCATAGACCTAAGGAGGAGGGAAAGCCTGCAATATGGTTGAGGGATGTGAATAACGAGCTCCATAAACTACAGCTAGCGGTCATGGAGGCCAGACAACGGTCCACGCCCGTCCTCTAATATGCTCGCTGAATATAAATATCAAGCCTTCCGGAGCTTTACGCACCGATGCACTTTCTACATCTCAACAGCTGCCAATGGTCGTCCAACCTAAACACAACATATAATACCGTAGTTTACCAATTGGTTAGAGAAAAGGCCCTAAACAGTAATGAAACCATGCTGAAATGATAATACATAATGAATACGGACAAAATAATCTAAATTAAGCTATACTTAACTAGGGGACAAGAAGTTTGAGAAAAAAGAGCACTTGGTGAAAAGTAAAGCACACATTATGACAAATACTGAAACATCATTTAGTATTATACAGTATTTTACATGTTGTTTTATAACAATATCTGATAATAGAGAAAGAATTTTCATTATCTTCTTAATCAATATAAATTAATATGCACTGAGTTTTCTTTAAAAACGATTTCCATTCCATTTCCAACATCTGTTTACGTTTGCATACAACGCTCAACAAATAGGGGTAATTCAAATTTACTTTATTTCCGAAATAAATATGAAAGTTTAGTTTACTCAAATTTGAAACAAACACAGCAAATGTATATTTTTCTTAATCGCTTTAATGTAGTAGACAAGCATATTATAGCACAAACATGCACTTTTGCTTTACTATAAGTATAGTATCAATGACAACATTCGAACCCGTGATTTTGATGGATTCACAGATCTCTAAGGTCTATTCATTCACGTTTTTCTGATGATATAGGGGGGGTGGGGGGCTATTAGCTGTTGGCTGTGTACCCAAAAGCTTATGGCCACATCGTTTGGATCGAGTTCATATTTTATCAAAAACTGGCCCTTACAACGTAGGTGTTCCCTATTTTTTCTGAGTAATATTGAATAATCAAAAAGTCACTTTTTTTTATCAAAAAGTGAATACTGACTACTATTTTTCTCCAATCTGCTACCTTAAGAGCGTATGCAATGAAATTATGCCCAGAATAGAACTTTTTTGGATAAAGCTGAATACCTTTTTATTAAAACTGTATGGACTGAAAGGGACGCTATGGTACATTTTATAACTTGATAAAGTGATTTTTTACGTTAAAAGGACAAACAATGCATTTTTGTCAAAAAATCAACTTCGAATTAGTCAGGTGTAAATTTTAATATATTTTAATTGCCGCAGAATGTATAAAAAACTGGAAAATATTTTAGAGCAATGGATAAGCTGTTTATTCGTTCGTTTTGGTTATATTAATTTAGAAAAATTTAACAGCATCCACTAAAGAGGATTTGTATTATATGTTGACTCAAAAAATTGATGTTATATAACTTTATAAATTATAAAATTAAAAATAGCAAACATTATGTGTAAGAAGCATAAAATTCTTGAAAGCAAAAAAAGCAAACCATAATCAACCATATATCATGTTCTCCAGTGTTAGATGGATGGTTGCCTATCCAAAGCTTTAAACAAACTGAGGTACTCTTTAGAAAACCTTAATGTCAGATTTATATACTGACTTCTTTAGGCACCTCATTGTTTTGGGTAATACTGAAGTACGGAAAAGTTACTTATTCGTTCTTCATGACAAACACATTACTAATTCTGAACCAATTCTTTGGTGAATCAATATACTAAACATTTTTGTCACGTATTATCTTTTTATAAATTTTTCATGAGTTTACAATATTGAATAATTTGAGACTAAAAATAACAACTTATTACTTTCTCTGCGTAGTAAAATGCAAAGTTATGTAAATAAACAACTTCACAAGAGACAACCTAAATATCGAAGGAGAATGAGCTCCAACTACTACTGGAGTTATTGTAATAACTCTAATTATTATCAACAAGTTTGAAACTCCATTTACTTATAATAGAGTTAAGTGTATGCTACTCTAGATTTTTTTCCATTAACCTCTATATCAAATATAGAATAAGGAAAGCATTATATTCGGGTGAAAATTTCGACATCCAGTTTTCAAGGGAATTACACATATTTTGATGCCATGAGTAAATACAATAGGATCTGTAAATTGCTTTGTCTGAGTGTATAATCAAGTTATCACAAAAAACTAATGCAGGTATAAGTATAACTCATTTCAGTTAGTCTTAACCCCCCCATGGACCAGCAAGTTCCCCACCTATCTTTTTATAGGGGTTTAATTACTATACATGAAAAACATTTGTCCTTTTGCAATTTCCTAGAAATCAGTCATACAATTATGTAAAATCACTGTGGTTCTTTCTTGTTGTTGATATATACTGCGAATGGAGTGTAATAAACGTAGATATTGCACTTCAGGTCAAAAGTTTAAAAAAGTGTTAAATAAAACTGCTCCATTACTTCAAAATAAACAAATTGATCAAGGCCTCTGATTAATTTGACACGGATATTGGACAAGATGCAGTCAATTACAAATAATAAATATGAAAATTGATTCGAAATGACTAAACTGAGAGAAAAAAATCTAAATTTTCATTTTTGGTTAATTAATAATCTTGCCCTGGAGTTTATTTTTCTCACAGGTCTTAACAATGGGGTAATAAGAATGCCATCAAGCTGTCTGTGTTCCAATTATTTAATTTATTAGGATTCAATGAATTCATAGAATGATAATAAATAAATATCTTAATTATATTCCATTTTAGTGACAATTATGAATTTCAAAGTGATAATTATTGGTATTTGTTATTATTCGAATTAATAATTTCTAGTCAAAACTATAGGGAAGAATTTATTAATTTCCTTAAAGAAGTAATTAAATGTCTGACAGGGTGTATACTTACAAGAGGCAAATAAAAGTAATGCGTCTCAATCCATACTTCTTTTATCACAAAATTCATAAAAGGATAGATATTTGTAAAATAGTTAAATCTGAATTATATATACTTTGTATTAAGAATTATGATGGGGCACAGTTAATATTGACAGTCTAAGAACAAATGTGTTTACGAAGAGTACATACTAATGCAGAAAGAAACAAGGAGAAACAAAACTTAATGCTAACCGATCATATCTCATTTAAACTATCATAAGCAGATCAGAGAACATTTATTACTGCTGCAACCTTACTTGTTTACGAATACATTATTTTCGTAAATTCAATCTTAAGATTTTGACTGATTTACATGTTTTGAGATTCCTGAAGTCCTTTTTTTCATTTGCGTGATTGAATAGGTGTTTATACAAAAGTTTGTCGGAACGCTACAGGCCACATTTTTTGATGTATCAAATTCATATTCCATATGAAAATCGCCCCTATAGTATAGATAATCCCTATCATTATTGGACAGTATTGCATAATGAGAAAGTCACTTTTCTGGTCAAAATATGATTTTCGACAACAGTAGTTTCCTCTTAAACTACTAACTCTAGCTATTTGAAATTTGGAATGAACATCAAGATGAAATCAGCATTACCTGAAAAACTCTTAAGAATTTTTCAACAATCATAAAGGTTAGTTATGAAATGAATCATAAAATTGCTACGATTGATTCAAAAAGCATGTGGAAACGATACAAGACATACCATTTGACGGATCACAATCAAATTACAACAAAAAGTAGAACTTTGTGAGAGGATGAAGTGAACATTTGTTTCTTGCAATTACTTGAAAGTTCTGAGGTAAGTGGTTATACAAAGGTATCCACACAAATGAAGTTTTTTATTAAACAACAACGCGTTTCGAACACCTTGTGTTCATCATCAGGAAGACACCAAAGGATACCCTCCAGCACATCTTTTGGTGTCTTCCTGATATGTTGAACACAAGGTGTTCGAAACGAGTTGTTCTTTAATAAAAAAATTCATTTGTGTGGAGACTTTTGTATAACCACTTTACCTCAGAATAAGTAAATACTACACAATTACGGATTGCACAACTAATGAGTTACTTGTAAGTTTATGGTACCTTTTATAATTTCAAAAAATGTTTTTTACTCTAAACAGCTAAGTGCATAACAATCAAAGTCCGTATTAAAAATTGTCTTGAATATCTTACGAGTATACTGTAACAAAAATTCAAAAAATTCAGATTTATGAATAAGCAATATACCTCTAAAAACTGAAAACTCAACTTTTAATACCGGATAACCTGCTGTATTTGTTGGTTTGTTTATATTGACTTATCAAAATTAAGTTATTGAATTTTTTTATCAAAATCAAGTCAAAAAGAATTACTATTTACTATTAATATTTTTTTATTATTACTATTTTATATTACTATTTAAATCTTTATACAAGAAACTTGAAGATATTTTAATAGTTAATATAATACATAAGATGATTTAACTCTTACATTTTTCTAAGTGTTTCGTCTCTCACCAATCAAAGCAAACTCTCTGCTTGAGGAAGGGCTTGAGACCCAATACTTGGGTTTTGAGGAAGTGCACTCGAATCAGTGTGCCCTTTCGCAACCAAAGCCATTACTTCTTTTTTATGTCTCTTATTAAGGGGAGACAACTCTACTCGTCGTAGACATATCCCATACAGCTAAGTGAGGGTGAGCAGGTCGGCTCTTCATTTTCTTCCCGTTCCATTAATGGCTGGACATTCCATAATTGGAATGTCGTCTTCTCACCCTCAAGCTTCTAGCCACATGGTTTCCTGATTCTCATCGGTCAGGAAGTCGGGTTCGCTCTGTTTTTAAGAAAGGACGATAGTTTGCCTGATAATTGAAAGTACTAGGTTTTTCTGCCTCGGCAGAACACATAATATGGACTGATACACGATTCCTTCTTGGAGTGTATATTGATTTTAATATCCACAGGTAAACAACGCAGACCTTTTGCTTCCTAGAATCATGAGCGAATTCTAATATGGCAGTACCATGATATATAAATAGTGGAGTTTTAGAATCATTTCCTCGACAGTTTCTCTTTGAATAATATAGAGAATTAGAATCTCTGATGTTTGCGTTACACATTACCCAGGGAGCCTTAAGGTTTATCCAAACACTGGCACGGTAGCAATACCTGTTTTGATATTAGAACGTGTACCCAGCCTTTCGGCCATATCACGTATAACAGCAACACAGATTGATGCCTTTAAACGTGAAAGCTCTTTCGCCGCATCTCGGGAGCACCAAGCTCTATCCGAGGATAGGGCAACCAGCCTCCGAGATACGCCCGAGGTGGACCACGCGGAGGCGAGCTTATACGAACGGTAGCAACACCACATAGGACCAAATTTAGAGCCAATCATAATGCCAGCCACAATAGAACTAGTGCTTCTCCACAAGATCAACAGTGCCCTTATAACCCACATATATCCATTTTATCAGAGGTAGCAACATTTCAATATATAGCTATCACAAACTTTTTCCGATAGGTGTACATGATAAATGTCCATCTAGTCAACCCAGAATTGTTCATATCAAACGCTTAAATGTTTCTAAGCCTAGTAGTAAACAAGAAGAAGTTAACAAACACAACATATGTTTCTTGTTTATTAATGTCACACACGCAATACACAAAACACCACCATACTCGCAACAACACAACGCTCAATACCACTATACTCTAATTCTAGAAGAGTTTTTAATTAACAAATAACGTTTTATTCCCTTTTTCTTACGTTATCAGGAATTTTTAATACCTCTCTAATTACCACACCATATTCCGTATTTCTGTATTCCGCATTCCCGTATAGTTAATTTTGCTACTACTAAGCTCTGAAGCCAGTAAATGTTTGAAAAATTTATCAGCTATTTAATACTAACGCTAAATTAGTATTAAAACTATTTCAAACGTTTCTACTCTTGTAATTTGTTGAAAAACAATAACTATTTTATTATACTATATAATTATGTATATTTCTTACCATTATCTTCAATTTGCTTATATCTTATATCAACAATAGAATGCAAATTTCTCCCATAGTTCGGGCCATTAGATATTCCGCTAATGTAAATATATAAATTTAGCATAAATTAGTAAATATATGCTAGACAATTCAAAAGTCAAGTACTTAAGTACTAAAGAGTCAATAATAACGTCACCACGACAGTATTACGAGAAAGTACTAAATAAAGAGTCAATAATAAATAAATTAATAAAGAATTTCGTTACATGTAATTATTTGATTAATAAATTATATTAAGATTCTAATAATGTCAATTGCAAATGGGACCATCATCAAATACCATTTTTCTTGGATGTATCATTACATTCAAGAAACAATTATGAATTCTTTGACTTATTATCAATATGGACATCAATAGTAAATATATAACTATAATACCTGAATTCAAATACTTCTTGAAATCCGAGATGTGACTGTAGCATTGAATTAAAAATATGTTTAAAAGATGAGTAGTTTCAGTGTGATGAATTGAGATTACCCCATGTACACATGTCAATGCAAAAAGAGAATACTAACTCAGTCCAAACCTGATTCGGGTAGCTATGCTAACGTGGACATAAAGGAAAACACTTTACAATACATCTCAGAGATCAATAAATGTTTGGAGTTATTCATAGAGGTCAGAAATATTGCATGTAAACAAGAAACACAAAAGATCAAAACTTATACAAGGCATAAGCCTTGTAATATTATAACGTAATATTATACGATTATAAGTTAACTTGTATATAATACGTCCTTATTCAGCTTGAAGAAAAGAAATATGCTATAGGAATAGTAATATAGTATAGTATAGGAATTTAAAATCTAAGACCACTGGACTATCGGAATTATCCCAGATATTCAGTAATACATTAAATCAGACATCAAGCCAAATACAAGTGTAAAATTCACAGCTTTGAATCTCAAGGAACATAGTGTACTGACAAGCTATCATATGCAGGAATCAAAATTTAATTTACAAGTTTCTAGAATTGAGGTAGGCCACCTTTGGCATATACTTCTCATTAATGATTCCAAGCATGAGTTTAGATGGAATGAACATTTTTAGTCAAATTGGACACAGTTGCTCTTACTACCTTTTAAGGGCTTTTTTCTTCATTAATTGACCAGTTCCACTACTGTTAAGAGCTGATGAGGTGGTGCAAAAATGCTGGAGATTATACGATATCACCCATAAGAAGCCTTAACATTTCGTAACAAAAAACAGAAACTAATATTTCCTAATGTAAATATTTAATTGAGATGTTTATTAGTCTTCCAATCATGGAGGTAACACAGATAGTGATTTATCCAGCTATCCCTATATACGTTTCGTTTTGTATACCACATAACCGATGAAAATTGTTTCATTAGTTTTACCACAGCAGTAATAACAGTTTTGTAAAGCGAAAGAGAAGATTTCTTGTTAAGACTGTAGCATGGTAACAAACTTTTGGATAGCCGTTAACATTTTGGAGTATGACTGTTAAATGGGTTGAAATATTGAAAGTGAAATATGAAAATAGTGAATAATTTTAATTCGTATACCTTTTTGTTTTCAAAGTATTTATATATATATATATATATATATAATATATATATATATATATATATAAAAAGATTTCACATAAACACGTGAAACAACAATCAATGATCAAACCACAATAAGAAATGGGAAAACAAGACTAAGATCTTTCAACCGTAACAAGCGGTCTTCGTCAGAGTTGGGTTTTTGACTCTGACGAAGACCGCTTGTTACGGTTGAAAGATCTTAGTCTTGTTTTCCCATTTCTTATTGTGGTTTGATCATTGATATATATATATATATATATATATATATATATATATATAAATTCTCGACCAAGTGAGAGAAAAAAAAAATAAAAAGATGAATCGCGAAGTGGTCAGTTTCTTCCATTTCCAATCAAACACTCATTGCCGAGATAAAATCGAAACCTCAGCAATGAGAGTTTGATTGGAAATGGAAGAAACTGACCACATCCCGATTCATCTTTTTTAGTTGTATATATGTATATATATAATGTGATGTACAAGGACGCAACCTTTCCCAGTAGGAGGAGGTCAACATAATTAAGTACACGACGTTGGAGGCATGTACGCGGCACACCTTTACCACTCTTCCAGAGGTAATAGTTTAGGCTAGGTGAGGCGAATGTAAGTTACATTAACTTAGAGATCACTTAAGTTGTGACTGATTCTAAGCTGTCACTGATCATTTACTCCTTTATCTCAGTTACTCAAGTCATAATATCACTGGTATGTATCAGGAAAATAATTAAACATCCTTCGGAGTGAGCCTAAAAACGGAACATAAACAAAACAGAACTCTTTCGGACTTAATTACGAAGTTCCCCATTCCAATCCTCATTGCCACGGTAATCATATGCTTGTAGGAGCATGTAGATAAACTATTTAATCGCAATAATAAATAAAAATAATCATTTATTCTAACACTATTGACCTAAGGACGAAATGTCAATGATTTCTCCACAGTGTGTGGTCTTCCTTTTTCCTTTGTTTTTTCATGAAAAACTCTTACCCGAAAATTCAAGATAGAATAAGTTTCTCCTTCATTATACATATATAATTATATTATACATATGTAAAATTATGTATATGTATAAAGTCACAAATTTTCATACGATTCATTAAGATAAGGTACTGAATTTTTTAATTTTGCTACACTTAATTAGTTTTATTGTATAAATTTTGTATATATACCAAGTGGTTCAATTCTGCTTTTTGTGATATATATTTTTTGTATGCTCATTGTATATTTTGGTTAATTTTCTCTGTCAGGACGATTGCATTCTGTGCTCTGCAAGGTCTATACTGACTACAACTATACTGCCTCGTCATGTAAAATATTTCTAATAATCGCGCTATTCTAAATGTCATAAAACCGTAAGGACTTTTAGACTAATTACTAAATAAGAAGCTATACTGTCAGTGCATCAACCGCCAAAATTCATTTTATAAATATACAAATATTATGTATTAAATGTATTAACAGGCAAACATTTGAAAGGTAAACAAAGGAATAGATATTATTTAACGTACCAAAGTGAGATAGAGGTACTGATTCCGATGCAGATAAGGCTGTCAACATGGCAGGTAGAGGAGTTGACCCGAGTCAGTACACACAAGAGCGAGTGTCAACACTGAGTTACGTAAAGCCTAACCGACTATGAGCCGACAAGTCTTTTGTGAGAGCAGACCCAAGGAAAGATAATATTCTTGCTCGCTGCCTCGTGGAACTCTGGGTCTGTAACAGTACTGAGGAGAGGCGTCATGCGTCGCTGAGTCAACCCTACCCTGACTACTATGGCTCCAGGCAACAGAAACCACTCATCTAATCAACTTCAATTATGAATAACAACATTTTTATTTCCCTATTATGTGGATATGTATATGCAATAAAGTCTACAATCATATACTCCTCACCTACTTACTTAAACTTAAACCAATCGAATCACCGGTTTTATTTCACAGATTTAAAAAGACTTGAGTCCATATTGAACATCAGTACTAAACACAGTTCTCCGTTAAGGAACCCTACCAATTAAAATATATATAATCTTAAAGCACGTTTGGGCTCATAACGGAATTTCAACTGAAATCAACATTGAAAATAAAGAGACTTAAACCATAGAAATTTGGTTTACAGAAGACTCATGCCTTCTTGTATCTATGAAGAGCAAATAACAAACGGATACAATTTTTCCATGACAAGTGGAAAATATCATATTTCTTTACATGAGAAAGGAAAATATACTAATATTCATATTAATACTGGAAGAACTACTTGAAGTTCGATTTGGTCATAAGTTAACAAAAAAAATTCCTCGAATTCATACCATTCAATTTCACATTCAAGCTAAATTATATGCGATATTTAATCTTCTGGAAATACCAGAAGGGAGGTAAATAGTACTAGTACTAATATACTGCCACTAATTTTAACCAGGTTAGTTAAAATAAATACCAGTTTAGAGGAATAACAGGATAAGAGTAACTTAGTATTGTTAACAAATGCAACAAATAGAACAGGTATATTCCAAGTTAAATTTCCCGTTGAGTAATGCATTCCTCTTAGAACGATAAAAATTCTTCAGTTTCTTTCTTATAATACTACCTTTACCTGGATGCATAAGTTATTTTTATATTATATTATTTTACATTCTAGTATCTTAACATTTCATTTTTTTTTCCAGTTATTGGTAATACTAGTTTAACAATAACCAAAAAAGATCATGTTAACAATTTTATACTAGGGGAAAAAAAAGTTATGTATACATACTTACACATAACTAACACATAACACATATTACACATAAGGATATATAAAGTAAATTTCTAATGATAAGGATATTTTTCAGTATAATTTGAATTAAACCATCAATCAATGTGACTTGGAAGATGGGTGCTCATAAACTTTACACAATACAAACAATGTGTTTTGTATACTCAATACAAACACACGCACGCCACAAATATTTATACCAGAAAATGGAGACATCATTGCCATCAGGAGTGCTTGGGATCTCACTCGTTTTGATCATTCCAAGATTAGCACTACCCGACTTTTCTATTGCTTCCTTATCAGACTTATCCGAATTTTCCTTATTCAAATATAGAAAATATGAAATTGGGTATTCTTTTTGAACTACTCCATAGCTTAAAAATATCTAGAGAAAAAAAACTAAATTTAAAATTTTATTTAAAAGGTAGTTTGATTGTATGTTAAGGGAAATGTTGTGTGTTTAGTTGGCTATTTTATACAGAGTAAGCTGGACGGACTATGGAAGAGGGTTGAGGGGACACGTGGACAGAACCAAAATAACCTCCAGAGTCAAGGTTGGAACTTGTGCCCAAGAAGTTATGTAAGGTGCATACCGAGCCATTAAACTCCAGTGGCTATTCTACACAAACCTAACCTACTCTTGACACTTTTTATATTTATCTTCAAATGACTTTAAACGAGTGCTATGAACTCGTAACGAATAAATGTTCATCAATAAAGAATACCCTATTTTACTGGAAAAGAATTTCCAATGAATTGGTGATGCTGAATTCATTTTGGATATTATGTTTTAAAATAAGTGTATTTTTCCTTAACATTCCGCATCAATATAAAAAATAATACATCAATCAAAGAAGGGCAACAGATTGCCTGCATTTGTAATAACGTACTTAGAGGTGTTAGGCATTTAAAAAATTCACCCATTTAGGAATAAACTGATAAAACTGCTGTTCACTCAAAACTATTTTAAGAAGAACAACAACTTTTTTCAGGACTTCGTGCGAATAGGTTCTCTTCTTAGGATGATTTTTCCCTTAACAATTAATTCTAATTACTTATCCATTTGCTCTATACATTTTCCATAAGTACCCACGGAAATATGTGGCAAAGCTGAAAGGTCCAATAAATAGGTACTTCGGACTCAGCGAAATGCAACTACGTCCAGTTCGATTGTATTTGAACTACAATCACAGTTTTATCAAATTTGCGCGAGGTCTAACACATGAGTTCCAGTTTGACTACCGTCATGTCAGTTCCAACCCAAAGTTATACAACTGAATAAAGAGATGTTTATTTTTTTCCTAAAAGTAGAAAAGCGGTGCAGGAAATTTATGGTTTGTCGTGTCCCGTGTGACAACAGCCCCTCAGCTTTTTAGGCAAGCAAGGAATTCAATGGAAGGGGGCCCACATTCCGAAAGACCGTCTTCTGCTATTACAGAATAAAATTTAGCTATTGTGAAAGAAATAGTAACAAGTGATAGTCAAATTAAACTTTGGCCAATTACAGGAAAAGCTGCAGCACCGGAGAGCGCGTCAGGCACACCCTGCATAACATTTTAGGGACATCAAAAGTTTCTGAGCTATTAAGAAGGCTACACTGGGGGAAGCTGGATTTGATAGGCTTCACTATCCACCCTATGAATTTGACAGTCCAGACCAAGATACTTTCGACTACTTTCTATTTACAAAAACTTGAAATCAAGTGTACATGAAAGGCGGTTTAAGGAGAAGACGTAATGACAACTCTTATTGCTCATTTTGCAGAGAAAGACCAAAGTTATTTTTTCAGTTGCTTTAAAATGTTAAAATACAATTGTATTAGTAGAAGTACATTATATTGATAAACAAAACGTCGAGTTCATCCTTTTCTTTAAATTGTCTGAACGAAACTTTTCAGCCTTACCAGGTAGATTGAATACGTACAAATACGGACAAATGTTTGCATCAATTTTCTTAAGCAAGTTACATTCATCATAGAATTATCGAAGAGGAAGAAAATTGTTTCATTAAGAATATCTATAGCTTAAAATTAATATAATAATTTATTATGGAGAAATAAATAATTTCGAACAAATTAACTACTAATTATTAAGAAATACTTAGATGACCCAGTTTACACCCTTTTTAATTGTTCTTTTTATGAAGTTTTTCGCAAGTGATTCTTTTTGTCTACAACACATATGACCTTCAGTCTATATGACATTCAATCAGAATGTGCCAATTGGTAAAGCAAACTGCACAGAATTCAATATTCGAATGTTACGGTCCTCACATTACAACGAAACAACTCGACTAGTTTTTTTTTCATACCCTTTAAAATGATGTCAGTGAACTGTGACTCCTTTTTTTTCACTCTTAGAGTTATGAATTCAATCATTTCAATGAAACAACACTTGCTGATAATCTTAAAAGATTACACCAGTTCAATTATTTTCTTCTGTTCATAATAAAATCCAAACCAATCTGTTGTTTTGCTGTTATTAAAAAAAAGTTAAAGTACACATCTAAATTTTAATATATAAACTCTAGCACAAGGAACAACAGAGAAAAACCATCCAAACAAGTATCAAATACGTGTTTTAATCGAAGATTGGGAGGCACGCTAAAAAAAATTCATCTTCCATGTGAAACTATGGAAGTATATATTATTCTTTATTGACATATATATATATATAAAGCTTTCACATAAACACGTGAAATAACAATGAATGATCAAACCACAATAAGAAATGAGAAAACAAGATTAAGATCTTTCAACCGTAACAAGCGGTCTTCGTCAGAGTCAAAAACCCAACTTTTATATATATATATATAAACTCAAAAATTGTTATTGACCTCTTCTATTCTATTCACTGTTTTGTTATTGAGGGCTAGGTCAAATAAAAGAATATAAACTCCTTTCTAGGCCGACGTTTCGATGTATTTGTACATCATCTTCAGGGCTAAAATTAGAGTAAGACTATAATACATTTATCAAAACAATCTACAACTCACATAGAGAAATAACACACACTTTTGTTACAATAACCTTTTGTATGTATCTGTTGGTTGTAACAAAAGTGTGTGTTATTTCTCTATGTGAGTTGTAGATTGTTTTGATAAATGTATTATAGTCTTACTCTAATTTTAGCCCTGAAGATGATGTACAAATACATCGAAACGTCGGCCTAGAAAGGAGTTTATTTTTTTTTATTTGACCTAGCCCTCAATAACAAAACAGTGAATATATATATATATATATATATATATATATATTTGTGTATTTTGGGAGCAGACCTTCAATCAAACATGTTTTATTAAAAATTATGCCAATTTTAAAAAAATTGTTATAATTATTAAAAAATTGTTTAATTATGCTTAAAAAAAAATTAACTCGGAAAAGAACAAAAGTTAAAATTGGCATAATTTTTAATAAAATATATATATATATTCTATCAACGACAAAACCATAATAAGAAATGAGAAAAAAGACTAAGATCTTTCAACCGTATAAAGCGGTCTTCATCAGAACAAATTCCAACTGACTCTGAGATAGTTGGGATTTGACTCTGATGAAGACCGCTTGTTACGGTTGAAAAACCTTAGATTTTTTTCTCATTTCTTATTGTAGTTTGGACGTTCATTGTTATTTCACGTGTTTATTGTGAAATTTTGTTACGTTATTCTATAAAAAAAACCAGATGCAGTTAACCTTTGTCCTCTTATTGCAATTACTATACCTGCGAGTTTAAAAATACATAACAAAGCTATAAAGCATTATATTTTATAGATATAATATCTAACATCTACCGGGTCGCAGTGGCTATACAGCGCATAAAATAGAAAATATAATATTTACTAAACTGCATTACTCTGCATTTTATTTTTACATTTTTATTTTTTTACAATGTATATCTTTTCTTTTGATTTTAATTTAGTTGGACACTTTTAAATTTTATGCAATGTATCTGATTCTTTGATAAAACAAAAACTGTATTAAAAGTCATTAACTTATTTCTTGAGAGCACAAATAAATGAAATATATAACTTCTATATGATAAAAAATAAAAAAATGTTATAATACCGTTATAATAAAGCGCCAGTGTAAACCAAATAAAAGTTCTATTGTCAGAAACTCCGTCGCTCTAATGTTTTGGAGGTCAAATTCAAATTCATTTCACTTTGTTAATCCCACACATCAACAGTTTGTTTTCATGAAGGAAAGAATAAGAGAATCATAACCACCTAAATGACTGTTTAATCTTTGTAGAACCTCAATATACAGTGACTCCAAAATTAGGGTGAATCACTATACTACTAAAACAAGGCTACAATCCCGTCTTTCGTATGATGAGATAAGAGCAAAAATTCAAGATACTGAGATAACTACTCGTATTTCACAGTTCTTCAAGTACAGTATATTAAAGGCTATTTCTTACAATGTTTCTCACAGTGGTCAAGTTTTGATAGTCAGTCTAAAATTTGGTAAAAAGTCCATTCTCAATAACATAATTTAATTTAGTATGTATATTTATACTAACTAATAAAACAAGTATATTTTTATTATTTCTTATTTATTTTTTCAGTTATTTGAGGTTATTCCCGGTGTTCTTGAAGGGGTATGTACGATTTTTTTGAAGGTATTTCATCAGGAACAATTCACTGGTCATATATGGGCATACCATACACTGTTGTATAACAAATTAAATACTCTATATATAGGTATAATTGTACATTTCGCTCTCCAAATAATGTATTTCTTAGTAATGTCTGAACAAATTTGCGTAATATATTTTCTTATTAAAACATTAATACATTTAAACGCTTCAAAGAAGCAAGGCGGTCCTCAATTAAAAAAAAAAAAGTATGACATCAAACAGACATGAAATCTGCATCTAAAGTCTGTTGAAATTTATTATATAATGTACTCGAAAAATAAAACACCATTTTTACTGAACTACAAGTAAAGTATAGAAATTATGAAAAAAATCATCTCTAAATTTTGGCATATTTAATTATTATCGCGTTTACACGTTTAACACGTGTTTACACGTTAAACGGTCCCAAAAGTCCTTTTTAGACGTTCTTTTAATTGTGTTGTGGCGTGTACGATGTCTGTATGTTGTGGCGTGTATCCAAAGCAGGTGGGCACACTACGCAACTTTGTTTGATAGATCAAATTCATACAGTACTCAAGAATGAACAGTACAGTATAGCAGTATGTAGTCGTGCATTAATGAAATAATAGCATAGATGTGTCCTATTGTTTTTGGCCAATATAATCCACTTTTGGCATAGGAAAAATCACTTTTTTGACCAACATGTGTAGTTAAACAATATTTTTTTTCGTCCTAAAGTAGTTACACTAGAATCTTAAAATTTGGGATTATTATGAAACTACCACATGTTTAAGGCATAAAAGTATCCAAATTTTGAGTCATGATTGTATCTCAAAGCTTTTGTAAACGATAGGGTTCACACTTTTAACAGATCATAATTAAATTATCTTAATTAACGTCAAGTAATAAAAAGTCAGTCAAATATGTTATCAATATTCTCTACTCCTTCATTTGGGTATGCCATTCTTTTTTTCATATCATTGTATACAATTACTGTCGTTTTTTAACTCTAAACTTGTAATTTATATTGTAGAAGTTTACCTCAGGATGAACACGAAGGATAAAAAAAGCTTCTTTTTTAGTGTGATGAATTTGATTTATCCATTTACCCCAGTATGAGTTATCAATATGTTCAACTGATTATGAATCGAAGTTGTGGAGTATTGAGTGTAGAATTAGAGGGCAAGTATTAATAAAGAAGACAATGACCGGCTGGGATTTAGCCAACAACAGGGTGTGAGGAAGGCTGAAGGCAACTGACCCATTTCTTGACCTGATGTCAACTTTTTTAGTTGAAGAAAGCCCGATTGTATTAATTGTTTGCGCCAAATAGTTCCTTACCGTTTTCATTTTTACTTAACTGTAAGTAAGATATGTAATCATGATAAAATTCCATCTCAAAATTGAAACAGATTTTTATGTTTTGAGGTTCCTCAAGTATTTTGATGTTTCTTTAATGACATCTATGTGTAAGCGGGTTTATGTCATCCAAAAAACTGTGGGTACAATATTTGATCCGTTTGATATCAAACTACCACCCACAAAAGTGTGCACTATAGTGTAGATGGGCCTAATGTTTTCGGGCAAAATTGCATGATGGGGATGTCATATTTTGGCATCATTTTTTTCAATCTGAACTACTAACCATAGAGTGTTGGAATGTCTGTACTATTGGGAACTGACAGTAGAAACTAACCAAAAAAACCTCAAATTAAACAACAAAGGTATTTTTTTTTAAAAAAAAAAGTATAAATTTGGACTCTGGATTGATTCCAAAAACTTCTGAGCAAAATACAAGCTATACTTTTCAATGGATCAAAATAAAATTTTACCTAGAAATAGTACATTATTGAGAATGAACTGAACGCATCTTTCAAAATTCCATTAATAAAAAAGGACGTTATGTAACTTTTATGATTTCCGTAAATGTTTTTTTGTTTAAAGCTAATTATAAACAATAAATTTGTACAAAAAATTATCTAAACCTAAAATCAATAGAAAAAAAGTAATAAAATTCTGATTAGAGCAAATGGCAATATACTTATAAAAAATGAAAATTTATATTGAATAAATGGATTCCCTTGGACGGGTTTATATGTCCGTTAAGGTCTCTAAAGTTATTTCGGTTGTTTTTTCGATACTGAATATATCTGGATGAGAAGGCATATATTCAGAGGTTTGTTCCCAGGTTAGAGCTCACACTCTTCGATGGATCTAATTAATATTTTATATAAAAATGGGGTTTATAGTGTAGATGTGGCCTATTGTTTGGAGCAATACTGACTAATAAGAAAGCATAATCGTGGCAATTAGACTGGGAATATAAGGAAAAAACCTAAATTTTTAAATGAAATGAAAAAGTTCAATAAAACTTAAAAATTTAGAATTATGATTGAATCTGAACACTTATTATACAAGCCATACTGTTTGACGGATCAAAGTGAAATTACAATTAAAAATAGCACAATATGTGAGGACGAGTTGTGAGTAGGTAGTTTTACCAGCTTCCTAAGCTTTGTTTTTATTTTGCTGTTAATACAGTTATTTGCAATGTTGTTTGTAATATGTTAATTAAAAATTCTCCTAGAACACTGATTATAGTGTCAAATCTATAAAATTCCTTGCAAAAGTACCCAGAATTTCGCATTAATTGATTGATAGATTGATCAGCGATTTCAAGATTCTTATAAGTGATAATACGGTTACAGCCACATGTAAAAAAGTGATTATTTATTGATTAAAATTTATGTATAACCAAATTAAATAAAACAGAAAATCACTTAGTTGTTACTGAGTTTGATAATATGTTTACTTATAGTAAAGTAGGTCACTCCAGATTTTTTCGTTTAACAATTATCACGTACAAAGGAAACAGAAGTTCCAAACTGAATTCTAGTTATAACATATGATTTAACAACTAAACGCACATAAATATCAACGGGCAAAGAAAGCAAAGAACGAAAAGCGAAATGTGCTAACATTTTCGACTAGGATACTTGTCCCATGAGATCACACAATGAACTGAAATTAACAAAAGAAAACAGGCATAGGTACAGTACTGAGGACAAGATTAAGAGGTATTCTAAAAAGCAGTCAAATATTAAGAAACGTCGGCCAGTGCAGGGTAAACGAAGAGGTCCAGGAACAAATAAGAAAGATAATACTAGTACCTGACGGTTGATGTAATCCACTTAGAGAAGTTATTGCTGTTATTTATACTGAGTTAAAAAAATCTATTAATTGAATTCATTAATTAAATTAATTCATGAAGGCGCGGTAATATTTTGTTACGGTTTCAGTCTTTATAAGTAATCATTTTAAATTATATCCAATGGATTTTATCATTTATATGCAAAAATAGAGCATTAGATTAAACGGCTCTAGGGAATGAATATTTATGTTTTGATATGAAGTTTAGTATTTCAATGACTTAACAGTTTCACCTTAGCATATTGCAATTTTTAAATGTTTGGCTTTATAGTTGAGAGTTTGATTCTCAAATCAGCAGAGCATTAAATCTACTTCGGTATTTGGTTTCTATAACAGTTTTAAGGGAAAATGCAGTTAACACATCAGTAGGTAGTGGGAAATGACAGCAATATGTGAAGTGTTTTTTTTTTGCAATAGTAGGAAATTTGGGAATCAGATAAATCCAAAAACTGACTAGTGATTCATCCTAAATAAGAATCAAATTTTGACCCTTCCACTTAAATGTATAAGTAGATATACAAATGATTAAGGTTTCAAAAAAAAAGTTATTTTTTTAGTACTTCTAATTAAAAATGATCCGTTTCAAAACACATTTGGAAAATATTTTTTCTAAATGTTTTTCCAGGAACCCCATACAGCCCATTGTTGGAACCCCTGGGTTCCGCGGAACCCACTTTGGGAACCTCTGATCTAAATAGCTCGATCTAAATTTCTGATCTAAATAAATACCTCTGATCTGATTATTTTCAACTCTTTGTACAGATTTTGATTACTTTTAAATATAAGTATAATAATGGTAATTAAAATCAGGTGTCAACTATGAGAGCCAATCAATGCCATAAGAGAAAAAGACCGTTTGAGACTGAAGTTATCGGTTTATCTTATTGAAGACATAAAGTGCTAACCTAATAATTTAATACCACAGTTTTAACTTTCAGAATATTTCCATAAGTCAAGTAAAATGCTTAGGCGTGTGAGAAATGCAAGGAGGGTGTATAATTAGGTGAGTCAAGCCAATCTAACGCTGATTAACATTACTATGTTAGTTATAAATAAACATTTTAATTAGTGTGAATAAGCAATTAAGTTAAAATTGATTCAATAGAAACCACCTGATTGGAATAAAATAGTTCAGGTAAATATAAACACATGTAAAATTTCCTTGTACAAAGAAATGTGTTTGTATAGTGGTTTATAATTGAAGTGACTAAAATAGACGGCTCTATACCAGATTGTATTAGGACGTTTGGTACCAGAGCTGTTATTACTTCCCAACAGTATTGGCAGGGATTCGAAGCTACCTAGGCAAACTAATCTAAAAGATAAGTAACCCCTCCCACCACAATAATTGATATCGCTCAAATTTAAACGAAAGATACCATCAATTTAACTTCCTCTTGAAACCTAATTTCAGTTTAGCATTGCACCAATTAAGCCTCATTCACTACTCAAGTAACTTCTGATTCTATTGTCTAATGAATTTGTTCAATTGATTATAACTCATTTGGAAAAGCATTTGGAAACTGCAATATCAAATACTACGTTTTCAAATACTTGACAAAACTCACCTGGGCTTACCAACATTGAACAAAAAAAAAAATATAACAATACTATTAATTAAATTACAATTTTTAGTTTCACCAATTGAATGAAGTATAAATGAAAGAAGCATGAGATCAAAGAGAACAAACGATCTTAAAATACACAAAAAATAATGTAAAACAGTCAATAAAAATACCAGCGTAACGGACAGCTGAATATCACAAAGTAAACAAATAATAAACACCAAAAATACATTATTAGTGCTTTTTAAGATTTCGAAGACTTAAACGGCGTCACGAAGAAAAATCATTTGAATAAAAGTTGAAGAGGATAAATTTTTTATGGAATGTGTAGTTCTAGGTATTCCTAAAGTCATTTGTTTATAAAATATTTTAATATTATTTTAACCATTATTTCTTATGTCTTTTCTAACTTCAACTTTCCTCTAATATCTTTTAATTTGATAATAGCGGTCTAAATATCTGTTCTCATCCTCTAATTAACGATACAGATTTGACTGATCACTACCATTCACACTGGGAATACAATATCATCCTTAAAAATGATAGAAAATGTTCAAAACAGAATAATTATAAAAATGTGGGTGTGTGCGATGATTATTCATGGCACATTTATAATAGAACATACACTTCAAGTAGCCTAGTTTCAGAAGTCACATGGTTAAGGGCGTCTATTGCTAAAACGCAGGATGAGTCTAATACCGACAGACAAACTTTGCATCTTTATTATATTAGATTATTAAAATTCATCTACTACACCTGCAAACCTAAAAAAAGACTGTTAGTTGCTCAGTGGCTAGTATACCCGTTCTAAATAATGAGTACATAAATCTTTCTCGTCAGTTTGTAGGCACGTCCAACCCATTAGAAAACACTAAATGTTCAACATTTTTTATACAATTAGTGCGGTCTAAATCGTTAACTTCTCTGATTATCTACTTTTATTTGTATTCTAATTAATTTTTTGTTCAAACCATTTTGCTTTAATTAAGTATATTCCCGGTTAATTTGCTTTACGATTGCATTTTGTTGCTTTTACATGGTCAAATAAAATTTTGAATTGTATGAGTTTACTACCTACAAATAGGGAGTAAAAAAAATCATATTTGAAATTATTTAGAGGAAAGACTGGCATTGTAGTGGTCGTTTCAATGTAGGCCTGGAGTGTAAAGAATAAACATGTTTGTTTGTTTTCCAACACCCACGCTTATAAGGCTTTCACCTTTTAGTGCCTTTCTAGGGGCGGCAAGTGTGGCTCATTTATTATTTGGCACCCATTGTAGTAACGGGTGAGACATATTACCTATTGATTCTACATTGGGAGTCTTAAGTTTTGCTTAACTCAAGTGTATTTTAAATAGGGAGTTTTAACTAGTACCTGACATCATACAGACTGGGAACCGACGGTTTAACGTCCTCTCCGAGGAACGACGTGCTCAGATTTATTCACTCTTCACGTAAATAAATCGAGGACCACGTGGGTATCGAACCCCAGACCTACTAACTGAGAGGCGAGTACGTTAACCATTGAGCTAATCTGGCCCCCAAATAGAATAAACATTCTCCATTATCTAGCTGATCTATAACCATACTATCAAAATTTATTATAGCATAATGTTATTAGAAATTATAATAATATTTTAATCTCAAATGATAGGAAATACTGTTTGTTATTCCAATACTCCATTTGAATGAAACGCATTACTATTATATAGTCATTGAAAGCCCCAAACGAATGATAATGACATGAATTACAAAAAAAGAATAAGAAATATTTTTATCCAATAAGTCTGAAAATTACACCTCATCAGAATATTGAGATGTCTTCTTGGTTAAGTAACTATGAAGTGATGTCATCAACCGACCAAGACTCAACACGTTTGCTGTTGAAAAAGATCATGTTGCTTTTGATACAATATTCATTTGCCACGAAATCTAATAAAATCAGTAATAATGTTTGTTCCATTGGTAAAAGAAAGTTTGAATAAAGTTGTCAACTGTATTTGATATTTAATATTTATTAGTTAATGAGGTAACATGAGTCATATTGCCATGATAGATGTTTAACAATTAAACGGAGAAGAATGGCCCAAAGCTGTATCACAGAGTTCAATGGGCCAAACGCGCTAATGGACTTACTTATATTTAAACTGAAATATTAGGTTCATTACATATACTGGCCAGACGCCATTACACTTCTACACCTGTTTCAATTTAAACTTTAGGCAAAAACAGAGAAAAAAAAGTGTTTTTAAAGCAGAAAAGTGCTGTTTTACATATGTTCAAGATATTGGTAGAAATTTCAAGATGCGATTGGATTTATTAATAAAAAAGTGAAATTTTTGGGTCAACATATGCGACTAATCTTAACATTCTGGGTATCTCGATTGCATACCGTTCATAGCTGCATTTCCTTAGACCAAACACAGCGTCCTCAAGATCCAGGTAGGTGAAATGTATACATTTCCCTTTCTTTTATATATGCTGCAAAATTATGAAACAATACTTCATCAAATCTGTTTTTCCTGGATGAATACTGAACATCTGACGACTCAATCACAGTGTTGTTGGTTTTTTTTATAAGTGTTTATTTTAACCCAACATTTATTTTATTCCACCATTATATTTTTCTAAATAAACAACTGCACAGTTATTAATTTGTTAACATTATTTATTATTATATAGTGTAAAATTCAATTTAATAATTAATAAATTATTTTCTATATAAAATTCAAGTAATTGTTACTTCATTGATCAACTATTAATTTCACTATTACATTACGAGCTTGATACCCGTAATACCACATTACGGGCTGTGGAATGGATACCCTGTGGAGTTTCTATGGAAGCAAGAAGCTCCAAGGCTTTTCATTCTTGAATATAATTGCATTATTCAATATATCTTTATTATTAGCGCTATAATATTCCAAGTAGGTAGAAAATTATTCAAATGTAGTAAATCCTTTCTGAGAACGCTATATTATTATTTTTTAAAGCTATCTATGGTTCAGTGCATTCACAATTTATATATCGATTTGATTTTCAAATGAGAGCTGTGGAGTTCGCCGCCTAATGAGTGGCTGGCGACCTAGTGCTGTTCCCTTCGTGGCTCGCGGTTCACTACTGATCGTAATTCTCTTCCTTTTACCGGTGCATTTATCAAGGCGTCTCATAGGGGGGGGGGGGGGGGGGTAGCGGTCTCTGGGGATTCCAGATGTAAGGTCTTTATCCTCTTCTCATTAATTCACGTGCTGACTTACACTGAAAATGTAATATATCACTGACTTCCAAACTAGAGTTAAATTCATCTTAAGTTGTTTTCAACTTACGGTAAATAATTAATCTATCCCAATATCTTAATTTGATTCTAAAATGATAAAAAGCAACGATGTTGTCCACCAATTTAATATCAACTTCCTATGCATAACCAATGAACTCATGCCTCTTGGAATTAGCTGATACATCAATCGGTTGTAAGAAAGGCTGTTTCATTCACAAGCATTCTGTTGTCAACTGGACTTCATGCATTTCTCTTGCTAGCTCCTTGGGGGTCCAATAATAAAGCGAATAGTCAAGACACCTCGATAACTTAGTAGTGGTCACTTATTCTAATGATTGCAATAATAGATCTGCCCAGTTCCCTAACACGTTATTGATACACTTGTTACCTCCTCTAATCAACAGGGATAACTTTCCGGGAAACGGAGGAGAGTTCTCCATAGGATGAGTCTGTGAGCTCTATATTCTTGTAGAGCATTTGTTTATAATATTTGATCTATAGGATTTGATAAGATTTCTTAACAACACCGATTTTTCCTAAATAATCATTTTAGCTTCGTCCCAATCAATATAATGATTTTCATTATTCAAATGGCAGAATAAGGCGCTACTTTGTTATTTTCTTGTTACCTTGTATTGGTTGTTTTACAAGTGTTTTTAATGAATAACCAGTTTGACTAATATAAATTTCATGACAACTTTTACACGGAATTTTATAAATCCCACTGAACTCTAGTTCCCTGGTAAAGTTTTTAATTAAACTATTGCCTACGTAATTACGAGTAGAAGAAACTATTAAAATCAATTTATGCACAAGCTTAAGAAGAGGGTCAATGACTCATGATACGATAAAACTATGGCATTTGACATTGAACGGGATTCTGTTAAATCATTGAAGAAAATTTTTTAGTGCCAAAAGTTTCTTTATAGATAGAGCGGTATGTGTCGGGCGCGTTGTCCTGATGAAGAATCTATGAAAACTTCTTCCACATCTCTGGTCTCCTTCGTCACACACGCTCACGGAAAATATTCAAAAATTATTATAATAAATCCGATATTCCAATAAATATAAAAAAAAATACTATGATCACTTTAAATTTGGATTTGCTCATGCGCACTTTTTTCACTATGGGGGTTGGGGTGTATATAATATAAACGTATCCAACCCAAAGACAGCATTCAAAATAAGTCGTATTTCTCTTTTTTCACTAACTAAAAACGAACCATTGACAAACATTCTAATATTATGAATGTATATTGTTATCTAGTTCATTATTGCAAGACTTTAGTTATTCAACGAACTAATAAGCGGAACTGATATAGGACAGCGCATTTGTAATCGAAATCTTTTTTAATAATCAATACCTTAGACTTTAAATAACTACCATCGCAAATAAGAATTAGAACAGAGAAGATTTTAAAATAGACAAATTTTAAATAGAATAGACAAAGATAAAATTAATTTTAGCTTTGAATTGGTAATGTGTTGTTGATTTTTATTCCTCTGCTTGTCTTTAATTAAAAAGATAAATCTAATGCTAAATTAGTTAAAATTTCGAGTGGCCTACACACAACTTTACTATATTTTTATTTCAGTTCATTGTCTTAAAAAAATTCTAAATCAATGTAAATATAAATAAAGTAAACAAATCCTACAAGTGTAGCAGGTGAATGTAATATTAGTAAGTAATATTAGTTTTGGATGAAAATTAAGTTTTTATAGTTTTTGAATTTTCACGAGTTTTCTTTTATAAATTGTTAATTTTCAGTTCAATTTTCTTGTAAAATTTCATTGGTCTTTAATGAATCGTTTAACGCAAAAAAAAACACTTCCTGAAAACATAAAATATACCACAAACAGCGCCTCCTTTGGCTTCATCCCTGAATTCATCCTCCATATAATTCTCCATTTTTAGGTATAATTTCACTTCGATACGTCAAACATACGATAAGTATGACT
Organism: Hermatobates lingyangjiaoensis; assembly: GCA_026182355.1. Lineage (NCBI taxonomy): Eukaryota > Metazoa > Arthropoda > Insecta > Hemiptera > Hermatobatidae > Hermatobates > Hermatobates lingyangjiaoensis. The sequence continues at coordinate 4,031,951 of JAPFBL010000329.1, forward strand.
TATATTATGTCACATACATTCAAACTGAATAATTAGTCAAAAATTTATACATTTTATTGAAAAAAAATATATGTCCAGTTCATTTAAAAATATATATGACCTTTTCACTTATTGCTCTTTTATCGCATCCATAATAATACCAACATTTCAAGACTCTAGAGTTAGCAGTTTTAGGAAAAAAATTTTTTTGTCTAAAAACATATTTCGGCAAAAAGATGACCGTTCCAAACAATAGGGTACATCTACACTATGAAGCCCATTTTTTATCTTGATTTTTATAACTATTAATTTGATCATCAAAGATTGTGGACTTCTCGAGTCTCTACAAACATTCGTATCCACACCACTCACACACAAACATCATGGAAAAATTTAATAAAAACTTTTTTTCCTGTTTTAAAACCTCAAAACATGTAAATCCGTCAGTAACTTAGATCAAAGTTTTTTGTGATCACTAACTTTACTTATAAAGTAAATTGTAATTGAACTTGTATATAACGGATAAATCTGTCAGATTTATTTGCATTGTTTATATTGACATAGAAAACTCTCAAGTGAAATGAAATAGTATAATTATAAAATTTTATTTAGAGATGTAAAATTTGAAATGTTTATATTTTGAAGAGTTATATAAAATAATTTGAAATGTTTTAATTATATATGTGAGAAGAATAGAATTGTTAAATATAAAAACTATATGCGAAAGAAACATTTATTTTCTGTTGTATTAGATGGTATGAATGGTTGTCAAACAAAATGCTAGACTAATCAAACTATATGTTGGACAAAACGAAATGTCACGTATAGTTGTTCATGTGTTTATGAACTCCATTGTTAGCGTAATATTGAAATATTGTAAATGCACTCTTTCGTTTTTTATTACTAATTTTAATCTAATTCTTTCTTGAGTTGATGAATATGATATTTTTTCTCAAACTTTTCTGATAAAATAGAAATATTTTTAAATCTTAAGGAAATAACTTTGTCTTAATTCTTGGATTTAGAAGGTGCTCGTGATAGACGCTTTCAAATCGATTAATAGTACTAATAATATAATAGTATGGATTAATCCTCAAACAATGGAATTAATTACAGCGGTATCGTAAAAGAATAATTAGCTTAACTATTGGACCTATCACAGCTGAGAAAACAATAAGCTATCCTGAGGCAAGTGTGGTATCGCACATCCTATTCTAGTGACTAGTCGTGGATGTGAATACTCTATATAATTATGGCTACGATATGCAAAGGCATGCAGAAGACCTTTTGTTAAAGAAGAATAAAGCTTGATGGCACTGCCTTGTAGATTACGCAGCATTCTCCCACATTGTTGAAGACAAGGTGAAATATCTGTGTATAAATTCACAGAATATGATCCTTATGTCTTTATAAAGGGGAAGTAAGAATAACTAAAACTATCAATGACATGGGAATACTCTTGAAGGTTCTTTAGATGAAAGATCAAATTGGAAAATCCATGTAAAACATCTACTGGTTAAGGGAAAAAAAGCAACGTTCTGCTGTAAGAAAACTAATTCTACACTTTGACTTTACAAAAGTATTATTACTGCTGTGATAAAACCAATGATATCACATGCATCGGTTGTGTAATACACAAAAACAAGAATGCACTGGATCAATCACCTCCAGGATTAAAGCACTAATAAACATCTACCACTTAGACATTTATATAAAAAAAAAATTAATTTTATCTTAATCTTACAAATTGAAAAGACCTCCATAAGAGATGAAGTTTCAAAAAAAGTAATATATGAAACATTAATAGTTTGACCAATATGTTGGTTGGATACAATACCCTTCGTTGATTATTCTACAGGGGGCGTCGAAGTGAACACAAATAATCACTTGTGATCAATGTGTTCAAATTTGATCAAATAATCACACACAAATAATCAAAGTGATTCAATGCTTTCGGATTTTTGTTCAATCAATGAACTCAATGATTTGAACTCAATGAATCAATTCAATAAATGATTTTTGTCTGATATACTGACACGTCATAAATTAATAAAGAAAATAGTGTAAATAATTTGATTTTTATGTGAGTACTTGGAAAAAATTGAATACATGGTTTATAAACAATTTGGAAATCTTTACTGACATTATATATTCTTAACACAAAACAATTTAGGGAATGTCAGTTTTTTGGAATAATACAAATATACTGGAGTACCAAGCATATTTGCACTTCGCACTTCAGCTTTCACAACAGTGGAACTGACCAAAGAACAGTAAGAAAGCAGTTAATAGGTGGCGTGAACAACCGGGTCTAATTTGGTTTAGAAAGCTCTTTCCTACTGAACTTACATTTGTAAAGAATACTATAGCTCAAAGGGAGAATTTAATAATATATGCAGAGCACCTATTAAAAGTTTTTTTACTCAACTACTATGAATAGAAGCTGTATTTGTCATCATAAGAAGAATGCAGAAGAGTCTCTGAGTAGAAGAGGTATAGAAACCTTTGATCACATCATATCCGTATTCAAAGCAATCACCTTGAAACGGACAAAGATTTTTGTCAAATCTTACCTAAAACTATAAAAGTGAGTCATAGTTCTCTATTTACTTTAGCGAAGGTCCATTAAAGAACTTAAAAGTAAAGTTGAATTTAGTTACAACAGGGGATCTACAATATGATGGGCACGTCCGCGTAGCTTACCACTAGGATGAGATTCAGCTCCTTAACATAATAATTTGAATAACATTTCACGTTTTATTATAACTAATAAAATTATTATATCTATCTGTAAACAAATTGTACATGTTCATCAAAATTAGTACTCAGACGATACTAAAAATGTTAACGACTCCGATACTTGCAATGAATATGCTTATTTTCAGACCCTGAAGCAGGTTCAAAAAGCAAATTCTTTATAGACAAAATATATTTGTTAATCATCTATTGTGTTCAAATCATTTTATTATAAAAAAAAATCTTATGACATAAAATAAAAAATCTGTTAATTGTAACTATTAAAGTAAATACTATACGGAAGTATACATTTCAATGGCTATAAATTTGAAATATAAGTACGTTGTATGTACAGCGTGATCGGTATGCATTAGTTAAGGAATATTTTTGCAACCAAATTCACTTAAACGATAATTTTTCGATTCTTAAATTATATATAGTTATTTCTTTTATTTTTTGTATATACATTTCTATGTATAGTGATGAAAAATATGTTTTGACATTTCCACGGATTCACGAACTTTAGGATGCCTTAAATATATTTATCATATTTAGGAAATATCATGGAATTGGGTGCGTTTCTTTTGTTTTTTCTATGATGCATAGTGATGAAAAATATGTTTCGAGATTTCCACGGATTTACGAGCTTTAGGATGCCTTAAATATATTTATCATATTTAGGAAATATCATTGAATTGGGTGTGTTTCTTTTGTCTTGTCTATGATGTATAGTGATGAAAAATATGTTTTAAGATTTCCACGGATTTACGAGCTTTAGGATGCCTTAAATATATTTATCATATTTAGGAAATATCATGGAATTGGGTCTGTTTCCATCAATAATTTGGTTAACACTCTCAGAAGAAAAACCGTAATTCACATTGGTAAAATCCTAATTACATTTGACAGGCACATAGTTTTTGTTTATGGAATAATATTGTCTTTGGGTACTACTGAAATATGAATAACCTTATTTATGGTACTTTATCGAGGAACGGGGACTAATTCTAATCCACTTTTCTGGTGATTTAAGAAACTTGAATACTGTATTAAAACTGTCTTAATATGACTATTGCATGATAAAAATGCCATGCACTTTAAATTATTGGATCACGGAATATGACACTAAAAATGACAACTATTCCTTCATGTGCTTTAACTTGTCCGATTGTTTTTGAACAGCGATTCCACTTTTGTTATAATTTACAAACTGTATTTAGCAACATTAAACTAACCGAAATACTTATACTTATCACATTAAAATAATCCAAAATTAAATTGATTGCTTGATATATTCTTTTATATGCTTACTTATAGTAAAATTGAGTGCATACCAATCCAGGTTTTTAATTGAATTTAGTTTTGCAAACAATATTAATTAAATGTTTTATAACATATTTAGGAAGTTCTTAAATTGGGGGTAACTAATTAATTGTTTGAATAAAACATCAGGAAGGAGTAGGAAATTTGTCTTACGTTTTTTTAAATAACCTTTATCTTGGATTTATTTCATTGTATGAATCATTAATAACACATGAGGCAGATATACCCACCTTAATTTTATGCTCTTCAAAAGTATTATTTATTTTAGTACGCATAGTTAGAAATGGATCCCTTTCCAAATACAATAGAAGTATCCCTATCTTCAGCACTGATTTCATTTTATTATTGTAATCTTCTGCTTACACTGTGACTGTTGCCTAATTTTCACTTTTTATAGAGCTATTTCTTTTCAACTAAACATTTACATTCATTCTATCTCTCGCTCTCTCACCCTCAATATGTATAGTTAGGATGAATACATATACAACAATACGAAAAAATAAGGCAATCTCAAATTTTCAGTTTCAACCGTCATCAGGAAATGAAAGAATGAAAGAGAGAGAGACCAAGCGCAACAATAAGGAATGGTTGAAAACCAACACATGAGTTACGTTTCTCATAATGATAAAAAGTAAGAAAAAAGTGACTTTCCCATCATGCATAATTCTTCCCAAACAATAGGGATCTTCTTCCCTATGGAGCCCATTTTTGTGTAAAATATCAACTTGATCCATCAAAGATTCTGGACCGTAGCGTGGTAACAAGCAATTACATGAAAATCTAATTATTTACACTATTTTCATTATTACTTTATCAAACAGTACATGAAAATGTTATATTGAAACAGTACATCAAACTAGAACTCTTTGACTGAAATCCGAAAGAATTTAATCTAAGTGACCATTTGTGTTAAATCGACGCCCCTTGTCAAATAATCTGCGAAGGGCATTGTATCTAACCAACATATAGGTCAAATTATTAATGTTTCATTCAATTAATTTTTTGATATTTCATTTACCCTAGGATTTCAGATGTTTATTAGTATTTCAATCCTTGAGGTAGTACGAATAGTGATTGATTCAGTTATCCCTAAACGTGCTTGTTTTCTTATATCACAAAACCGAGGCATATTATATCAATGGTTTCACCACAACAGTAATAACACTTTTGTAAGTAACCTAAGTGAAGATTTTCCTTTAAGTCTGCATGTTCTACGAAATAATACATTACAGGAGAAAATTCCTTCTGTTCCTCAGCCAATGGACGCTACTTGGCTTTTCCAATTTAACCTTTCATTCAAAGAACCTCCACGAGTATGTCCGTAACATCGATAGTTTTTTTTATGTTAAGGTTTATTTTTTTTCTTTCGGTAAAGGCTGGTTATAAATCCACTGAAAACTGTCCTTATACCTTGCTGAAGGACAAAACAACTTGAAATTTGGTTTTCAACGAGTTTGATAATATGTTTACCTGAAGTTGAGTATAGGCCACTTCAGATTTTTGTATACATTTCTCTTAGGATTGTGCTACATGTAGAATAAGTATAAATGTCCTCCTTTATCAGAATCTTAAAATATGCATTAGTAATAGGTAACTTTAAAACTCCTACGCTAATCAAGTCAATAGACTGAAAACAGTTCAAGCATAATGTAATAAGAAGTAGGTAATTCATTTTATACAAAAAATTAGTAACACTATTTACACTATTATTTATAAAATTTGTTTATACAATAAAATACTACCTCATTGATTTGAACTGATCAAAACGAACTAATTCAATTATTACCCACTAATTTCATCTTAATTTCTATAATATGGTATCAGGAAACAGAGAGAGTCAGAGTTGAGGTATTCAGTGTGCGGAGCCTATGAGAGTGAACCACAGAGTGGGTATTGTTGAACCGTGAAGTTGGGATTGGTACGGTGGATAACATGTCATTCAACTCTGGCGAGTGGGTTACTGAATTGCACACTAGGCAGCCATTATTATGACTGGCTGGGCAGCTACCGCGAACACCCTCATCCACAAACTGTGCCCAAACTCAGTCAACATTTCCCCAGAGGCCTTTTGTCACAAAAACGATACTTTTACTGAGACCATGTCAAAAGCAAGTACAGGAGAACTGACTTCAACAACCTGCAAAACTGTCTAAAAATGACACTATTTATTACACTAGTCCATGGCAAGAATTAATGAACTCTCTTTTTTCCTTAAAATTCGCACGCTTTACTTATTCATTTGTTAAGGGGATGGAATCAATTTTAGGTTCAGGAAAATCACATCAATGACTCTACTGTGGGAATCCTTAATTTCTTTTACTCAAGTTTATCAAACTAGGGATTTATAACCGATACATGACACCATAGAATAATGGGGTTCTACGTATCTCCCAGAATCGGTACACATATGACAATTTGTCGCTATGATCAAAATTCATGACTTTATAGGTAATTCTACTTTAAACATCACATCTTATTAGGTCACCAGAAAACTATTTGAATGGATCTTAAACGGCAGATATAAAATGGACAACTTCACTTCTCTTCTGGTCTACAGACACTACAATCTCTCTTCATTTCTTAATGGCCTACAAATAACAACTAACATTCTGACAGTTACAATGTAATGATAATAATGAATAATCGTGCTCACCAATTAATACAATTCTAAAACATGCCTATAGTATGATGATGTTTTTCATCATAAGTTCATTTTTTATATAAAAATAAAACTACAATATTGCTGTATTTTAGTTTTTCATCATAAGTTCGTTTTTTATATAAAAATAAAACTACAACATTGCTGTATTTTAGTTTTTCATCATAAGTTCAATTTTTATATAAAAATAAAACTCTAACATTGCTATATTTTAGTTTTTCATCATAAGTTCACTTTTTATATAAAAATAAAACTACAACATTGCTGTATTTTAGTTTTTCATCATAAGTTCAATTTTTATATAAAAATAAAACTCTAACATTGCTATATTTTAGTTTTTCATCATAAGTTCACTTTTTATATAAAAATAAAACTACAACATTGCTGTATTTTAGTTTTTCATCATAAGTTCAATTTTTATATAAAAATAAAACTCTAACATTGCTATATTTTAGTTTTTCATCATAAGTTCACTTTTTATATAAAAATAAAACTAAAATACTGTGTATTTTATGAATAATTTTATTCACAATTATTACTGTTTTTACTTATTTTCAATAATACACTCATATATATTATATTTAATAAGGTTTATTGCTAATAACTTATTTATAATAAGTTATACACATTAATAAGTTTATTTCGATTTTTTCCACTGCTGTGCAACATTGTAGTTCTGCTATTTTTTTAAACATATTTCACTGTCTAATTAACTATCCTTTTCGTCATTTCACTGATACTGTTGAGTATGTTTTAATTATGCTATTAGCCTGTTCTAACGGAATAAATAAAACATACAATGTTTTTAATGTAAGTCTTTACATGTTTTTCCCTTCGACAGTGTTTTGAAATATAAATTTCAATAAGAAAGTCATAAGTAATTTAATAAATTTATAATAAGTTATACACATTAATAAGTTTATTTCGATTTTTTCCACTGCTGTGCAACATTGTAGTTCTGCTATTTTTTTAAACATATTTCACTGTCTAATTAACTATCCTTTTCGTCATTTCACTGATACTGTTGAGTATGTTCTAATTATGCTATTAGCCTGTTCTAACGGAAAAAATAAAACATACAATGTTAAGTCTTTACATGTTTTTCTCTTCGACAGTGTTTTGAAATATAAATTTCAATAAGAAAGTCATAAGTAATAACAATATTCTTAATTTTAAATTAAAATTATTAATTTATTATCAGGTAAGCTGTAAGAATGATTAGATGATGGAATAAAATTCTGAAAATGTTGTTTTAATTTTTAATTAGAAAATACTGAGTAATATAAATAACTCTGCTCAAATTTTTTAAAAGTTGACTCACCAACAAAACAGACAGTATGTAAAATACACCTGGTGACATGTACGTTAGCAGGGCTGACATCTGTGATAGTTGCACTAGTTAACCTTTTAAATTGGTCGGTCAACATAGAGACGACAGCAAGCACAGTACGGAAATACTAACGCCTGTCAAAGAATTGGCGAAACGGGAACAAGCTGTGCGGCAGCTTAGCAACAATAACAAAATAGAAATGTCTCCTAGCAAAAAGGAACAACTGAAAACATAGTATTCACTTACTCCACACGCCTTAAAAAACTTTACGAATAATCAAAGATCATAAAAAAAAACAACATAAAAATACCTTTCCTAAACCAAATTGCTCTTATCTTCAAAAATTTTAAACTTCATTAAAAGAACTATTTTTTTTTAAAATGAATGGAAACCTCATCACTAGTAATACTCCACAATAAATTATTGCCTATACCTATCAAGTATGATTATAACAATATATATAAAAAAAGTTAATATGTTTACTTCCTGTAGAAAAACATTACATCCCTCTTTGCATGTATGAAACCAACCATAAAGACATACCCTTTATGATTAGTTATGAAACCAAAAATGTTTCCCTCATTTAAAACATTTAACTGTTAAGCTGGAAGAAATGATGAGGCTCAGATTTAGAAACTCCGAGGGTCTGTTCTCTTCACGCGGATGAAATTTGCAAGGCAATAACAATATTGGAAGGCAAGGAGAGATACAGTTTGTTTCCTTGAACACTTACACTTGGGTGAAACAATTACTATTTGTCTTGGCAAGCATTAATCGCTGAAAAGAGACTGTTTTCTCTTAGTCTATTTGTGTAGGTTAGAGGAAAGCTGAAAAAGGCACCTTTCTTGATGAGGGCATTCTTGGGGCTCCTTCCTACATTTGTAACCTGATGTACGATTGCTTTTATAATTTGCCAGGGGTTGTCCTATATAATTAGAGCAAGAGGGTGAGGGATATGCTGGCTTTTTAAATTATTTGTAGCAATTTAAAGGAGCACAGTGTTGGGGCAATATGCTGGCACCTTTGATATGCAGATGGTCCACCACTCTTTCTGAACAAATTCTGAATTCAATTTCATTTAATTTTGCAATTGTTTTACACACATCTCACGTGTGCTGGTGTGTGTGTTTTTCAAAACAATTTATTCAGAATACTCTATATACCAATATTACATGCAATCAAATCTGAATACATTAAAATTTACATAGAATATTAATATGCACGAAGTAATCTTCCTTTATTAACACTCATTGCAGATAATTTCATATTATTACAATCCATCTTTTAATAACCTTAAATATAGAATAAGAATAGTCCTAACTAATTCAATTCTAACAATGAATAATTAGTTACAAATAAACATCTATTTTTGCATTCTTATATTATTAACTGAAAATATAATTACCACTTTATTTAGTCATTTCACTGATATTCTTCAGTATGTTCTAATTATGCTATTAGCTTGTTTTAACGGAATAAATAAAATAGACAATATTAAATCTCCACATGTTTTTTTCCTTCGACAGAGTTTTGAAATATCAATTTCAATAAGAAAGTCAGAAGTACCTATAACTTCCTTAATTTTAAAATGAAAATCGCAAATGTAGTATCAGGGTAGCTGAAAGAATGATTAGATGATACGGTTTTACACTCAGGTCACAAATTTATCAAGTCAATTTGTTCTCTAAATTTTTTAAACTGGTCACATACTTCACTGTCTTTCATCATTTTACTTTCTTGGGAGTTTGGAGGCCAGTATCTCCCCGTAGTTGAGAAGAATCTCACAAGTCCTGATCACTCTTGATAAAACATTAGACAGTGAAAACTGCATGGACGGTCTCAAGTCTCTTGTGAAGTTGTATCACAAAGTTATTTGTTGTTTCTATTACCCGAAATCTCTTGAGTTACTACTTTTATTCTATCATGGTCTAAGACCACTTGAGTTAGTTCATAAGATATTTGAACACTGCAATGTTTCGTGGACTGTACACTATAAAATATAGTTCAGTGTGAAGTCTCAACAATCCAAAGCGACTTCACCGCTCTGTCTGATTTAGATATAGCAATCTATTTGGCTTGATTATTACTGCATTTTCAATCAATCTGAGAAGTATTGCTTCTGTATACAGCCCATAGACGCTATATATTTTCCGAGCTGCAGTAGTCAGTATACATTTCTATATCTGCCACTTCATCTGAATTCGGATGGATTTCAAATAAAATAATAGATGGATGAAACCTGTTTTGGTATTATGGAGCCTACCCAACCTTTCGGTCATACGGCTACACAATGACAAGACAGGCTGATGCCTTTTTTACGTGAAAGCTCTTTCGCAGATGGATGAAACCACGTTAATGGTGGTGTACGTTTTTTCTATGTGAACGTTCCATTCAGCGTCTAGGCATTATAAATTACGAATCTCCCGACTATCTCTTTGGCTTTGTGATAGATCAGGTCCTGGTTAGCCATAACTCAAACCTCCTCGTGTGATATTGTTTTAACACCTTTTTAGAGTTTTAATAGGAACTTTTGCACTCTTATATTTTTAACTTTTTAATACTTAACCTTGAGTACATTGAACCAAACTGGTATTCAATAAGTTAACAAGAAAATCAATGAACCTTCACAAATTGTTTATAGTATCCGAACCAAGGCACTAGTACACGTTAGCTGAACGAGAGAGGAGATTTATAAGCTTAAAAGATTTCTCTGTGACTTAAGTGACATGTTGAAGTTCTAATTTAATTTTCTATTCTATGTTATTCCTAAATATTTCAGATCCTTTACAACTTTCAATTGTCTGCTACAATTGATATCTACAAGTTGCCTAGTGATCGGAAGACGCCTTGATTTCACACTATCGAACAGCACTATGAAATGAAATGATCATGAAATATGGTTCAACATCTCATAGTCTAAATAACTTCCGTACTTTACATTATGACAATGGAAGTTATCTATTCACGAAGACTTGGCCATTTTTCAAAAACTTTATATACTGTTTCGCATCATGGAAATAGAGGGTAATGAACTTTAGTTTGGAGTCGATGGGATCAGTCACCTACCTATCTGTTTTTAACGAAGATGTAACAAATAAAATAGAAACACCAGAGTTTCTAACAGAATAGAAGTCATTTCTCATTCGTAGTATATTTTTGTTAAAAGAGATGATAAGATACCGAAAATTGTATTTCTGTAGAGAAAATGTGTCTTTAGATTAGTGACAGTTCGCTGATCAGTATATTAAAGAAAGGTGAGGGCGGAACTTGGAAAGGAAGGAAAATGATTTATATCGACGCTGGTTGTTCATAAGGTGCAGACTGCAAGAGGGTAATTATAGTGGCGTGAGACTCAATGAGCAGTGGGGGTCCGTTAGAGCTGCATCCACAAGTAAAGCTGCGCCACAGCCGGAACCCTCCCACCGTGCATGCTTATATTTATCTCGAGTTCCCATTATAAATACACCCTCTGCACCTAAGACCCATTTACCACTACAATCAGCCGCAACAATCAAGCACAATCTTATCACTTGCCTTCAGTTAACAGAACTGCCTATAGTCAAGGTCATACTTCAGTACATCCAAAAATAACCCCAAAATATGCGATTCCCTTTTCACAACTTTTTTGTAATGAACATTTTTAATGAGCTCTCGTAATCTTAAAAACTGAATGAAATCAGGAAGGTAATGGGTATATTGTCTCTATCAACTGAAAAGTTTATCTCAAACTTTTACAGTCAATGACTACATTATGCATTTGAGGATAGGTCCAATTAGGAAGCTTATTTATTTGCATTATTTCCATTGATTTTAGAAACTCCAAGTATGTGGTTTTCAAGTCTGAGTTAAGTGTCCTCTACTTGATATTTTGCACTAAATTTCTTAAATCTTTAAGCAGCAATGGTTAATACTTTGTGTTTTCTTTTCTTTGGGGATTTAAATCATTTGTTACTGATTTCTCTCTCACATTCCCTCTCTCTATTTCCCCCTTCCTCCTTCCCTCTCTTAAAAAAACTATTCCTTTATTTACTATCATATATATGAAAGTATAAGCCACAAGGAAAAAGTAAAAAAGACACAGAAAATGTGCTCTTAATATATATATATGATCGAACCACAATAAGAAATGGAAAACAAGACTCAGATCTTTCAACCGTAACAAGCGGTCTTCGTCAGAGTCAAAAACCCAACTATTATTGTGGTTTGATCATTGATTGTTATTTCACGTGTTTATGTGAAATCTTTATATATATATATATATTTCACTTAATTAAACGCACGTAACGCACTAAACTTCACTTAATTAAACGACGTTGAAGACGGATTACCCGAAAATTTGAGTCTGTAAGTGTGTTTCCTTACTCTGTGTGTTACTCTTCTTGAATTTTGTACTCGTGTATATATATATAATTTAAATTTTATTAAAACCGAATAATATTAAGTTTTAAAAAGATATTCTGCTCCCCTCTATACATCTCTTAGGGCATATACACATTTGGGACCACTTCAATTTCATTACATTAGTATCTTCCACAGGAATTTATATAATATTATGTTATGTAAATTATGTAATATTTTTACATAACTTAGTACCTTGAACATTAGGTTCATTTTATTACAAAGTGGAAATGTTTGATAGAGGTTCCATGTTTCTTTGAGAGAACATTTAGAAGTTGGGAACTCTATCATTGCCTTCCTCCCATAATTTATATAAGTTATATATCCCTTCGATATATATAATTCATTTATAAAGTAAGAACTTGATTGTTGAATCTTCCTGCTTGTTGATTAGTAAGGGTTGAGAATTGCCCGTTCACGAAACTATTTACTCTGAGTAGATGGTACATCTTCAACTCCGGGAAACACCTTGTCAATAAGCTCAAATACACAATATATTCATATACGCAAATGAACTTAAAATCAACTTACAATACCAAGTTGCTACACCTGTATAATTTCAAAATAAACATGTCTGTGAAGCTAGCGAAATACAGCTTAAAGGTTCATAACTTCGTTTCTACGCTGAATTTTCAATCCATTCAGAGCCTATATTTTAAGTTAGACATACACAAATCTAGCGTCAAAGTTTCAGCTCGCTATGTCTTATGGTGGCTGAGTTTACTTGTGACTAAAGTTTTTGCTTTAAACGTCCATAACTTCGTTCCTAGGTTGAATTTCCAATAAATTTAGAGCCTATATTTTAAGTTAGACATATAGAAATCTAATATCAAAGTTTCAGCTTGCTATGTGTTATGGGTGACTGGGTTTACTTGTGACAAAATTTTGCGGACAAACTGACAGAAATTTTTCTAAGGGTGGATTCGGTTTCTCTAATGTATGAAACGTAAAGAAAACTTGAAATTGGTGTAATCAGCCAAGCACAAGAGGTTTATTCATGAGATTTCCCAACCTGTGGCTTATAAATATCTCAATCGACAGTTGCATATACCTATATTCCAAGACAACAGCCGCAGATATCCTTGAACCTAGAACTATAAGCATTTTAGCAAGATTAATATTGCATTGTATAGAGCCGATCGACCCTCACATGCTCTACACTGTACTCAAGCAGTGGCCTTATGAACGCAGCATACAGTACTGGCAGAAGTTGTGGGATGAGGGAGCCAATGGTCAGCTTACGAAAAGATTCTTTTAGACAAAGTATGCATAAAAATCTTAAGGTAGATTGGAAAATGACTTAGTTTCTAACAGGGCATGAAAGATTTGGCCACTATCTTCACCGCCTGAAAATTGTTAACTCTCCAAGGTGTAACTGCGACGGCAGGTCGGCTCAAACCATGGAACATACTGTTCGACTACTTTGAGTTGAGCTCTGAGAGGAGCAAGTTAGAGAGACGGGTGGTAACTGCTGGAGTTGTCTGGTCCCCACCGTTAACAGCTTTGCTGAAATGTAATGACGCAGAGCCTGGTCGATGCCTTTAAGGAAGTAATGAAAAAATATTTCAACTTACTTAATTGAGCAATTATACTAGCCTATACTGTGTTTTATGAGTTGTCGCGATTGCCCTGCCATCATTATGTCTAATTGTAATCATTGTGTAGTTATTATTTTGTTTAGTATTATTACTTTATATTATTATGATTATTATTATTATTGTTAAGCTACGTTATCATAACTTAATAAGGATTACTGTGTACCATCCAAGATTTTAATGCATGTAATGTCTTCAGGTGGAGCATGTTGTTCTATAATAATGATAACTAGCTGTCAAATAACTTATCATTCCATACGTGAACAAATCATCAGTATTATAAGAACATATTCTTATTTGTACCAATGTGAAAATTCCTAAAAGTAAAAGAACTGTAATAATACGTCTAATCTACAAGATTTGTAAAAAAAAGATACTAAAATATTCATAATATTATTTTTTTTAAAACAAATGGCTTTGGATATTTGTTTTTAAATCTTAAAGCAGTTATGGACTTCAAGCTGTCTTTGGTTAACTTCACAGATATGTTTATTTTGAAAATATACAAGTATATTTCAAGATTGTCAAGATGACAAGGTGTTTCCCAGAGTTCCAGATTTGCCATCTAGTCAAAATAACTGGTTTTGTGAACGACCAATTCTCACCCCTACAAATGAGCAGGCAGGAAAAATCAAAAACAAGTTCTTGCACTATATAAAGCTGAGGAGGGAACTAACAAGTCAGTAAACTGAGTGATTAGCGATGAGGAAGTAGTTCATTATCCAACTGAATTTCTGGACTCTGTGACTGCTCCTCGACTGCCTGATCATGGCATAAAATTAAATTAGAGGCACCAGTCATGCTCTTACGAAACTTGAGTGCCCTAAAATGTTCAACGGGATACAATTCCGAATTCGTGCTTTGCATGGATACGTCATAGAGGCTGATAACATGACTGGATGTGGCACTGGGAAATCAGTGTTTATACCACGCATACCATTGATACCTAGCAAATGTCTCATTCAATTCAAACGGTTGCGATTTCCCGTCATTGTCTGTTTCGCAATGACGGTAAATAAGCCGCAAGGCCAAACTCTGTCTACGGTAGGAATTAAAGTGAGTGAGACCAAGTGTTTGTCACATGGGCAACTGTATGTTGCTTGCTCAAGAGTCAGAGGTTCCAATTCTCAGTTATTTCATGCTCCTGAACGACACACAGCTAATGTGATGTATACAGAGGCACTTACTTAACAGGGTGCCAATAAATATATTTTTCCCTGTTCTATAATTTTTCTAATAATATTTTGAAATACTACGTATCATCTCTGAATTTTCGTAAAATACCCGTCAAAGACGGGCACGTCTGCTAGTTTTGTATATTTTCAAATCTCCGTCATATAAACCACGTAAAATATATAATTTGAAATGGGATGGGAAAGTATAATTTATTGGGATGGGCAAACGACCTTCAGTGTAGCCATGAGTACTACAAAATTATCTGACACTACTTATCTGTCTATGTACGACTAGCCCAACCAGTTAATTAACTTTCTTTCTTACAGTCATTAATTATTTACTTTGATTTCAATGAATCATTAAAATCAAACTCTTTTAATTATTTCTACCATCAGTTTCATTATATATATATAAAGTTCCTGAATTTGTTTGTTCACCCATTTTCCGTGGAGATAGAGACCTGAAATTACTATAATCTTTACTTTTGTTGTAATTGGATTTGTTGTAGTTGTATTATATAATAACAAACCATATTAGGGGGTCAGGGTAGCCCAGTGGCTTGCGTACTCGCCTCGGCTTTCTACAATATTATTTATTAATATTTCTCATTAGGGGGTGAGGGTAGCCTATAATATATAATAATCACATTAGGGGTTAAAACTAATAAATTTTACAAAAAAAACTTGAAAACAACTGTCAGATAAAATACAAATGTTCTAAGGTAATATTATAAAGATACATTCCTTTCATTAATGCTATTTAATATTGGGTAAATTAAACTTTTCAAATGACAAGTTCTGTTTGTTTTAAATATATTTGACTGTATATATACTTAAAATGATGTTTTATTTATTATTATCATAAAATAAATGATTTTTTTTTATTTTTAAATGATTTTTATTTTACTAAATATACTTAATATGCATATATCTTGAATGATGTAAAGAATACCATATCAAAAGCTTGGGCCATATAAGAATCTGTTTTCGTGCCTTAATAACAAGAAACAACAATTAAAATTTCCCTGTCGATCATGTTGAGTAAATTTATTTCAATAACTATTGCTATAATTTCTGAGTGACACAAAGGGTTAAGGGTAGTCTAGTAACTATATATTTACAGGGATCCAATTCTGTATATCTGTTGCCCGAGCTTAAAAAATGGCTTTATTAATTTAGGTTGAATCTGGGAAGGCAATAGGTAGAGGTCAAATCAACTTTAGTTCAAAGGGGTAGCGTCTCTGTGAAGATGCATGCTTTTTCCTCTCTTCCTGGAAAAAAGATTTTTTTCCAACATTTTGGTTTTCCCCTGTCATTGAATGGAAGTTTTTGGACAGCAATTTTATTTAACAAACATACACTTGCGCCATGTATTTATTTATATTCTAAACTCTAAAAGTTAATTATTTTCCTAAAAATGATTTCCTTGTAAGTTATTCTATCAGTCACTTTATAAGAATATGCGTTAATATTATATCTTTGAAGTGCATTGTATGAAATAGTTATTCAATTAGATCATAACTAATGGAAGACTAAAATAAATACTAAAAGGATATTAAATTAACTTTTTGTTTATTTCTCATTGCCTTGGTAGTAGTAGTTGAAATGTCGTTATTTTGCTAGCACTGTTATACGTTTTTGACAATCTAACGTAAAAACTTATTTCAACTTATAGAAATATGAATTTAAAAACGATGGCGTCCAAAAAAGAGAAAACTCTTTTCAAAGTCTAAAAAAAAAAAAAAAAAAACAAAATTCTTATGATAATGATCTGATATCTAGTTTAAATGTTGTTAAACTAAAAAAAAAAAAAAAAAAAATAGGCTATTAGACTGCAGAATAGAAACTGGGAAGTAACAACTAGAAAGTTTGAATTACACAGTGAAGTCATTCCAGGTATTATACTTACAGCCCATCGTCCAAACATTCATTGTGTAAAGAGTGATTAACTTATCATTACAAGTGGTAAAACTAATCTATGCCTGCAAGGCAGGGAGCTCGATACGAAAACGTATACGTGCTTCAACTACTATATAGGATTAAACAAAGTTCACATTGAACAAATGGAATACAAATTCTCTAATGCAGTCCAAAGTAAAATATTTTATATTACACAATTTGAAATCACCAGTTGTAACTTTATCAGAAGTAGAAACCATTCAAATAGACAGAGATGATTGATTAATACAAGTGACTGGTTCGATTAAAAATAGCTAGCTGTCACTTTGTGATTCACAAGGTTTTAAGAATTAGACTACAATT
The DNA here is from genome assembly GCA_026182355.1 of Hermatobates lingyangjiaoensis. NCBI lineage: Eukaryota > Metazoa > Arthropoda > Insecta > Hemiptera > Hermatobatidae > Hermatobates > Hermatobates lingyangjiaoensis. Next base: position 4,049,408 of record JAPFBL010000329.1, read on the forward strand.
CTTAAGTTAAACTGTAGATACATAAACTATAATAAACTGAATGACAAATCTTCGGAAATAAAACATAAAACTTTATCATTATTATTTAAAATCTGTTAATTTCTTTAAATATTACATATTATATTTAGATAATGTTATGGTCTAAGATTAGAATGTATTTAAAACGTAAAATATGATAATATCCTTCAGTTATGAGTGAATTATTTCTATAAGTTAAAATAAGTTTTACGTTAGATTGTCAAAAACGTATAACAGTGCTAGCAAAATAACAACATTTCAACAACTACTAGCAAGGTAATGAAGGAAAACGAAAATTTATTAAACAATATACGTGAAGATAATGTAATATCCTTTTAGTAATTATTTTAGTATTCCATTAGTTATAATCTAATTGAATAACTATTTCTTACAATGCACTTCAAAGATACACTACTAACTCGCATTTTTATAAATTCACTGATAAAATAACTTAAAGACCATCATTATTAGGATAAGGATGATTATTTGTATATGTGATAAAAAATCCTAGCAACATTTTGATCATGCCACCGACACATCGTTAGTGCCGGATTCCCTTAGATTGTGTTTAAAATGATGTATATAACAAAAAAAATTTGAAGGAAGCAATAAGAAGGATGTTAGGATAGTTAGGTTAAGATTGGGGCTCTTCTCTGGAGAAAAAAAGTGTTTACACCAAAAAAAAAATTAAGGATGATTAATGATGGAGTATACCAGATCATAAGTAATAAGGTGACAAATAGCAATGAAAAAGAAAAGAAACAAAAAACAAAAAATTGATGCTTATTGATGGTAAAGTATAACTGATTTATTTTCATTGTTTCTAAACTTAAATCTGAAAAAGTGCAGGTCTTAGTCACCTGAGGCTAGGGGGTTTTACTGAGTGTGGAGGAAGATATCCATGTCTTACTTGTGACAAATGTCATAATTGAAAAAATAACACCCATGTTAGCAGTTCAACAAAATAATAATCGAGTCCCACCTTCTTGCATATTTAAAAAAATAAAATAAAATAAAAATGAAATGGATTGAAAGGAAAAGGAGTAGTGAGGTGACGATTACCTAGAGGAGGTGGGTGGGCAGGGAGGTCCGGGGCGGCGGACACCGCACGACTGAGTCGCCTCTGGAGGGGACACCCGGCACCGTCCCGCATCCTCCTCGAAACACGACTTATTATAGCCTGTCACCCCCGTCCACAGCCAACAGGCTGAGACCACGCTCATTATAATACACGTAAGAATTCAGTACTTCCAGACAAACAAAAACACATGGCGAATTAAAAGTACAAACATGAAGAAGTAAAAACAGATTCTGTTACTCCCAATTACAGCGGTTTAAAATACGCTATTAAACACTACCACTGAGGTTAAATACATTATTAATCACTACCACTGAGGTTAAATACATTATTAAACACTACCACTGAGGTTAAATACATTATTAATCACTACCACTGAGGTTAAATACATTATTAATCACTACCATTGAGGTTAAATACATTATTAAACACTACCACTGAGGTTAAATACATTATTAATCACTACCACTGAGGTTAAATACATTATTAATCACTACCACTGAGTACATTCGTACAAAATGTATTATCCCATTATCACGAAATTAAATTGTGAACACTGCTGTACAAAATATCTGTAGAAACCTAAATATTTGAAACTTAAAAAACAGTAATCCCTTTTGTTCACAGGTCATTTAATCGTCAATGATGCCAGTTGTTTATTCCATCAGAAGAAGTGAGAAACTAATAGCCTTAGCGTATTTGCTATTAAATATCCAGGTGTGCTATTTGTTTATATAACATAAACCATTAATATCCCAAAGTATGCATTTTTTCAATACGCCTGCTTAGAATAAATCAAATGTCTTAACTAATAGTAATTAATATGGTAGAGATAATGACGGTTTTCGTTTTAAAAATAGCCTATTTGAAAAATATTTTTGTTAAATTGACAGTAAATATAAACAAATATTGGTATAGACTGTATATTATGTAGAGTCCATTTAATTCTAAATTAGCAGACATACCAGGCATTGACTGAGTTCATTACATCATCAAAGACTGTAATCTGATGAAGGTTGTACGCATTATTGCATATTATGGAATAGAATACCTGCAGCTGTATGGCCAGATTTCGGTAAAAAAATTGTTTGGTATACTATTGAACTCAATCACGTATTAAATCGAGTCATTAACTGAATTTATTTCATAAGTTTTTCCTTATTTCAGGATCTTATCTATATAGTTTAAATTTATTCGAAAAGGACACTGAGAAAGTTTTAAAGAGGTCTTCTGTTCTCTAAGGAAATCTTTTAAAGATTTTGGACCACTCCCACAACTTGCTTGGAAATACATGGACGGATATCAAATCACAGAATACACACAAAAGTGAAATAAAAAAAAATGTGATTCCCCTAAATCGATAGTTACTGGTATTGGTTCGATTTTGTTGAAAATTCCCAGGATCTTGATTTTTATTGTTGAATAGTTGAGTTCCTCACGTTTGTTCTTCCTAGTTTCTTAATGTTATTGTTAAAGTATAATGTGTCTTATTACAAGAAGAATCAAGAATCTTGCATCGTTTATGCGGCAGCAAATTCTTCGCTTCAGAGAACACACACTTATCCCAGCCAATTACTCAATCCCACTCCAGCTAACCATAACAAGAAATATTCAATCTATATCTCATATTTTGTTAAAGTTTTGTTAAAGGGTGCAACATACAGATTGATTAGAGCATTATGTTAGACAAATCTATCATAACATGGAAAGCATCAGAAATGTTATGTCTGATTAGCATTGATATCAGAAGAATGTTATTCTTCTTACATCTGTTTATTAAATCATTTCAAATTTCTTCATTACACCTCTAAACATCAATTTTATTTCAGTTGATATTCTTATGAAATTACTCAGTCAATGTAAACAATGCAAATAATTCCAACAAGTATAGCAAATGATCCATTACTTGAAGATGAATATTCAGTTTTTCTAACTTTACAAGGCAGAATCCGAGAGACTTGAATTCCTGCGTTCGATAAAGTTTCCCCTAGTGACTTAGTTAACGTCATTGCGAAATAGACTCTGACGGCACTTTGAAATCGTTTCAACGGAAACAGATAGTGGCTCCGAATCAATGGTATGCGTTGTATACACACAGACTCCCCATTCCATACACAGTAATGATGTCCGCCTCTAATGCATATCTGTGCAGATCACTCACGTTACTGCTACTAAATGCAAGTTGATTTTAATTTCATTTGAGCATATAAATATATTGCATATTTCACATCATTGAAAAGGTGTTTCCCAGAGTTGAGGATGTACCATCTAATAAGAATAAATAGTTTTGTGAACGAGGAATTCTCAACCCTTAATTTGAACAGGCAGGAAAAATTAACAAATAAGGTCTTACGGTATATCATGCCGAGGAAAGAACTTACAAGTCAGTAAAGAGAGTGTTTAGTGATGAGGACATTTCAAAATAAAAATGTCCGTGAAGTTAGCCAAACACGGCTTAAAGGTTCATAGCTTCGCTTCTACATTGAATTTTCAATCCATTCAAAGCTTAGATTTTAAGTTAAACATAAACAAATCTGTCAAAGTTTCAGCTTGCTATCTATGTCTTATGGTGGAACATCTGCTATTTTACTTGTGACAAAATTTTGCAGACAGACCGACCGACAGAAATTTTTCTAAGGGTGGATTCGGTTTCTCTAACGCATGAAACGTAAAGAAAACTTGAAATGAGTCAGTTCTAAGCGATCTACAGACAAAATCTTTCTTTTATTTTTATAGATAATATTTCATTGTAATTAATAGTACTGTATTAAAATAGTAATTAATTTTAGTTAACGTAAAAATTGCAGAATACATTCTACATTTTTGTTTGAAAATACATCTAAATTTCATAAGTTAACACAAAAGGAATGGGATGTTAATCATGTTTGAAATGTCCAAGAGAGTACATAACTAAGTGATAAAATCTGGAGTGGCCTACACTCAACTTTACTATAAGTAACTTAATATCAAATTTCTTGAGTATATATTATATAACGTCTCATTTAAGCATAATGTGAACATCTAAATAGGTTTCGTTTTTATTAAATTACTAATAATTTTTAAATCAAATGTAAATTACATTCAAGATCACGTCCCTGAAATTGCACTATATACTTATTACTTCACTAGAAGTCATATTCGCGATAGTCGTACTGGTTGTAAAAAAAATCTATGACAAAATTTTGAGGGATTAATACATTAGAGGTCCCTGAATCCATTTTTGATATTTTTGAGATGAGGTTTGAACGCGGGTGGGCATGTAACAGATATTTTCCAACTCGTTTATAAGATACAGTGTTTGACCTAGGCCTTCATCTATGTGTTTATTATTGTCTTAATATTAATATTGAATGATATCCTTTTCATAATTTTGAATTATTGAAAGAGCCAATAAAAAGATCTACAAATTGCTACTATTATAATTTACTTCAGTGGAATAGCTTGCCGGACCTTCATTATATTGAAATAACCATAATTATTTATCAAAGTCTTTCAAAAGCTAGACAAGCTGCCAAGCATTTACCAATTTTACTAAACAAACAGACAAGAACAAAAAAAAAGTCTATTAAACAGGAAAGAGCTTATGACAAGTAAAAACTGTTTATGAATTTGTTCTATCATAAAAATATTTGAAGTGATGCAGACACAATTGCAAATATTATCCTGGAAGATGAAGGAAGGTAAATTTCAAATGGAAACATTAATTTAAAAGAGAATTATCAAACAACTGAAAAATATTACGACAGAAAATATCTTAGCTGCATTGATGATAAAGTGCAATAAAACTATAAGGATGAGTACATACAGATAGTATGTAGGTATGTGGATTGATAGGTACTATCAACAGTATATTGCTTAGAACTGACTCATTTCAAGTTATCTTCATGTTTTATACATTAGAGAACCCGAATCAATCCTTGGAAAAATGTATGTCAGTCTGTTTATCCACAAAATTTTGTTACAATTAAACTCAGTCACCACCATAAGGCAATAGCGTTCTGTCAGAAACTCTGACTACTATATTTATAGTAGTCTATTTTACAATCTAATATTTGAATGGATTGCAGATTCAACGTAGAAGCGAAGATATGGACTTTTAAGCTGTGATTAGTGAGATGGGTGGGTTAAACAGATGTCTTTACTTTGAAAATATACAGGTGTAGCAAGTTGATATTGTTAGTTTGATTTTAATTCTGTTTGCGTTTAAGCTCCCTGCAAGAGCTCATTGACAATGTGTTTCCCGGAGTTCAAAATCTGCCATCCATTCAGAATAACTGACTTTGTGACTAGTAATTTTCACCGATACTAATGAACAGACAGGAAAAATCAACAAACAAGTTCAAACGCTATATCAAGCTGAAGAAAGAACTAACAAGTCAGTAAACAGAGTGATTAATGATGAGGAATCAGTTCATTATCCAACTGAATTTCTTGACTCCATAACTGCTTCTGACCCCACCTGGCCCTCGATTTATTCACGTTCCGTCGGTCCCTAGCCGGCCAATGTCAGGTACTCGTTAAGGATGCACAAGTCCTACTCGAAATGCACAAACTTTACCTGACTTAGGCAAAATTTATGAGTCCCAACGTAGAATCTATAGAATAGTAAACGGCTGACTGCCCCGACAAATCTATTGAATGGGGTGACAAAATACCTAAGACAGAGGTGGTGAAGTAGGGCCTAGCAAATTTATTGAATGCGGTTACTAGATACCTAAAGCAGAGGTGAAGAAGACTCCCCCGACAAATCTATTGAATGGGGTGACAAAATACCTAAGACAGAGGTGGTGAAGTAGGGCCTAGCAAATTTATTGAATGCGGTTACTAGATACCTAAAGCAGAGGTGAAGAAGACTCCCCCGACAAATCTATTGAATGTGGTGACAGCATACCTAAAGCAGAGGTGACAAAGTAAGGTCCGGCAAATCTATAGCAAAATGACAAGGTTTTGGTAAATAAGCTAAACAAACTGGACACCCAGTATTATCATACTCTTCCCAAAGAAATAAGAATTTTTCAACAATATTGTGTGGTAATTCAGTATCGTATATGTAGTAGCATTTTATTATGTTCACTTTCAATTTTAGATTTTCCAAAATTTCATTAGTAGAATAACAAGACAAATATTTTTAACACAGCATCTGGGTCTTTCCATCAGATTTAATGTTTACTTGTAAGTTTTCCAATATTATCCAAGTAAATATTCTTTTGCAAATGTTTAACATTTTCGATATATATTGAAGCAACACCTTCTTTCCTAGCATAACCAAATGTCTTCAAGGATTGGATATAATCAACATCCATGATTATATTCGTAATCATCAGTGTTCATTATTTTACCAAAAATTAATAATATCACAATAATCATACTGATTATACAATGTAAACGCCTGTAAATTAGCATAATTTTTATTTCGAAACAGTGGGATCAAAATTATCAAAAAAAGGTTTTCATTTGAGATTCTCGTCATGGAATAACAATAAACACAAAAGAAAAGTGTCGGATATCCAAACAACACTAAGCAGTTTTGATAAATAATTGCAAATATATTTCATATATTCACCCAGGTAAGGACTGATGCAGTTGTATAATTTACATGTTATATCATTTATAATGAATTAAACAACCACAATAAAGAAATCTATATTAGATACAATGCTCTAAGGCCTTTCGTTACAACATCAGAGAGCTAAATGAACTAAACAAAAATTATAATAACAAGTTAACCTGGCTGATCCTGAAGGCTTCAATAATATATATTGGTTTAATGCGGTTGTTTAATTCATATATTATATCAAGAGTTATTGTTGATTATTAATCATTTATAATATAATGTACTTATATTATCCAATCAGAATAGTCTCTTTTACTGAGTGCCTATTGTTCCTAGTATTGGCACAATAAGCGTGCCATTTTAACAAAAATACAATCCATCTAACTAATAAAAACGAACTAGACACTTTCAAGTGACCATTCGCCTCTTGTCAAACAAATACCTAGAAGTAAGTTTGATAGGATGTAAGTCTCAAGCATACTGTGGCAATAAATCTTAACCTAACCTTATAAACTAAAGTATGAAATAATATAAACAATACTGCGTTAAAATAAATCATTTAATACGTTATTTGGATTCTTATTTCTCTCATTGTAGAGTTTCATGTTTTTAAAGTGACATTTTCATTTCATCACGACCGACAAGTACGGTTTGTTAACAATTTTTAAATCACATGTTCGGTGTTGTATTGTCTACAGATAACCTGAAAGCCGGTATCTGGAAACCGGTTGATTTTCAAAAAATATTTCTGCTTTACAAAATTTATGAAGTCCAAAATTTCATATATTAAGCTTTCTTAGATAAGGAGATAATGTTTGATGAAGGTAAAGACATCCACCTTGGGCACATCGTGGTTGCTCTGCGTTCCTTCGTTCCGAAGAAAGCATTGGTGGTCTCGTGATGTAGCCCAGGGACAGCTAAAAACATCTAAACTGGTCTTCTGAGGGTAACGACCAGTTTACCTTCTAGCGAAAGACCAAGATCTCAAGATCAATAAGCAAATTTTAAAGCGAATGGAATGTTTGAAAAATCAACAAACTATTACAAATGCAATAATAGCTTACATACAAATGACCTACTTTCCAATGTCACAGCCTAATTAAAAGTTTTTATTAGTCTTCACAAGACACTTCTTTCAAATAACTTGAACACTCGAGAATTCTATTAAAATTAGTATTTTTGAATTTTACGCATAAAAATGATCGAGCAACTACTTAAAAACTTATTATCCATTAAATTGTATAAAATAACCTAACTAATGAAAGGTTACTATTTCTTTGACAAATGAAAGTTAGTAATAAACGAATTGCCAGCATATTACAATCCAGATAATAGTAAATGATATTTATATAATGTTACAATAGTATAACATATATATCAGTAAATTTCTTCTGTCGACTACAAACTGCAGTAATGTAAAAATAGTTTAGTTAATCAAAATAACTAAAGAAATACTAGTTTATCATATTCAGTTAAAATCAACTAAATATCTTATTGAGGCTATTACAGGTGTAAATAACAAAAATACTCTGAATCTATAAAAGATAGGAGGCTCCAAAACAGTTTAAAATGTTGCCTAATCAATCAATCACAAGTGTTTATTCAACTATTCGGAATTACAAACATAAGACTGCTGGTTAATGGAATTGAATATAATACAACAAAGAAAGGAATTAAAGAAAATTAAAACCAAATTAACCTACCCAAAAATGTTATTAGTAACAACTCATGCCTTTCAGAGAGCAATAATTGATATAATGGTTTCCGTAAATATTATATGGCAATAATCAAATACTATTGAAATGAAAGTAACAGACAAAAAAAGAAACAAATTTATTAAATTATCTCCAAAGCAAGTATGTATTTTTTTTTTAAACCAATGCATAGTTCATGAATGTTATGAAATTTGCTCATAAATAATGTTGTCTAAGTCCAATTAATTAATCTTTCAAGAGGCACCAATACAAGGCCACTTCTCTGTATAAGAATAGACAAAAATTAGTTAAACCTCTGATTCGAGTTTACCTAACATTTAGGAAAAGTTACTTATATAAATGCTAGGTTTATCTAATACAGGTAACAGTTTATTTCGTATATTTTAATTATTCGTAAACCAAATTCACAGAAATGGTACATTGCACAACGTAAATGTCATACTTAATGACCCCAAATAAATAATAACTCCAGATGAATCATAAGTTCATGACGAAGTCATTGGTTAATGTTAATCAACTTATAAAATAGCTCTAGTTTTTGTGGTAAAATAGATAAACTCAGGTTTCTGTGATTAACTGAATTCATAAATAATATATCTATCCTCAATTTACATTTAGACTGAAATTTAGAATTTAAAAAAACTCTATTTTAAAGTCAGACCATTACAGACTGAATAATAACCAAATGCTGTTATCATAAGACAAGATAACAAAAATAAATACCTAAATGTTAGACAAGCATAGGTGAAGATAAAAAACATATTCAGATATTTATCCCTAACTCAAGACTCAAAGGTAGCCCTCAAAAATATCATAACATAAAGCGCAACATTAATTTGATTTAAGAAAAATAAACTCAAATACCCTTTAAAGATATTTATAGTGTTCAAAAACATTGGTGTACTTTCAAATTTCCATTAATATAATACTAAGTTAATACAGGAGAGACTAATAACTGCAAATAGAGATTATAAATCGACCCTGTGAGGACTATTGTAATCACAGTGTTCGTAATATTGGTACTCTTTTTACGGCTATTACTACACCATAAAAAGGGATATATCGGTAATTTATAAGAGGAACATAATTATTTGAAGAATGGGGAAAAATTAATTATTTACTATAATTCACTAAAATCAATTACATTAAACACCAAAAAAATCAACAAATTTTGATAAAATTAACTATTATATCACATCTAAATTGTGCTTAGTTTAATAACATATATCCCACACCTTTAAAATTATTCAATATTACATGAAAAAATAAATGACTAAGATATAACATAGAACAATCCACAAATTATATTTTACATAGGTCGCAGTGATTTTTTTAAGGCAAGGGAGGAATTAAAACATTTACGAAAGTATACGATAGTTATTTTGCTCATGGTTCTGGAATTTCATCAACATTACACTAAACAATACAATATATTTACAACAAAACTCTAAATATACCCATGTACACTTAATAAACCGCATAATCCCTTATTCTTAAGCATATTGATGAAACAGTGAAGTTATTTCATCAATATTTATGTCGGTAGAACGAACAAAAAAGGTATATATCGTAACATAATCACTGACATAGCTGAAATGTTTACATTTAATGCAATTTATATACAAACAAATTTTAAAACTTCTTTCTACGAGTCGTTAACAGTGTGAATAACAATTTCAGCGTCCTTTCATTGAGTTGCCCTTATAACTATACTTTGACAAAAAAAATATGTATCCTTTTCTCCTTTACAAAGAAAGTATATAACTTTAAATACCTGATAGATTGTGAGAACCAAAAGGAGAAGACTGATTTTCAGCCATTTTCCACCACTTACATATACAGGTTCAAAGTAAGGTTACAGTGACAATTGACGTCATTTTTATTTTTAAAATTTTATTTTAATAAAAGAAAATATAAAGTACTATTACAATGTTTAAATAATATAAATATTCTTAAAATATAAAATAAATATTTTTTTTATCTTAATGTATTTCTACTTTGTGTTACTAATCTAGTCTGCGCTAGTTGATAAGAAAAGGTTAATACTTCTTATCATTGTTATCACTTCATATGGTTGTCTGGTAGGAATTCCTTTCAGTCTCATCCACCCCCTACTTCTCACATCTCCCCACCAAGGTTATTCTATTATGTGTTGTACTACTTTCAATTTTAAATTAACTTCTAGTGGTACCATTTTAGAAAGCATTTATTTCTTCACCGACTTATTGCCTGGAACTCCTCCAGAACTGTTCCTCTTTACTTAGAAATTTAATTTTTATGAGGATGTCTTACAGAAGTTTATACTGATTTTAAAATAACTTATATCCTCTACCATGGAAGATATTTTTGTAGTTGAGGCAGTTCGAACACCAATAGGTAAAGTAATAGAATATAGCTATGTACTAGTAATATTCATAGATGTCTTTTTTTTTTCATTAATTAATTATTTTACTTCATTGCCAGCTCCCAACTGTTGAATTGTGATAATTTGTTCAGTTTTAATAAAATTATTTGGTATTATTTTAAACAGAATACATAATTGTAAAAGACTACATAAATGAATTTTGAAATATTTTAACATAGGATAGGTATTTTAAAGTTTATACTCGGTGTGTATATATTTTAATGGGTTTAGCGATTCCCGTACGACTTCAAAAATAAAACTTAAGTCCTTTGGAAAAAAAAGGATTGTTTTTACGTGCTTTACGTATTACTTCTAAATAGTGTTCTTTAAGGGACTATTGTTTTTCAGGAAGCTTCTGTGGTTCTTTGTCTTCGTTAAAAGCTCATGAACTTGGAATATTAGTTGTGCAAGAATGTCTGAAACGGTCAAACATACAAAAAGATTGCGTCAGCAGAGTTATAATGGGCCAGGTATGAAAACTATTTTTTTTTTTTTAGAAATTTGTTATTAAAATTTTATTGTTCTTTATATTATACTTAAAACAAAAACTTTCAATTCCTTCACATGTCCCAGTTAATTTATTTTTTACTATTGGCAATTTTATCTTATCAGTTCTTTGCTATTATCATTTGCAATACCTAAAAGTTGTTTTTTTTTTACTTTGTTCTACTTGTAGACATTAACTGCTGGGCAGGGTCAGAACCCGGCTAGACAAACTTCCGTTGGAGGAGGTCTTCCATACAGTGTTCCTGCCTTTACTGTCAATGAACTTTGTGGATCTGGTCTTAAGTAAGTTTTATTCAAATACCTAAACTAATTTGCCTGTTATTCCTGTCAATCATATGTTTTGTAGCAACAGCTACTTCTATTACTGGGTCATATCGTTAAACTAAGTTTCTAAGCTTAATTTTTATCTTAATAATAAGTAAATTACCATAGTTGTTCCCGGATGGGATTTTAAATTATTTTTACTTCATTGGGCTGCCCTCCTTTATTTAGTTTTTTATCTGTACACCAAAAACAACCAAAAGCAAAAAATTCCAAATAGAGTTGCAGTTAAAAATTAAGCAGTTCCACTTAGACAATGGAATTAACTATTCTCATGAAAACTTTGTCAATCACTTGAAAGCGTATGCAATTTTGCATGGACGTCAGTTTTAGGAAAATTTAAAGGATTCAACCAAACTTATGAATATTGTGTTGTGTTAATGATTATATCAGGAGTGTCCTTAAATTTTTTGACAGAAGTACTACAAATGGCAACATTACTCAGTAACTTTTCTATCTACTGCAATAAATGGTAGAATTCCAAAATATGGAATGATGGTTAATTGATAATGACGGATTTGTAGGAACTTTGAATTTTTAGTTGTCCATACTGGGTAACCAAAAATGTATGGAAACTTAAAGATAGGTTTCAAAAATATTCATTTCGATTGTAATATTTCCTTTAATTTGTTAGGTCACAGACAGGATTCCGGCACTTAAAAACTTAAAAAGCTAGTGAGTAAGAGAACTTAAGAAGAAACTTCAGACCACTCTACCGTGTTATAACGGAAGTGTTAACACTGGGGGTTCTCAACCTTTCTGGCCATTTGCCTTCTTTACTTACTAAAAAAAAAATTAATTGCCGTCCTTAATAAAAAATGTTACAAATTATTGCAAAAAAAATACTAAAACATTTTTTAAAATGTTTTATTCATGCCTGTTTAGTGAGATCCATGAGCCTGGTACTTCGCTGTCCCCTTTTATATTTGGCCTTAAATTTCTTAGTTGTCTAATATCTCCTCGAATGCATATATCCATTTTCTTTCTTTCTTTAGTCATAATTTTATTGAAGATCTGAATCCACATTCAACCGAATAAGAAGTTGGAAATTATTAAAATATTGGTTCCATTTTGGCTCATAGTTTTTGATATAGCTGTTTTGTTGTATTTGATAGCCATATCTCATTTATCCCGCCATTTTCAAACTTGTATTTGCATTCATCATTACATTTCAATTTAATAAATTCTTCTTGAAGATCTTTATCAACACTTTAAACATTACAGCCAAAAGGATCTATCATCCATGATTGAACTTGAAACGAAAACAAGTCTGAGAATCGACTGTTCAAGTTGTCTCTTAGTTTTAATAAATACTCTTCGTACTTTTGTTGAGCTGGTTTTGTGAATTCTTCGCTTACCGCATTTAACTCAGACATTTCTTAAAGTTTTTCTTCTGCATATTAATTCCGATCAAATGTAACTTTTCAGCAAAAGCTTTGAGTATACGTTTGCAATCTAAAAGCGTGCATAATTTTCCTTGAAGCTATAATGAAACCTCATTGCACGATAGAAAGAAAATATCACACCTATGACTACCGACTTTTTCTTCAAATTCGTTTTCTACTAGATTTTGTTTTAAAAAAAATAACAATTGCTTCAAATTACTCTACAAATCGTGCCAGACAATTTCCTTTTGAAAGCAAACGAACTTCTGTATGGAGTTTTTTAACCTTAAACTTGCTCTTGTTTAGTATTTAAATAAAATTGTCGAAAAAGTCGATCATATTTCCTGTTTGTCTTTATTTTATTAGTAGTTTCTATAACTATTCTTAATGATTCATGAAGATCAGGACTAATTGTTTTGGCAACCAAAGGGTGACGATGTTCTACAGTTTGAACTTCTAGGATTGATGGGCATAATTCTTTTATGTGGGCAATGAACCCTTTTTGCTTGTAAACCATAGATGGAGCACCATCTGTTGCGCAAGATAACACATGTTCTAGCGGAATTTGCTTATCGTCAAACCAGGATTTTGTAGATTGAAAAATTGATAATCCTGTCGTATCGGTTTCTAAAAGTTTTGCAACACAACTCTTCACAAATATTGCATTTGTCATCTATAAAGCGAACATATGCCATAAGAGTACATCTGCTGTCACTTACCGTTGTTGACTCATCAAGCTGAATCGAGAACTTGCTTGTCTTCAGTTTTGCAACCAATTGTTTTTGCACATCTAGAGACATTTCATCAATTCTCCTGCGGTTCAAGTCATTACTCAATGGAATTATTTTTAATGTGTTTGCAAGATCTTGCTTTAATAAGTTTTCATTAAAATTGCAAATGCAGGTTTAACACCTTTTCAGCAACTGTTTGTGTTAATTTCCACTTTTTGCAACTAATTGTGCAATTTCATATGATGCCGTTAAACCATCATCATTTGCCTGCAAACTTTTTTTTTTTAAATAAGATGACAGAGTATTTTGTTGATTGAAGTTTTTCTTTAATATTTTCAAAATATTATATTGGTTTGTTGGCTTTATCTGAATGTGTTCTTATAAAATGCTCATAAAGTCTCAATGGCTTTATAGATTCATTACAAAATGTGTTTTTACAAATAAAACACATAGGTAATATTTGATCATGCGGGCTTCTATAAAGCCGTTAGCCAAATAGTTCTCCATATATTGTCTACATTTCTTTTTTGATGTCATAATGAAGGGAAGATAACTTAGAAATCATAAAATTGCTCTAAGCACCGTATAAGTTGTGACTCGATAATAACTACAAAATTCCCATAAACACTACATGAACACCTCAAACGACTCCATTAGAATGATTAAAATTGGGAAATAGCTGGACCCTTGACGATAAAAAGACAAAGGGACCACCAGATAAGGTTAGATAACCGATACCTTTAGCCAAGAACAAGGGAAAAGTCGAAAGATAAGAAAACCTACTTGTTCTTTCAAAAACTGAACAAGCAAATAATACGTATTATTTAAGATGATTATTCTGGACTATTTTATTCTATTCAAATCAAATTTATTTTATTCAATGCACAAAAATAGATATAGCCTAATGAAATAATTTTTATTTTCTTGATATTCATAGACCCTCAATATCCATATTTCAGTTAAATGACTTACAAATTTTCTGCCTTCAGTTAAGAAATTGGCCCCGTTGAGAATCTCTGTATTGCCATATCAAAGACTGCTGAAGATGAAATACTCGTACAAATATTGTTAAAGAGCTTTGGTGAGTCCTCAGTCAAAGGAATGCTAAAAACAATGAATGAAGAAATCAGTACCATGAGAGAATGAGAACTTGAGAATTAATCGAAAGGACTGTTGACATGAATACAGTTTATTGTTCTCAGTGGGTTTTTGTTGTAAATGAAGACGATGAAGGACGAATGATTAAATTCAAGGCAAGATTAGTGGCTCAGGGGTTCAGTCAGATTACTGGGTTGGATTTTTACGACAAATACAATCCAGTCATTTAGATGAGATGCCTTAGAATCTTAATTACCCATACAGTGCAAAAGTAGTGAGAAATCCTTCAAGTAATTGATGGGGCTGAATACTTAAATAGTCCTATAAAGACATTGTCGGTATGAAACAACCATAATAAATGAAAAAAAAAAAGACTTATGTATGCAAGCTTGATAAGACTGTTCACTAATGAAAACAATCTGATTGAAACTGGATTCATTTCTTGCCTGAATGTCTAGTAGAGATTGCCTTGCAACAGTATGTGTCTGGTCCCTCTGTATGCTGCATTGGAAAGTAACTGTTGGAATACACTTTGTCTTCATGCTGGTAGTAGGGGGGTCTGTAAATGTTGGGAACTTAAGAAGGAGCTATCAATTAGGTTCAAAATAATAGATCTCAATAACACCAGATTTATTTTATCTGTGTGGGTGAACAAGTAGAATGGAGGAGTAATGATCGATGAAAACCAGTATGTACTTCAGTGCTTAAAGGTCGATGATATGACAGAATATTTTTGGCACTCTACTCCATAACTACCTCGTACAGAAAGCGGTGATATGATGAGTAGAGACATTGATAGTATATGCAGGGATATTGGACAGTGGAGAACGGGATACTGCTTATGCAGGATCAAGGCGGAGTCAATAGTGTGAGAATCCTGTTGAAGACGATTCGAAGGCCATTCTGCGAATGATGGATTATCTAACGAAGATAGAAAAGTATGGAATTCATAGAGGGCCAGGTTAACTCAGTGGTTAAAGTACTCGCCTCTGAGCTGGTAGTGTGGGGTTCGATTACCCACCTGGCCCTCGATTTATTCATTCGGGAAGTGAATAAATCTGAGTACGTCGTCCCTCGGAGAGGACTTTAAGTCGTCGGTTCCGAGCCTGTACGATTGAGGTACTCGTTAAAGATTTCTACTCGATATGCATTTAAGTTAGGCTAAATTTAGGACTCCCAATGTAGAAATCTGTAGAATCGCCGATCAAACAAAAAGCCGGTAAATAGCTGCGTTATCACCCGACAGGGATCGGTTAAACAATAAAAAAAAAATTAAATTTATTATTTCAAAGTGGATACCAAATTGAAGTATGCATGGACGCTGATTGGACTAGAAGCGACGGAATTTGTATATTGTTGATTTTTACTATATTGTTAGTAAGACGATTATTTACAAGACGAGGTAATGAAAATAGTATGTCCGAGGGGAGGCAGAACTTTCTTATATGCTCAAACTTATTATTTCCTTAGCATTATAAATCTGAAGTATACTTGTGTATTTGTCTTCATGGTGACCAAAAAAATGAAAGTGAAGAAATATAATACCGTTGTGGTTATTCATACTCTTTGCATATCAAAGAGATTGGAGAATAATTTATACAAAACTATTTAAGTATTAAATATTAAATCTATATAAGTTTTAATATTTAATATTAATAAGTTTTAATATTAAGTATTAAAACTATTTAACCGTATCAAATTATGATTATTATTCCATAATTTATATTAATAGTTGAAATAACTGTCTCCAAATAGAATAATAATAACTGGATTATATATGATTCGTAGATACATATGTGACTGGGCCTGCAAAATGAAGTGTTTAGTTCACTGTGATATACTATTCATATTATTTTATTCTAATATTCATCTTAAACATTTTTAAGATAAAGTAACCTCAGAGATGTAATAAAAGATAATAATGAGAGAGTATAAAGCCATTTTGATTTATAGGGTAACTAACGGGAAGTTCCCTATATTTTTATCAGTTATTTAAAAAATGCACTACTAGGTTAGTCAAAATATCTGTTTAATCAGTTCTGTATTTACTTAAATCTCAAATATCAATTTTCAGGCGCATTAGAATACCTACTATTACTTTTCATATATTTCTTATCTTTATAGCAGTGCAGTCTGTCATTATTTGGTATTTAATGAAATCAGAAAAGTTTAGTAAACTTTTTTTCTTTTTGAAAAACAAGGTTTACTTTTATAAAGTAAGCTAGGATAACTAACTAGTGATATCTTCGCTTGTCGAACTACAAGATGTTTTATGAGAACAATCCATTTTGTATCTTTCTCAGATTGAATCGAAAATAGAAATTTCAAAAGATGATCATAAATTGAGAATTCAGTAATTAATGGATAAACATATTAAATCTTCCTATCCCATCAACTTACATTAATGCTTAATATTGGAAAGTGAGCATTTCCTGCCTTCCCAAGTACTTTTCTTTACTCTCAATATTTCTTCTTAAACCTTTTTTATACTCTCGAATTTGACCAGGGCTCTCTTTTTCTTCCTTTATGGCTGACATTCGAGTTTGCTCTTTCATAGTGTATATCTGTTAATCATGCTTTAATTTTTGCTTCCATTACAAGTTGTATTTTGAATTTTACTCTGCATATTAGAAGTACAGTAATTTCATGAAACATTTTTATGTGGAAATTGTCTTTCATTTTTGCAAATTTGAAAAACTTTTATTTATAATTTTGAACTATAGTACATATATATGCTCTTTATTAAAAAATAATCATGGAAAATTATAAATAATTTACAAGAATTATTTATAAATTTAAATTCTACGCAGACAGGTAACATAATAATCATGCTACCTTAACAGGATTTGTTTAAAAAATGATCAGTTTACAATGTAAACAGATTACGATTCTTTGAACAGTTGTTTTCAAATGACCATTACAAAAGGAATTAATAATTCTAATCTCACAACTTTTAAATATTATGAATTATATACTATTCTTTATCATTCATTACCTTGAAAGCAAACGTAATAATCGTAAAATTGCCTGATTTATGCTATAGATAATTTGACAAATAATGCCATCTCACCAGGGTACCAATGGACATCTTCAGATGAACCCAAACCAACATTAAAAATATACCAGATTAAAGAAAAAAACATAAAACAACCTTTTACTCACCAATTCAGTATTTTTAAATCCAGTTGAGATATATTCTTGTTTTACGTATTCCTCCATCAAGTGGTCAATTCAGTCATCTTCAGCTCCACCTCTTGTAGTAATTAATTCATTATCCTCTTTTTGCTTAACTGTTTTTCTCAAATATCTTTGAGTTACAGAACAATCTTCTAGATCTTTTATAAGAGCTTTTGTTGGTTCCCACGATGTACAGTTAAAATATTTCAAAGTGTGTGTTTATAAAATTCTGACTCTGTTTATACTTTAAAAAAATTTGTGATTCTAGTTTTAACGCAATTGATTTACGAAAAAATCCGCTTCACACATGCGGATGAATAGGGTAAAGCAGTTAAAGTGTCATAAATTCAGATAGTAGGGCATATTTTGGTTCAATCCACCTTTTACATTTCATAATTGATTCCTTTAAAAGTCTATAACTTCTCCAGTAGTCATCAAGATCATCATTTAATTTGCCTTCTGCTGGAACTGAAGGAAAATGTACCACTAGTAGAATTATTCAAGGAAGAGACATATTATGGTTTTGTTGAACTACCTTTGGATCCAACACATCCAACTTTGTGATAACTCCGTTCTCAATGAAATAGAACCTTTTCTTCATTTGATTTAATAATTCAACTAATAGCTTATTAAACAATCTGTCTTAAATCTGTTAACCGAAGCCACATCTTGAAAAGAGCCATTGATGAACTGCGCCACAGCTTTGCCTGAAAGGTATAAATCATGGACACTTTTGTGATTATTTTCTCAAAATAAAGAAGTAGGGCTTCTTCTGAAATTGCAATCATTACAGCTCCGTGTTTTTGTAAGTTTAGGTATTTTTGTGATCAGGAGACTATTGCATATTTCATTAGAGCAAAATGGCTAATCTAATTAGATTAGAGCTTGCGGCTAATCTAAAAATAAGAGATTAAATTCATTACAAAAAGACTCTAAAAGTTAAGACAACACCGAAACAGCATGACTTACAAAAAGTTCGAAGGAGTGACACACACATCCCATAATGCATGCAAAAGAAACATCGTCTTTCAGAAATGTTTCGATACCATTTTTTGAGCTCATCATAGAGGTACCGTTGTCACTGCTAAACCTATTATGTTGTCGAGAGGAGAATCTCTTCCTTGGAGTAATGGCTTTACACTGTTATATAGTGCCAAGGCTGTCCTTTGGTGAATTCCCACCTTATATGATATTAGATGAGTGAAAAAAAGATTTTATTTTGACAAAAAGTTTTAACATAAATTTCCTTTCACAAACAATTGTCCAAAATTGCCCCAAAACAGTAATTTTCTTCTAACCTAGGTATATTTATACTTCAAATTAGGTACATTAATACTGTTCACAAAAAATGGATACATATTTCATTGTGTGGGTTCCAGTATTTTCATTGATATCAATAGGATATATTAATAGCCTAATAATTAATATTTAATCATCATATTGATATAATAACCTTTTTTTTCATCATATATAATAACCTTTTTAATCATCATATTGATCATCATAACCCATTCTGTGGAGCTCTAAATCAATGTTGTCCAGGTCTACTCTACTTATAAGCAACTGAAATGATTCCATTGCGATATTTAAATTAATTTCTGATTTCAGGAGTATTGGACTGGGATGGGAATCTATAAGATGTGGCAACTCAGATGTAGTGATTTGCGGAGGTCAGGAGTCCATGTCTCAGTCTCCTCACTGTATTCTCATGAGAGATTCGAAGAAAATGGGTGATATGAGTTTGACAGATACATTAATGTGGGATGGCCTGACAGATGCTTTTAATAGAGTACATATGGGAAACACAGGTAATTATCATTCCCTTTCTTAACACAGAGATGAATGAACTATTAGTAAGGCTCTCTGATGAGACGTCTCCCTCACGTCTTGATGTATTCTGGATTATTTTTTTTACAGTTTATCTGCTTGTCTAGCTGTAGAAATAAGCCCATAATAAGTTATAAATGAAACATGAAATATGACATTTTTCTTTTCTTTTAGCTGAAAATGTAGCGCATATCTATGGCATTACAAGGGAGGAACAAGATGCATTTGCTTTAAATTCACAGCAAAAAGTTGCATCTGCAGTTTCATCAGGAGCTTTTGATAAAGAAATTATAACAGTGACAATAAAAGCAGGGAATAAAGTAACATTAGTAGAGAAGGATGAATACCCGAGGCCTGATACTTCAATAGAAAAGCTCGCAAAGCTGAAGCCTGTTTTTAAAAAGGTAAATACTGCCTGGTGCTCATAATATCCATCTTTGAATAGAAAGCATAAAAAACTTTTTTTGCTCATCATTTCTGTTACTCTTCTCCCTTTTGGTGGAATTTTGACATATATAAAAGAAACTTATTTAGATATATGACTATATTTAGTAGTTAAGAATGTTATATACATTTTAAACGAGCTCACTTTTCCCCTATTGTTCAGTTAATTAAATATATATTGTAAAATTATCTTAATAATTTTGTTTTACACTATTTATAAATAAAACTTAAGATGTTGACAAGTAAAATATAGAAAGAACTAAAAAAAAAATTGTGATAGGTATCTTTGAGATCAATTTATTATGCTAGCCTGTTTTTTGCTAGAGAGAGAAAAATTAATATTGCATCATATTTAAAAACTTTAAGATGTTGTTGATAAGTAAAATATTTCTCAAAGGGGAAAGAACTAAAAAAAATTGTGATAGATATCTTTGAGATCAATTTATTATGCTAGCCTGTTCTTTCCTAGAGAAAGAAAAATTAATATTGCATCTTATTTACAGTGTTACTAATATAGGTAGTATTCTTGCAATACTGATGAGGGTAATGTTTTTAACTAATAATTTATTCAGAGAACTGAATGTTTTAGTTTTTCATAGAGACCTATACGGTCTTCGTTAATCTCATCAGGATAATGGAGTTTGCATTCAAGTTAGCGATCGTCCTTGGTCAGCGGATCCATCTTATATTGTACCTTAAAATATGTTCTTAATTCCTATCTTAATATTAATAGTGTTTTTTGGAGTGTGTGGAGTTTTTCTAACTTCTATATCGAAATAAGTTTTGTAAAGTGAGGTACGATACTGTATTTTTCTTGTTCACAGGATCAGTTGTTTTTAATCCACGTTGCCAAATTGTTCGGTACGAAATACCATAAATAAGTAGAAACAATAATCCCTTATTTTATCTTAATCAAATTCTTTAATAATAATAGGAGTCATTTTTGTAGCAACAATATAAGAAGAATAACAAAAGTTAAAAATACTTACATTTTTAAGGACCATCCAAAAATGTTTTGCAGGAAGGTGGAAGTGTGACGGCAGGAAATGCTTCAGGCATTAACGACGGTGCAGCAGCAGTACTTTTGATGTCTGCGTCAGCCGTTAGTAAACATTCTGTCAAACCTATGGTAAAAGTTCTTGGCTACTCTGAGGCAGGCCTAGACCCGATGACTATGGGCCTAGGTCCTATTCCAGCCATCAGAAGTCTTGTAAGCGTATACTTCCTATTTTGAGTTAAGATGTTTTATTTTTACATGATTTCGATGTTCAATAACAAAAATTCAGTATATAAAATTGGTCATGTGAAATGCAATTTCATAATGCATTTTTATTATCGATTCATTAAGTTCTACTTAACTTATTATTATATTAAATTATAACATTAAAAATATACATATTATCCATAATATGTGTTATTCAATACAGTATAAAAAGCTTTCACAGAAACATGGACCTTAAGCCTTAGAACGCTTTCATCATATTGATTGGACAGGAGCTAAATTTATTACCTATGAAAAATCAATGTTGTTAAGAAATATTATTGAATCGTCTCTAATTAAATTTAATAGATCAAATATTATAAACATTAGTAACGGTCTCTTCAAACTTGATACTTTCGTCACGAGGGCAATAGCCTCTTCAAAGAGGGTTGACAGCTAGCGGATAGTTTTTTACTTTTTCTTACTGTACTCCTTTGTTTCCCCAAACATCCCTTTCTGGACATTAGTCCTTTCCTGCACTTTCACCCTTTTAAAATACCACTCTTCCCTCCCACTCTTCTCAACTCCTCACCAGATGTTTTCTGCATCTAGTGTTCAGTTGGGTTTTTGACTCTGACGAAGACCGCTTGTTACGGTTGAAAGATCTTAGTCTTGTTTTCCCATTTCTTATTGTGGTTTGATCATTGGTTCAATACAGTATATATATATAATATCAATCAATGATCAAACCACAATATGAAATGAGAAAATTTGTTTTCTCCCCCCCCCCCCCCCCCCCCATTTTATATTGTGGTTTGATCATTGATTGCTATTTCACGTGTTTATGTGAAATCTTTTTATATATAGTATAGTATACAAGATTTCACGTAAACACGTGAAATAATCAGTGTTACGGTTGAAAGATCTTAGTCTTTTTTTCCCATTTCATATTGTTGTTTGCTCATTGATAGTATAGTATATGTGTAGTATAGTATGTGTATTATACTTATCAATATAAATTATTATTTTAGAATCAAGCCGTTTTTGGTTTTATTGTACCAATTGGAATGACAACAAAGTTTTACATTTTTTTTATCCTGGCTCAAAGAGAAATTTCATATAAACAAGCTTATAATATTTTTATTTTTTCATTTGCAGATCTAGAAAACATATGATAATAGGAGGAAATGAAACGTATTAATAATAAATCTGGAGTGGCCTACACTCAACTTTACTATAAGTAAATATAATATCAAACTCGTTGACAACAAGCTGTTTTTTTTTGTTTTATTTTAATTCCATTTGTGTCATGTAATGTGTCACTTGTTTACATTTGGCTATAATCATTTTATCCGCTATATGAAACTTGAAATCAATGATCAATCTAACATGCTATAACATTACTAAACTGATAGCTTGAATTTCATTGCAATCGTACAGCTGTCATACCTGTAATATTGTACATCTCATTGTTTAACTAAATTCAACTTCTTATTTTATGTTCTTTAATGATCTTCATAAATATGTATAGACAATTGTCCCTCACTTCCACAGTTTTTGATATCATTTAACAAAAGCTTTATCCTTTCCAAGGAGATTGGCTGTCATTCAGGTATAATGTGAATCATAGTTGTTAAGTAGACAAATTTCTATTAAATGTTGTACGTATGTTTTTAAGTTTCTCCTTTGAAGTTATAGTATTCTTAACGAATGTAGTACGCTTTTTGTAATGAGCTTTTTAAACAAAACTGTACACGAATGTCCTTGCCATACTTTAACTGTTTTCTTCTTGATTTATTTGCGAGTTCCACTGCTATGAAAGTTGAAGTATGTAGTGCTCGAGTCGGCAGGATATGTTTATGGTTCCAAACATGAAAGTCAAATTATTTACACATTTTCATTGATAATTTAAGGCCCGTCCGAATATCAGACAATTGAAATGAGAATACATTGAACCCTGGTGATTAGTTGTTGGTATTTTCGAAACCCCTTGTAAAATATTATATGTAGGACATTATTGTCCAATTTGTTTGTTAATTATTGTTAACGAGATTGTTTTAATATGTTTTGGTGTTTTCCTTTTTAGCTAGAAAAAGTTGGTTGGACCATAGAGAGTGTTGATTTATTTGAAATCAATGAAGCTTTTTCTGCTCAAGCAATAGCTGTCATCAGAGAGCTGAAAATTCCACTAGAGAAAATAAATGTTTGTGGTGGTGGAGTAGCCTTAGGACATCCTATCGGAGCATCAGGTATTATTTATTAGAATACTCCAGTTTGACGTCCATATATTTTATTGTATTTATTCATCTTTTAGATTACAACATTATAGTGTACTAAAATATATCCTACTTGTACTTATAAGTATATCCTACTTACAATTTGTTAAACAGACAAAACAATAATATCAAAGTCGTGTATTGATACAGTAATATCCACCTGCAAGAAGGGACGACTCCTTCACAACCAGTTCCAAAACTATTTGGCCAAATTCATCACAAATACACCACCAAAACTCTATAAGTCTCTGTCTTATATTCCTCACTTTTCCCTACTGTTTACCACTTGTCACCATAGTTTTACTACTTGACCAATACATGATTTCATGTATAACTTAGGGACTAATGTTGTTTAGAATTTATCAAAATTATCTTTCTAATTTTATATGTTAAAATGTATAAGCAATATTTATTAACACTAGTATAAGTTCTCAGTTTTAGTTGTAAGAATAATATTAAAAAATCAGTTTTGAACTAAAAATCTGATAGAAAATTAATATCCGATCTTGTTTTTACGCAATTTTCATTGTTATTTGTTAACTGAAAGAGTTAAAGTGTCAATGAAAAAATAGTGCGAAAAAATGTGATAAATGGGAGTTAAATGAACAAAGATTGAAGGAAAAGATATCGAACATAATTGCCAAAAAGACACAACATAGAGAAAACGTTAAATAGCTCGTGACGGTAAAATTGTATTGGCAGCTAAGAAAGTTCCAATATTCACATGTGCATTGAAACGTCACAATCACTGTGAATGGGTATTAGATGGTTATGTTTGTATATACCATAATAAATTAATCATCCAAAACTTTGGTATACATGTAATTAAGTAGGATTGATCCAAAGTTTAACAATTGGTAGTAAATGCGACAGGTAAAACTCAAACGACATTCTCCACATCCTTTTGTCTCCGCAAGATTTAGTGTATAAATTAATACCCTTCAAAAATTGAGTTGCACTTATTCATTATGCAACTTGAAATAGTTGTTCAGTTTATTCAAGAATACAGGGTTAAACTTGCTCAGTATTTCTTTTTTTGCTACTGCAAGTGAAGTATAGTAATAAATACAAATCCGATTTACAGAATCCCTTGAGTCAATTTTGAAGTTTCTTTAATAGTCTCCAAATGTTTCCAAAAGTTTGTGTACATGCTACAGTTGACACCTTTCATGTAACATTTTGATATTATACCCAAAAATAAGACATACAGAATATTACCTCACAGAAATCAACCTCATTGGCCTTGAGTGATGTTAGATACAGTTTTTTCTCCTATCTAGAGTACAGAGTTAAAATTTTGTAGTTATTAATGATGGGAATATGTATTATCTGAAAAAATTGTCACCATTTTTTGATAAATTAGAAGTTTATTTTTGTGCAAAAATATGAAAGTTTCAACTTATAATTGAATCAGAGAGCTTGTCAACATTATACTTAGTCGCACAGTGTGACGGATCATAATAAAATTTAACACAAAAAATAACTTCTTATAGCAAGATGGGCTGTGTATTTTTTTGACGTCTATATAGCTGTAAAAGAAGGGACATTCTAGTGCATTTTATGCAGTCATTAGTTAATGAATTAGATTAGATTAAAATAAAATAGATTTATGAAACTTTGAATGTGGCATCTATTTAAAATTAGTATTTTTTAAAAAAAAACTACTGCCAGTTTGAGCTATTAGCAGAGACCTTTAACGAGAAGAGAGGTTCTATTATTATATATTAAATATGGTTTGAACTCATTTATTTAAGAAATATTATTAAAATCGTGTCTATAATTATTCTTTATTATAGGGGGAAAAAATAAGATAAAAAATCGATATAACATTGATTTGTTGTTATGCTGGTGAGTGAATATTAATCTCATGTGTATTTTGTTGTTATTTAAAAAGTATTCGTTTTTGTACAGGTGCTCGAATTTTAGTTACTCTCGTTCATACTCTTTTGAGGACAGGGAAAAAGCGAGGTATTGCATCACTCTGTGTTGGAGGTGGTATGGGCATTGCAATGGCTGTTGAATCTTGCGAGTAAACTTGGTTATTCTACTGCCAAGTCGAAAACATAAGGGTAGAGGGTATTACATACTGTTTTAATCCAAATGGTTATAATGAAATATAAATTATAACCTACAGTTGCTTTACTATACCAAATAAATATTTTTACAAAATATGTGTATGTTGAGAGTTATTGACAATAATTTTGCTGTTTAGAAGACCATTTAAAAATATTTAATTGTAAGTACATAGCAGTGTATTACTATACTTAAGAGTATAAGCTATTAGTAAACGATTTATTTTAATAATAAAAATGCTACTTCATGTTAAAAAGTACTGATTCACAACGATAATTGTATTGTAGTTGTGCACTTATTATATATTCCACAGATATTTATGCTTCAAGTTGTATACACTAATATAGTTTTACTATATGATTCCATGTAAAATCATCACACGATTAATAAATAGTCAGAATTAAGCAACATAATAATTATCATGGCGACAATGACAATGACATATTTATATATATTAGAAACTTCTTCTATGTTTCTGTGCAGTGGAAAAGCTTTTCAAAAACAGTTACTCGACAATAACTTTTTAGTTATAGTTAATATTTTATCTTGCGGGTTATAGTTTCGCGTGGACGTGTGTATTGTTGATATTTGGTGCTTAAACACAACAAAGAAACCTAGGACCATTGATTAGGTTTTAAGTAGTAGGTTATTGTTGTTTATTGATTTTATATATATTTATTGTTATATATTAAAGTTTATATAGAAAAAATATCAGTTTTCTAGATATTGTTTATGCCTATTTAATAAATTATTCACAATATGTTTCAAATGTATTCCCTTTTCATGTACATTGATTACCCATCGTTTATAGATGTAACTTTATAATTTTAGCAAAAGAGTGGAAAAACATGTTTTTCCTTTTTAAATAAATAATTTAGTTTCGTAAACAGAGTACATACTTGATGTGGAAATACAAAATAACTTCAAACTATAGCATCGTTGTTATATTTTTCAATAACTATTTTTATTATAGTTATATTTAATATTACAGAGTGATTATAGTCACAATTATGACTGTAATCAAAATTAAATAATTATGTATAAGCCAATTGGTAATAAATAAATTCGGGACGTCCATTCCCTTTTGGTGGAATATTCTTTATGGAGAATCAGTAGTTAAAAGTGTACTGCAAGCATGTAAAAGAAATTCCACGATATTTTGACCTGAAATATTTTCGATGACTACTTAAAGGTTGTCACTCGTTTTGCTTGTTATTGATAGTTATGTGGAGTAGTAATTGTAAACCGTGAATAACAGGTTGCTGGTGACCCTAATGAGTTGTGTGGTTTAATACAATTAAGGCCAAGATTAAAGAAAATGTGCCTAGGTCCTTGATTTTTCACTGTTATGTTCATCCAATGGTGCTCCTCCTGTCAGCGAATTCTATGTCTGGGAGGAAAACTTCTTTTAAAGAGTAGAGGGATTAGGAAAATTTATTGATGAATTAAACAAGACTTCAATGAATCAACACCCCTTTACTGGATGCCATTGTCAAACTGCTTATACCAAATGAAGAATCTATAAAATTCAACTCAGACTTCTGACATTTACAAGTATAAACATTTACCAATTTGATCTGGGAGTTGTCTTCAATATGACTGAAAACGTCGTAATGGGACAATTACAATAATGTAACTATAATTATTCCACCTAGGAATAGGCTGTCCTGCACTCTTCAGAATGTTTTAAACAAAGTTATGGACATAAATTTTAATGTCCATGAACCCGGAATAAAATTGCAATTGCGGAACGCAAGATGCAGAAGTTAGCACTTTGTACGAAGGCTTGGAAAATGTATGTTCGATATGTAGCTAACAGATAGTGTCAGGTGTTAAGAGCAAAAAAAAGATTATTCTTGACAGTACAGGTGTTCAACCAGTAAGCCAAATTTGAACCTTCTGGTACTTTAGCCGGTTTTAGTTTCTTTTATTCTTCAAAATTTGAAAATATATTTACATTTAGATATTAGCAAGCTGAAGAGCTTGCAAAAATATCCCAAATTCTTTGATTTGACATGATCAAACCGTAGGTTAATATAGTGCAGCACTGTTATTCACAAAACAGAGACGGATGAATGTGAATCTCCGAGACAGGTAAATCACCTTTTGGCGTAGAAGCAGGCTGTTCCCGCTGTGGCAAAATTATTCTGGTTAATCATCACTATACCCTATAACAGGAACTATGCAGGGGTATTTCTATGGCCTAAAAATGGATCAAAATCTGAAATCCGATGATTCATTTATTTATTTTTAGTTATTTTTTTTATTTTAGGATCATATAATTAGTATACAGTAGTTGGCAAGTCTTAAGCTTCACTTAGCAGGTAGGGCCTTATAAAACACTAGTTGTTGGTTGTTCTGCGAAATGGAATGGGCTTTTGTTTGTCTTGAGGTCATTCTTATAATTGTGGGCGCAGAAAGTTATGAGAACACAAAGTGTCCTAAATGTGGCTTTGGCGGTACTTGTGTGGTAGAAAAAAAGAGCCGCCAATGCATCTGTATCATCAGCAAGGGAATTTATCAACAGTCACTTCCTTGTAATGAACTCGTCAATGCCTGCGCTTCTAATACGTGCAGTAACGGAGGCAAATGTGTTCCCACTTTTGGGTCCTTCTACTGCGAGTGTCCGGAAGGATTCCATGGAAAACGCTGCCATAAACGAGGTATTTTGATATTCATGAACTTACAATCTTTACAGATTACAATATTGTAATATCGTGATTGAAGGGAACGGTATACCAAGGAAACTATATTACAACTTACGAAGAGTTTAATCAAAACTTATGAAATTCACTTTTGTACGTGACGTCAAAATATCTTAGCATATTTGCATACATGTAAATTTTTAGAAATGTCTTTTTCTAAATAATTTTTTGATAAATATTTGCCATCTCATATTTGAGAGACTAGCTTACACTCTCCAAAAAATCTTTGTCCCGACTTTCGTCAATATTCGGTGGAACTACGTTGAGTTCACATTATGTCCTTATTTTTCCAGTAGTTCTTGTGTTGAATCATTTTTTACGGGCATACCCTGTATGTACATCTAAATTAACTAGATTAGCCGTTAGTGAAGTTTTAATAAATATGTACTTGTGGAAAGAATTCCACTCATAAATCTTCTTCGATTCTTTTATGTACCAACAAGAACCGTGTCATTACATCAGATGCCGCAAACCAACTAAATTTGAGCAAGACTAACTCTTAGATTAGTGACACCGTCTATCATTAACACATCAAGCAGTTTGGCTTACTCATGGTTAAAACGGGAGCGAATACTTATAAACTACACGTTCAACCCCCCAAAGCCTCTGTCATATGTCATATACTTTGGAAATTTTTCGATTTTCCTTTGTGACAGGCTGTTAATTTTGAATAATGAATTCGGTAAAAGTGCTGGTTTATTTGGTGAAATGCTTTACTTTCATTTCTGTGATACCTTAATTTTGATTAAATGACAGACCTAACAAAGGAGGAGTCAGTAGGACCTTCTGCAACACTACAAAGTGACTGAGGCTCTAGTCAGTTAAAATAGGATTGGATTGTAGGAGATTGACAAATATGAAATCAAGATGCTTATCAGGTTGATGCAGCAGAAAAAAATAGCATAAGCAGCATACAATGATGAAAATTCTAAAGTTGGAAAACAGGATAAGGTATATTATTCCAAGACCCAAAGTTTTTTTACCCTTTGATTCTACATTAGGGTATCGAGGGACTGCTATGCCCGATTTTTTTACATTTATTTGATCTAACTGTGACTAACGAGAGTACAGCTCAAATGTTTCTCACAAACCTGTCTATCAATATATAGATTCCTAGTTGCATTAGTTGTGCAATTTGTAATTGTGTGGTATTTACTCATTCTGAGGTAAAATGGATAAACAAACAAATGTCTCCACACAAATGAAGTAGGAGACTGCCACACATTTCATTTGTGTGGAGACTTTTGTTGTTTATCCATTTTACCTCAGAATATAGATTCCTGTCAAATTTTGCAGTCCAGCGAGTCTTGTTCTGGTAGTGAAAGAGAAAATATCTGTGTTTCTTTGAAACAGATATCCTGGTCCCTCGTTGACCTTGACAAACTAAGTGGGCCAACTTAGCTCCCAATATTGCTGACAATACCACCTTTAACGGATCTTTCATGTTTGATGTCATTTGTGTTTTGGTACAGTTCTGCGTAATTTTTTGTCTTCAAACTTTGCTAGAACGGTTAATATACTTTATAAACTTCTGAGGTAGATTATAAACACCAAATTAGAATAAAATTCGGAGACATTTGGAATCTTGAAAGTCCTTTATCATTTGACAACATTTTTGCGCACTTCACCAGAGATGGGTAGTTAAACTGACCAGGAGATGCACCGAATTAAGTAGTGGGATTGGAGCTGATCTCTTCCATCTTTATAAAGATGAGAGTAAAAGACAAATACCTTCCGTATCCAAGATCCTGACTCCATCCTTGAGGAATTACAGCCAAATTCAGAAGGAAGCGTTGAATAGAGGAAATTTAATCAGTTTCTGTACAGACGTAAATTTATCGTAGTGAGCGACCATAAACCGTTATTGGCTGTATTTGCACCAACAAGACGTACTGCTTCCCTCCCAGCAAGGTAAACCGACACTCTCGCTGGAAACTCCTAATGAACCAGTTTTATGACAAGATCGCATTCAGTAAAACCACAAATTACGTAAATAAAGATGAATGGAGTAGTCTTCCTGCTCAATAAGATAACCAATTCAACGAGAATCAATTATGAAATTAAGTTTAATCAAAACGATCTGTGATTGAGTGACGTCGGCAGACAAATCTTCTCTTTAACATGATTCTGGTAAAGATCCGGTTCTTTCTCTCGTCTTGTAGTTTACACAGGCAATTTGGCACTAGATAAATCCAATAAAGGAAGTAACTTGCAAAGTTTTCGACAACGTTTAGATCTTCTATTAATCTGTAACAGTTGCCTATTAATGGGAAGTCGAGTGGTAGTTCAAAAGAATGTATGACGTAAAGTGTTGAATGCCTCAGCGGGAAAGTCGGTTTGCTACAAGAGGAGGAGTTCCTTTTAACTTGTGCCGAAATGTTGAGCAACAAGGGCCAGGCATTCATCATAATGGGACTCCTAGCTGGTGATCCAGGAATTTTTACTCCTGCAGACAAAGCACAAAGATAATTTATGGACAAAAAGTCAAAACCACCGAATACAGGAGACAAAACCACATCGATTCCTACTCCAGAATAGGGTTTTCAAAACCTAAGACGTTTCAAGAAGATTTCGACAATTTTATGCAGGTGTCGTCATCCACATTTAGTCGTTAGCCTCAGACTTGGTTTAAAATTGCCCTATATTACTTGTTTCCTGTTCATAAACATTCACAGCTGGAGACAGTAATATTATGTGCCTAAATGCAAGAAAGTACCTGAGGATTAATAGAGTATTTTATTTACAAGGAATCTCAAGTATTTTATTTTATCCGGGTTTACCCACAGCGCCAGTTAAAAAACGAACTACTTAAGATATTAATATAGCTTTCATCCGAATTTAAGTGATTCAGTGATTTGCATAGCACAACTTAAGTGATTCAGTAAAAAAGCTAATTGGTATCAAAGCCAATAAAGGTATGAATATCTGGATGTTTTTGGATGTAGGCTTAAAGTCAAAGATGCAGGTAGTAAAGATTGGGTCTAGAACACTACCCTGAGGTACCTCAGTTCTTCTACCCTATTCTTCGTTCTTCATTGTTCCTATTAAAAGAATTCATATTCTAATTCCAATTGTTCTAAAACGAGCCAATTATACATTCATTGTAATTAGTAAAATATAATACTTTTTTTTTTAAATTGATTGTTCCTTATTTCTACTATTTGATTTAATTACATGAAATTTTACTATGCATTTCTACGAAATGTATATTTTTTTTTTACTATGGAATTAGAGATGATATTATAAGTCTGCGGGGTCCGAAAACAATGAATAAATGTTTATGTAATTCTATTTTAGGTAAACAGGATAACTTTGTGAAAAATCCCAGCGTTTACTTTTTAATAAATCATCCATTAGATGAAGCAAAGTACTTTTATATAATGATGGAATCACCAGGAAAAGATTTGAAGATTACTTTAGACGATAAAGATAATGGATTTCACATATATGACGAAAGTCACATTAGAAAAATGAATGTGCGGAAAATATGTGAAGACAAAAAGAATGGCAAAGTAGACAGAAGTGCCTGCAGCCGATTACCTACAGGTACTTACATTTAGTCTATACCACATATAAATGTTTAAAGAAAATGTAATAACTTGTTGAAATTTACGTTATGTGTATGTAGAAAAAAATATTCACTGTTTTGGCTTACTATTATTATTGATATGAGGACAAGAGTCATTACGGATTCGTGGGTCAAATTATCCTATTTTGCTAACTATTCTTCGTATTCATGTAACTACTATTGATTTTAAGGTCTTTAATGAATTTTGTAATTTTTCTTGTAATTTTATTTATTTTTTGTTATTTTTATTCATTCATTGTAGAAAACACATGATTTCGATTAAACTCTATTTGATTTAGGATCTTTACTTGAGGTTTAATCTTTATTGATAGGACGTGATGGACACAGAAATTTACCTTTAGGTTCAAAAGTTAAATAAATTGACTTCTAATACTGATAAGTCACTGGAGAATAGTTAAAGTTCGAGGTTTGAGAACTTTTAAGATATTTATGTATGTATTGATACATATATTAAGCAAAAACCAATAACATACATATAGTCATGAAGATTATAACAGAATCAAATAGATTAAGCTGAAAGATAGGTAGACAGACAGATAGATACATAGATAGAGAGAGAGAGAGAGAGAGAGAGAGAGAGAGAGAGAGAGAGAGAGAGAAAGAGAGAGAGTGAGAGATCAAAAAAATATTTGTTTACCAAATAATATTGGCACTACACTGATACATAAGTGATACATAAATATCACTTCTTCAATTATACAATAACCTTAGAGTTTCATGTATTGCCTTATTGTGAATATCTGATGAACTCAAAATATTGGACAAGTAATTTACGATGACTATTAAGTTCCATCTGGAGGAACAAATAACATTGTCCTAGAACACAGAGATTCCAATTTTTTCATAACTGATAAAGTTGTTATAGCCACATTAAAACAAATTATTCATTAAATTTCTTATCTATGGCTGGATAATAGTTTACCGCAGATTTCGCTAATAGTTCTACATGATAACATTCAAATAAAAGAAAAAACATTACCGACTTTGATATTATATTTACTGGTAATATAATTTGAAAGGTTTTCAATGGGGTTGAAATTCACCTCTAGGGGAGGATTTTGGGTTTTTAGTGGCTGAATTGTGACCATGGTAAGTTTACAGAGTGAGGAAATTATAATAGCTTTTTAATTATAAATTTAAAAAAATAACTATTTTGGTTGAATTAATATTTTATATATTCATCAATAATTATAATTAGAATTTAATTTGTAAAATTCTATTATAAACATAATGAATGTAAAGTGTTAAAAGTGTATATAATACCTTGAAAAGTAGAAGAGGTGGAGGGAATGAATGGCATTGTGGGAAATGGCGAGAGGGGTGAATGGGGCCAGGCTGAGAACCCCTTTAGATGATTTTTCACTTTATGCTGATTCATTTTGTTCCCTCTATAAATTATTTTGACATTTGTACAGATGTACATGTTTTGAGGTCTACTGAATTCGTTTTTGATTATGTTTTTTGCCTGTGTCTACTGAGTGTTAATCAATAGTTTTAAGACACATTATATATATAAAATGAAGTCGAATCGTTTATGAAATCTTAATAATATTTGACAGGCATATAGTTTTAGCCTGTGGCAAACACTCTTGTTTTAGGCTAATACTGAAACATGTAAACGTTTCTTTATTGTACTTTATACTGAAACAGGGAGCTCATTTGATTTCCATACAACTTAAATGTATTAAATATTGTCTGAATATTAATATTGCATGATATAAATCATATTGTAATTTTAATACTGGAAAAGAAAATTAAATGCTAATAAAAAAATATCACATGCCACTTGTAATAATTTGTTTCAATAGTAACACATTTCAAAACACAACTCCAGTCAACAGTACGATAGATGAATGATCAAGTCTTTTTTTTTAATGGAAACCCTTTCTAAACAGCACTGTATTAGAAACAACACTGTGTCAATGGTTCATTTTTACTTCATGTATAATATAGATATCTTGAAAAAATTCACATTGCAGGTTGACTTATTTATTCGTTTAGAAGTCCTCTGTGTCTACTAAAGATATTTTTTCGTTGTGGAATGGGTGTCTTGGGAGAATATTTTTTAAAAGTTTGTAAACTCAACAGTTCACACTGATTAATAGATGATTTTTTGACATAATATCCAACATTTTTCGGCAATAATGTCTCAGATTAAATATGTAATTTATTATTATCTCTTAAATTATCAGTTCTATAAAACTGAAATGTTGTAGGTGTTTCAAATTTAATAATGATATTAATAGATAAAAGTTTCAGAACGGAATGTCATTTTCACGTAATTATGTAAAACTTTTGGCTTCTAGTTGAATGTGAAAACTTGTGAACACTTTCACTGGTTATACCGTTTAATGAATGATAATCAAATTAATCGTAGAAAGAAGTTACAGAAGAATGAGTTATTAAGTTAATGGGAAAAATTTAAAGAAAAAGACATTACACTACATCTTGCAAAATCAGAAAAAATATATTTTTTTTAAACTATTGCAACTACATATCCAAATTTTGTATGCAGTATTTACCAATTACTAGTACGTTCCAAAAAAAAACCATTAATTTCTTACTGTAGTAAATATAGTCTGAGAAACGTGAAACTCAACTTGGAAAAAAATCTCTGCCAGTCTTATATATTGGATTTGTTTATATTAAGTTTGAGTGAAAGTTTACGATGGAGTTAAACACATTTATTATCATGTATACGTTTGGTATCATTATTATAGATCAATATATATTTATAAAAAAGTTGTTCATTTCTTATGAGCACTTAATTTAATGTATAAAAAGTGGTTGGTATTTGAAACCATTAGTCTGATATTATGTAGATATTTGAAACCATTAGTCTGATATTATGTATTACAATGCTACAATGTAAGGCATTAGTTCATTGGACAGGGTCATTATGTTACATTAACATTCCTTTACTGAACTGACTTGGTGAAATAATTGTAGAATAATTATAACTTGGAGTGATTTTTGTAGTCACACGTTATATTTCCTAATCCAATACAGTTAAAGGATGTTTTTTTTTTCTTATTATCATAAACGTACTTATTTGTACTCATTAGTGATGAAAAAAGTTTTTATTTTTTTTTTTTGCGGATTAGCAGGTTATTAGGTCCCATGAATTAATTTTTCTTGATGGCTGTCTGAATGTGACTTTACTTCTAGTATAGTTGAGTTTTAGAGTTGAGTTTAAACCATTCAAAGTTGTTTTTAGTTTTTATTGGTATTAAAACAATTTATTTTTCCTAACAGCGTGAATGCATATTTGGATGTAAAAAAAATTATTATTCCTCAAAAGTTCTATACGTTAATAGGTTGCTAGCTTTTCTAGAAAAAATAAAACCTACTTCGAACTCATTATTCTTCCTAAAAGATTTTATGGTGGCACATAAAGCACGATCATAATGATCCTGAGAGAACTTTTCCTTATGGTCATAACAATACCTGTCGTTTCCCATATTCCCGAATCTGTTTGTCTGACTTTATTAAAATGGTCTCCCGGGAACGTTAATTTTATTTGGATTTTGACCTTGTGGTGGCTACATGATCGCTAACCGTTCTTGATAGTCACGTTAAATTAGCTTAAGAGCCATGTTCATGGAATCACTAATGCATTATAGGAAATAAACTTGTTTTTAATATCAAAGAACTTGTTACTAACGTGTTTCGTACGTTAAGATTTTACTTAGTTAAGAGACTATACTCGTACAGGATAAGATTGTCATGTTTTACAATGTTAAAGTGATGATTTTAATAAAATTTGTTTCTGTTTTTGATACATCATTTTTAGGTGATGTGCCTACGATAAAAGTACGTCTCATATACAGTAAGACATTATCTCCCAAGAACCCAATAAAAACTAAAGCACCACAGTCAGTTATGGATCAAAAAATAGTGATGACAGTGGGTAGATGGGAAGACGTCAGTCTCAAGATAGAGAACAATGGAGAGGAGGAGTTCACTGAGACCTACCGTGTCTACACCACCTATGGGCAGTACTATAAGACCTACTGCCTCTCAAATGCCATCATTAGTGATTGGTGAGTACCCTACTCAGAGTTATACCAGGGAAGAGAGCGCATTTCTTAAAACTGGAGTCTTTTCAATCTATTTATGCATTTCACTAGTTTTTGTAACATTTTTAATATTCCAGTTCATGTGAATTCAGGAAGTGGGAGCCAGTGGATTGAGTGCTCACCTTGGGACTGGTTGAATCCGCGTTTTATTCTCTGGCCTCAAGTTATTTACGCGGGAGATGAAAAAATCTGAGTACGCCGTCTCTCAGAGTGGAAGTTCAACCGATAGTCCCGAGCCTGTACGATGTACGTACGATTTATGATGTTAGGTACTCTTTAAAGATCTCTACTCTAAATATAATTGAGTTAGAGAAAATGTATGACTCTCACTTTAGAATAGGAGGCCAGGCTAGCTCAGTTGTTCCATGCTCGTCTCTGAACTGATAGGACCGGGGTTCGATCCCCACCTGGTCCTCGATGTATTCATGCGGTAGCTGAATAAATCTGAGAGCGTCGTCCCTCGGAGAAGGACGTTAAACCTTCGGTCCCGAGCCTATACGATGTCAGGTACTCGTTGAAGATCCCTACTCTAAATACACTTGAGTTAGGCAAAATTTAGGACTCTCACTATAGAATAAATCTTCATTGTGTGGTATCACAAAGGACCAATGCAAGGTCTACGTGTGTTCTCTTGTGGGACTGCCACTGCAACCTAACCTAACTTAACCTTACTGTAATGGGAGCAAATAATAATGAACCCCACTTTCAACTCCCACAACAACTCGAAAAGCTGAAAGTCTATAAGTGTTGTATTAAAAAAACAAACAACATGAATAGCTTAAGTAAGTCTATTTATTATACTCGAAATTATTTTGACATTCAGGAATTTGAATATATAACAAACCCATACTAGCAACTAATGCCAGTTAAACCGAAATTATTTGAAAGTTATTTTCATTGATCAGGTATGTTTGAGAAATAATGAGGTCCAGGAGTCAGGCATATTTAATTACTGTAAAGCTAACATTAAACGAAGTATGGATTTAAATTCTTCATTCTCAGTTATATCTACTCTATTTAATTATTCTTTCTATATTGAATATATTTTTAATTCAACATATATTTTATAAAACCCAACAGCTATATTCTGTTTCACAATAAAAAGGGACTGGTAAAACGACCAGCGTTGCTAGTTTCTTTTACAACAACAAACACCAGTAAAAATGTAAAGTTATTGTATAATCCTTCATTATTATAAAAAAATGAATTCTTGACTTTGATATTAAATCTGTGAGGATATTTCCAGGGTTGAATTTGATATTCATTAAAAGTGGGTTGGTTACTGAATGTTGATCTCTATGAAGTTACCAGCTTTAAAGCTCGGGATTTTCTGGACATTAGGTTAGGTTGCAGCGGTCATCCCAGAAGAGAATTATCATAGGACATAATCTGGTTCATTGTGATATAACAAAAGAAAATAGAGCTGTTCTCCTTCTTGTGTAGTAGTCTTGACCCATCACTAGCGATCAATAAATTTGATCAATAAATTTAGCTTCCTGATACCCAAATTCTCTTCTGGGTAAAGAGGAATACTTCAATCTTTTCCTCATTTAGGTTAAGTCTATTTTCAGAGCACTAAGTGTTCAGCTCTAGATAAATTGTTCTTCATATGATCTGAGAAAGTATCTAGAAAATTACCTGACAAATTACAATAGTAAATTCTTTATATTCAAGCGACTTCTCAATCCTGTATACAATGGTATGAAGCGCAGTTTCGAAAGAATTACCTTTTCTTTACGTATG
Source organism: Hermatobates lingyangjiaoensis (assembly GCA_026182355.1). Lineage (NCBI taxonomy): Eukaryota > Metazoa > Arthropoda > Insecta > Hemiptera > Hermatobatidae > Hermatobates > Hermatobates lingyangjiaoensis. The sequence continues at coordinate 4,087,333 of JAPFBL010000329.1, forward strand.
CTGAGAGTCGGATCATTCTGTTACGTTGAGATTATCCGAATATCTACCTCTATTAGTCTCTACAAAATCTTCAGAAGGAGAAGCTTCAAACTTATTGGTCTGGAGTCCTTCACGCCAGAGTAACTAGGATTTTCCTAAGACGGTTATCCTCTGAGGCAGCTCCTCTGTCGGTGACGAGACCAGATAGAGAAGGCTCATTTTTTTCATGAGCAATATAACCTGCTACTAACCAGATCGTCTGGTCTAGGAGCTCTACTGCAACAGTATTTGTGTCAAGATCACAAGATTAAGATATTTTAAACGAATTATAGATGTTTCTAATCAATATACAAGGTCTGGACTTAAAAGTGACTCAGATGGAAGATCAGTCGTTTTCTCCTTTAGTATCCCGTTTTTACACCTTCAAACTGATCACCCCTTTGAAGGGAATCCTTATAAGCTTCACTCACTCTTACCATCTTCCAGTTTGAGAGGGTAGAATAGGATTACAACTCAAAAAGTAACCCTTAACTCACTCTTTGGATTTGTCTAGGATCTGAAGGCTCGGCTGGGGCTTAGGTTCGAGTTATAGGTCGGCTAGGAATTGCTCTCTTACCTTCCTTACTTCCAGTTTCAAGCCAGGCTAAACCTCATCTATCTTTGACCTTGCCAATTTTAAAAAGTCTTCAGATTTTTAACCCACACGTGGCATAACCTTAACGTAACCTCGGTACTCTCCTGCATCCATACAATTTGCAGTTCCTGGGTTCACCGTCAGGATTATATCGTAAACGCTGAAAATGGTAATATATGCCTTCTTCCATATCCTTTCAGGAAATGCTCCATCCAGTTGACTGCGACCTAGACATGCAGCCCTTGACCAATTCGCAAAAAGAGTGAGTTAAGGGTTACTTAGTAAAAGGACCTTTCCAGTGTTTCTTTACATCCTACTGAGGCTTCTCCCCCAGCTACGATCTCTCTTCACTACATTACGACCCAGGTTCTCTCTCCATCCTCGAGAATTTTTTTGGTCTAGCTTAGCAACTGCTTATTTTTATTCTGTGATCTCCTTTTCAGGTAGCTCCCCTTCCTTTATCTCTTTCAGCACTCGAAAGCGCTTTTCGTGTCCTTGTAAACCTTACAGGGAAGGAGAAATATTCTCTTTTGGATTTCGTGGATCTAGTAACCCAGAATCCTGCTTCCTCTGTTTTCTACCTTTTTGGAGTTAGGACCATCCTTCTCAGGGATCACATGTCTTTTGCCTTCTATGGGCTTTTCAACAACGCCCTTATTACAAGATTTTGTAAGTTTTATTTTTCTGATTCCGTACCGTTCTTGAAAGTTATTGAGTATTTGTATTTGAAATTTGATTTAAACTGGTTTAGCCGTTAGGAATATGGACAGAAAACTAACACATCATTTTATGAATACATTTAACATTTAACGTTACTTCTAAATATCAAATATAACATTCAAAAAGACTTTACAGCTCTCAGAAATCTGAGGAACCAACAATGTATTACTTAAATGAAAAAATCTTACTCAAATCGACCAAGAGGATGTTCTATCCCCAACTAATTTGTTCCCTCCCTGAAGGAAAAATCGGTGAATGGAAAATTTCAAAAGGTAACAGTCATGAGCATCCTTTTGTTTTTTTATTCTAAAAGTAATGAATTTGTGATTTTTTGTTATCGTGTAATAAATTGATGTCAGGTTTAATTTATGTTAAAATTCTTATTACTAATGACATTTACATCCAAATATATTATAAATGTTAAAATAAAAAATATAAGCTTTGCTAACATTGACTTAGTGTAATTTATTTTGAAAATATTGTTCTTCTTAAAGATATCAAGATGTCATTGTAGCTAATGAAATGGATAAAGGAAAAATAAAACAAAGGAAGCCACTTAAAAAAGTTATCCAAGAATTCGATAGAACATTGCCATAGATTTTAATAATATGTTTTTAAGATAGTCAATAAAAAGTAAGAGTAAAAATAAAAACCAATACTCAATTGGTGGCCAAAGAGTTTGATATTGTAATAAAGTTGTATGTAGGCAGAAAAAGAGGGTTGACACAAAAAAAGAAAAAAAGAGAGCCTCTATAAATAATCATATAAATACAATTTTGATAAAATTGTATCAACACTGATTGCTCTTTTTACAACAAGATTCTCATTATTTCAATTTTTTTTTAAAAAAATATTTTTTTTTGATAATTTCAAAAAATCTTTAAGGAGGAGGGGGGGGGGGGTGATGAGCTACCATTAGACATGGTAGAAAAGTTTAAAACATGAAAAATATTGTATGTAAACTAAAATAAACAAAATAATATAATCAATCATTATTTGGATTGATTCTTCAAGAGTTTGATCTTATACTGAATTAGAATTGAGTATAAATAATTCTAGATTTGTTTATCTTTATTATTACAGTCACAAACCCAGAAATTGCATACTCAAGTCACGGAGAAGAATGTACTATACGAGCAGGGAAATTTGGTTTAGGAACATTCTATGTTGAATTTATGTTTGGTCATGTGGAGGGGACAAAAGATGATGAACAAATTCCTGCTCATTACAATGTAGCCAAGGTATTGTTGGACATTCATATTTTTTTTTGTAAGAGATTCATTTTCTTTTATGATAAGTGAAGTATGCTATTCATAAAAAAACTGATCTATTTCAGCTTTCGGACAGGTTATTATATTTGCAGATCATAATTTTTATAATTTCTCAAACATATTTAATGCCACCTCCATCAAATAGAGTAGAAAGCAAGGAAGTAAAATATAATGATTACATGATTATAAATAATTAACTACCTTCACTGGGGTACGAATTCCTTAATAAAACCCGGACTAAATGAGTTTCGAGGCTGTAATTTGGTGTTATATGTCAAATTTGAATCATTTTTGTAAGATAAAGCTGGCTTCAAATATGTAACAAAAAATCTGGAGTGGCCAACACTCAACTTTACTATAAGAAAACATAATATCATGCTTCTTGGATATATAACATGTAATCTTCTGTTTATGTGTCGTATAAATGTCTAAATGAGAGGAAATCTTTATTAGTTCATTCCTGGAAGTAGTACAGACAGTGATTGATCAACTTATCAATAAATATGTTTATTTTTATATATCACACCACTGATTCATATAATACCATAGGTATAACTACAGCAGTAATAACATTTTTGAAAAGCGAAAGTGTAGATTTCGTGTTACGAAATAATCTCTTACAGGAGGAAGTGACTTGTTCCAATATCCAGTGGATCTCTTACATAGTTTACTCGACCTCCTTGTACATTCAATATTTAAGACAATTTTTTTCATTTTAAACTTTATAATATTTCTATTTCGTAAAAAATGACAGTAATTTCTAAAAAAATATCGTTTTAAGATCATTTTTAATTAAAGATGTAAGATAATTACATTTATTATTTTTCAGAGAATATTTTTAATTTTTAATTACGCTTTACATTTTTGTTCTTATATAGAATTATTGTAGTGGGAATTTTATGGCTTCCTTTTATTTAGTAAAAATCACTTTTCTTTCTATTTGTCAAAAATCATATATACCAATTTACTCTGAGCGAGTGTTAACTTTTTCCTGCTTGTTGTACTCTGTTATAAGGTTGCTGTGAATACAGTAAGATATATAACACATCTTGCTGTATTTTTATAACAGCAAGGTATTTTATATCTTGCCCACCATACTCATTCACCTGGGTGAGTTAATAATAATTATAAGTTAATTATAATAATTCAATTCTTGAATCCCTTCAAATCATCCCAATTCATCAATTTGGCTTCCGCTCAGGGCACAGCAGTCTCCAACAGTACCATGGAGTAGTGGATGAAATCTCTTATGCCTGGGAGCAAAGTCAATATTGCGTTGGCGCATTTTTAGATGTGCAGCAAGTATTCGATCGTGTTTGGTATCAAGGTTTGCTGATGAAACTAAAAAGTTTCCTTCTCTTCCCCTACTACCAATTCTGAAATTCTACCTTGTTAACAGACATTCACTAGTATATATAGGCACTGCTCTATCCCAGATCTTCCCTGTCCCAGCTGGAGTACCTCAAGGTTTCATACGTGATCCAGTTCTATTCAACATTTGCACCTATGAAATTCCTCTACACCCTCAAACCCTTCTTTATACTTTTGCTTATGATACAGCAATCTTATCCCGAAATCTTGACCCCCAATATCCTCCAAGAACACTTACATAACATTGAAACCTGGCTGAAAAAGTGGCACTTATATATTAATGTAAATAAAAGTACTCATGAAACTTTTACGTTAAAAAAGCACTAAATTTCAATATCGCTATGATTAGCGCTCTCCTTCCAACTGTAGATGTTGTCAGATACTTAGGGCTTATCATTGACAAACGGCTATCATGGAATCTTCATACCAAGTCTTTGATATACATGATTAAAGAATAAAACTGGTTCAACTTTTCACTTCATTTCTTGATTATAGTAGATTAAAGTAGAAAAGACAACCTAAAACGGTGATTCTAATTACTGTACAGAGTAGTCGGGAAACACTCAAAATTGACGCTCCATAACGAAGTGATGTTATACAAAACCTTACTGAGACTGATCTGGACTTATGGACTTGAACTATGGGGTTGTGCAAAACCTTCAAAGTTCATAAAATACAGTCATTACAATACAAAAACCTTCGTACTATCACTGATACTCCTTATTATGACACAAAGTACACTCTTCTTAGAGACCTAAGTATTCCACTTCTTTAAATTACCATCTCTGATCGTTATAACGCGTTTCACATCTAACTTTCCGCACATCCAAATCCATTTTTACAAAAATCATGCTTCTTCCTCACATTCCCAGAATCCCCTAAAAGGACTCAAGAGAAGATGGTTGAGGGATCTACTGCTACCTTATTCTACTACAATCAAGAAATAAAGTGAAAAGTTGAACCAGTTTCATTCTTTACTCACGTATATCAAAGCCATTTGTGTTACTCTTACTTCATATACTTGTTACGCAAAATATTCATACTCATATGTTTCTAAATAAAGATTTAAAAAATACCTCCAGGATTTTTTATAACAATATACAATTAATCCTACAACCATTAACAGGTTTAACTGTAAGCTCTGCTTTCTTGGCATTAACAAACATTATAGTGATACATAATATTATTAGCCCAAAAACAAGTGTTGCTAGTAACAACTTAAGAAGATATATCATCTTACCTCGTAAATTTCCTTTCCCACTCTACAAATTTCCCTATTTAAAAAATGTATTTCTTTCACTTTTAATTGTTTACTGTTTCTGTAATTTTGTTCGTCTCCTGTCACTATCCTAATGTTTATGAATCAATCAGTTACTCAAAAAATAAGTCATCTGTTAGATGGTTAGTTTTTCGTTTATAATCTTGTTATGAACTGTTTTCTGTTTGAGTATTTCTAAAGCTTCTGTTAATTGTCGCTCTTAGTCTTGTATGCTCTTCATGTAGTAAGACCATATTGTTCTCAATATTATCCAATTCATATCTATGTATCGTTACATAATTGGCTAAGGCTAAATTAACATTGTAATATTGTATTGAAAAGCGTGAATGCTTGCTATATTCAAACGCATACAAATGTATAGTCATTCCCTTCTAATAAGTCTAGAAATAATCAATTGCGTATTAAGTATTAACTTAATATAAATATAGAAAAAAAATATATAAATTTAATGAGACTGTATTTCTCTGAAAAGCACGATTAAGTTCCACTGTGTTCACTTTTTACGTTGTGCTACAACAATGACTACATCTTTATTGTAATTGAGAAAATGGGTTTAGCTAAATTAAAATACATAATTGAATTTCAATGTTAACATAAATTAATATAAATATTAATAATACTGAAATACAGTGAGTTAGTAAAAATTTTACTTACAATAAATTTGAATGTAGTTAGTCTATTCAGACTTTTTTAATAATAAATGTATTGTGTATGTATTTGTGTATAATTTTGTACATGGTATAAGTTATATCATTTGATAGGTCTAAATTCTATTATAACTGATATTGATTGATTTCGTACAAGATAGCTTTTTGTGAGAAAAAACAGTTGTGTCATTTGACGAAAATTTATTTGCAATTGTTGCAACAAAATAAAGTTCCTTAAGAAAGTAATGTCCATAAATGTATATAATACTTATATAATATGTAGATAACATAGAAATAGATTTATTGAGAGAAAGATACTGAAAACCACAAAGTATATGTACTTATTTAACTAATAGTTTTCAATAGCTATACTTGGATATACGCTGTTCCTTTTAACACTTCTACCAATCGACTTTTCTGAAAGCATATAGTTGAATTTGAAGATCTAAATTTACATCCATGCATATTGTTATTACCACTGAGGTTAGTATGATTAATATTAGAAGTAGAAAAAACCGTCATACCTCGTAAGTTGATATCGGAGACGTTGGAGCGCTTTCGGATCTTGTCCCATCTTCGTTCGCAAAATTTACATCGTTACGATAATTTTTTTCTGTAAACATCAAAAGAAATTAATTATTCGTTTTTTTTTATCAAAGTATATGGTACATATCACAGTAATCTAACATCGAATTATGACTTTCATCCTTCTTTTTGTGAAAAATATATAATTTTTTTACATTTGATTAAGTCCCTTACTTCTTCCAATAGATTAACAATGCTTTTTGTCATGTTGAATCTTTACAATAATTTGAATTCCGGTATAGGTAGCAGTTTCACATTTCTTTAAGCAATCTAAGAATGTAAATAGCTGATAAGATGTCCATTTTATTTGTTGAACTGAGACAGTTGGATTGGTGCTATTACTGAAGACGAAGTAATGTCTGGTAGCGGTCTGACAGGCCAAATTGACAAATGACTATGTGTGACAAATATTATAGGCAATGAATAAACTAAATTTCTAAAAAAGCAAGAGAAGATATCGATATTCAAAATTTACCATCGCAGAGCGCACTGTCTTTAGAATATTGCTCAACAGTCGGTAAAATGAATTAACATATAATCAACGGAATGATATCCACAACAAATCTAAAGTTAAAACAAATATTAGTATAGAACCTGTGACAAAAAATGAAACACTAAAGTAAAAAAACTCATAAAAAGGAAATAATATAGCATAACAATAAATAAAATTTATGTAAAATTTAATAACGAAATGAAGAATATTATGGTGTTGCATGTCTGTTTGTTGAAGAACGTCTACAATTACTGCGATGAATATGTACCACTCTCACCATGCTTCCATATTTAAAAATAACTTACCTTTAGTTGTTATTGCTTGCAGTGTTGGTTTAGAATAGCCGAAATGAAGATGAGCGTTGAGATCGATGGAGGAAGTAAACGAACTTACAAGATGCCAGTTGTTTTAAGAGCTCACTTAAATGACCCCAATCACGTGTCTCGCGAAAAGATGAAGTATACATGGTCTTGTGATTCCAAGAGACGTATGTTTTGCAACAAACAGGAAAGAGGTAAGGTCAGTTTTTTTAATTGTATAAACATATTTTCCTTAATATCTCTTGCAAAATGTCAGTGGTGATCTGAAAAAAATCCAACATAACAAATAAAACAGCATGTTTAAGGTTAGCCAAAATCAGTCTTATTTTATATAAACTTTTTACAGTCGATTGTAAACTGTTTTACAATTACAACAAAGTTGTACCTGTAAAACTGTCACCTGACCTAACTTAAAAGATGGTCCAAAGTTTTAAATTATAAAGTTTTTATTTTGTGAAAAGTTAACTATATTATTCATGAAAAAATGCAATCTCAAGATTTTCAGATTCTCAAAGTCTCTTTTTTACGTTTTGTCGATGATGTCTGTATGTGTGTGTGTATGGGTGAGTGAATCTATATCCAAAAGTATGTTGGTACGCTACCGCTACAACCACACAGTGGATCAAATTAATATTTTTTATAAAAATGATCCATAAAATGTAGATAAAGTTTTTAAACCACATTACATCATAGAAAAGACAATTATACGCCAGATATATGATTTAGAATAATTTTTTTCTTCTAAATTACTAACTCTTCAGTGAAGAGATTTTGAATTTATTTTGAAACTAAAAAAAACTGATAATGCCAGTATTACATTAAATTTTAAAAATTTTGATTTATGATTCATTCTGAAAGCTTGAGCATACGATACTGGTTACACCATTCTTCACACCATACGATCACAATGAAATTATACCCATAAATAGCTCCAAGAAGTCTGTATACTTTTCTGTCGAAATTACTTTGACGGAGATGGTAATAAAGGTACATTTAATATAGAGTCAAATTTTTCTTTTTTCGCTGAGCCACCAACTGTAGATAAATGAAATTTTGTGAAAAACTCTCAATAAAATTGGCATGCTATAAAACATTTTAAGAATTCTGATAACTGAAATTATCAAATATAAATAGACAATATAATTCTAAAAACTTGAAACTCAACTTATAATAATGATAAACTTGAATAATGATAAATGTTTGGAGTTGTTTATTTGTGCTGGTGGACAGTCCCATATCCCATCGATTATTAAAAATGTCTCGCTTTTTAGAAAATATCTGCATTTCTTATTTTAAATGTACTGTACTGTACTGTGAATATAAAGAATTAAAAAACTCATAAAATGCGTGCAAATTTTCTGTCAAAAATTTTTATAACAACTGCTTGGAATATCTTGAAGAATTGACGGTTCAATTCGTAGATATTAAACATTTTCATTGAATAACATTAAAAAAGGAGATTTTATGAGAATAGGTATGTGGAAAAATCTTTTGAATATATTAGTAACCATTTTCTAAAAAAATAAAATTTGCGAAAATGATCTTTTTTATGAAGTGTCATTGGTAAGAAGATATGTTACAGATGAAAAAAATAAATGTTGGTTGTTTCCAAATGTGGAAATAGACAAAAAGTGGACAAAGTTATTCCTTCATTATAAACAGAATAATGTAAGTTATCAAAATATTTTGAAAATTGTATAATTTTCAAATAACTCCAGGAACAAATGCAACAACAGAGCTGTTTTTTTAGAATCAATAAAATATGGACAACTGAAAAACCGCAGTTGACATTAAAGTTTTAAAATCTATATTAAGTGTAAAATATAATTTGACCAATTCATGTGAAATATTTCACGACATTTTAATAAATGATTGGAATTTATTGCAAAGTATTAACTCGGATCAAAAATATGACCATGAAAGAAAATCATCATTTTTTTTTAATTAATAAATTCAATTTGATTAAAAAATGTTGTTCAAATTATTAATTTTTACAAATATTTGTATAGTTTCCAATAATTAATAATAAATACATTTTTGTAAAAGTATATGAATGTATACTTTTATATACAACAAAATATATAAAACTAAATTGTAATTGTCATTTCATCCTATTTGTCTCGCTTTGTCTCAATGTAAATGTCGTCACTTTAGTATTGTTGCAAATGAAGGACAAAACAGACTTATTTGGTCATTCGAGAATGAAGGGTAAACAGAAGACGCCAACAAAACTAGATGGGGTTCAGTATGATGAGATATTAGATGTAAAAGTTATCGGCGTGAATGTAAGAGACAGTTTTTAGTAATTACATCATAAATAGACTTACCTTGCTTAATATTTTCATGCTACGACATTTTATAGAATAATCAGTTAAAGATAGATACTTTAAAAAAAAAATCAGCTGTGATACATTCAACTCAATATTAGCTATAAGAGAAGGGCAATAATATTAAGACCGAAAATCAGTTATTACTGGCGTACATTTCAAGTTATGTTGTGCACCTTAGGATTAAATATATTTATCATAATTATTTACATGGTAATAGGTTTTAGTGTTTAATCTTAAATTTTTTAGGAGAAACTTATGAACCAGATTTAATGCCAGGAGAATCTTATAATTTCAAAGTGGAAGTTACCTTCCCAGGTTATCCTTATCCTCCGGCAGAGGCCAAGCAAACTGCAATTGTTAAAAGGAGAAGTTCACACTTTTTAGAGTAAGCAATCTCTTCTGTTTGTTTTTTATTACTCATAATTTATTGCTTTATAGTTTATAATTTATTGCTCTATTATTTAAACTATATTTTAGTCAGACAAACAAAACCTATTTATTTTTAACTTGCAAATTAAACTAATCTTATTAAGTACATAATGTACTTTATTATAATATTATTATACAGTTTGCACACACTCAATTAAGTTACCTAACTAAAGTTGGGTAGTGAGGACATATGTTTATTTCGTTTACAACTCAATGATTAATAAATTAAACTTACAATCACTTTTTCATTTTATAATACTTTCATTATCCATTTGAGAGGTAACAACGTAGATTAAAGCTGAAATAAATCGTTGCAGTATACAAAGCAACTGGACAAGTATTTAATAATATTTCTATAATTTCTATGAACAAAAAAAAAATGACTATTGGGAGTTCTCTGACCTTAGTCAAGAGTATTGCATAGTTTTAATGACGAATAACAGTCTCTTTGGAATAGATGTAATATATTGTAATAAAATGTATTTTATAAAATTTTATAAAGAAAATGTAGCTTGTAAAAACTTATTTCAGGTGCTTAAAAAATTGCCATAATACAAATATTGAAGAAGTAGTATATCTGAAAGTAAATGGAAATGAGAATATTCGGTATACCTGGTCTTGTGAGTCCTCCAGTGGACCGGTAAACGTCTCAGCTGTATACATTTAAGCATGTACAATTTACAAAAAGGCCAAACTCTATTAGATCATATTCAGTGAAATATAGGCCATAATAAGGAGTATTTCCTAACGTTTACTCTCACAACAGATGGGTGGGGAACTTCTACTCCAGATATAGAGATGTTTTGTCAGTTCTTTCTATAAAATTTGTTTCTATATCCTCGTAGACCGTTTCTTTTTCTGCTTTTGGTTATATCTTAACGTCTAGCTTATATCTGGCTTTGTCAAACAACTAGTATTGAAGTTGTTCAAACTAACTTCTTACTTCCCATTTAATTCACAGAACTGTTCTGGACTACAAGTCAGAGTTTTGCAGAAATGCCAAAAGTGCGCGTTGGATGAAAAAGAACTTTCTGTTCTTATAGTAGTTTTTCGTTCTAGTGGTTTTGTTTAAACTTCCTATATTTTTTTCTTTATATGACAAACCAAAGGCAGTTTTGCATGAATATTGAAATATTTGAATATTTGTAGTGGGGTTACAGAAGTATTCATAAAAGTAAAAAAAAAAAACTACTTGTTCCTTAACAGATGAAATTGAAAATAACTTTTGACGAGTTAAATTGATATTGAATAAATAGCTCACTCGTTAATGTATTCACAATGTTGAAAAGAATGTGAAATAATTATTATTACAGTTTTAGAAACATTTAACTTCGATCTGCTGATTGAACATTAAAGTGGTGTTGATTAAGATTAAATTGTGACAACAGTGTTTACCTTGACATATGGGTTTAATTCGTTTCATAACTAAGCTCATGTATAGAATTACTCGTAAGTCGAAACAATTTTCTATGATAAGAAATAACATAGAACTACTAATGCATTACTGGCAAGTAATACATTAACTCAAAACATTAAAATCAAATATAGAAATGAGTTTGTAGGTTCTTTCTGTGAGTTCTTACAGTAAAATTTGTCTCTATATCCTCGAAGAGCGTTTCTTTCTCTCCTTTTGTTTATATCTTAGCGTCTATGGCACAGTTAAAAACTCACAAAAAATAGGTCTTCATCAGAATCACTGGATGATTTGAGCAGATGAAAGTGGACATTTAGTGTGGTATTGAGAATGGAAGAAGGTAAATTCCCTTTGAGGTTTTTTAAACACCGCAAAGAGAAAGAAATGATAAGGAAGCCTGGTCCTGTCAATTGAAACAAAGGAGCTCAAGAACAAATAAGAAATCTACTAGTTCGCTGGAAACCCATTAGCCAAGGCGAATAATATCTTTAATACTGAGTCTCATTTAAATAACCCATTGTTAATGTTTTTGTTATTTTATCTGTTAAATTTAATAAATGTAAACTGGCTAACACGTCTTCACAATATTTATTGTTCTTACTCAGCTGACTCAATTAATATAGTGATTCATTTTCATTATTTATTTGCAAAAATAATAATCTAATTACAAAATATGGGTGATATTTTTCTCGCGATTTTAATGATAGGTCAGAGTCTGACCTATGTATTTTTTTAACATTTACGCGGATTTTTATGTACATCGCCTTTAATTAAAATTGATGTTGAGAGCAAATGAGGATTGGTGAATAATTGTTCAGATATGAATAGGTGGACTAAAATATATATTAAACATGTTAATTAAGGTATCTATATATATATACATAAAGTTAATATCTTTGTTTGTTCACCCATTTTCCTTGGAGATAGATACCTGAAATTATAAAATATATTACCTATTACCTGAATAATGTTAAATAAAAGAAAATAATTATTTAATTTCAAAAATTGGAGCGAGGGTAGTCAGTGGCTTGCGTGCTTGGTGGTTATTACCACCACCACTTAGGGGGTCAGGCTAGCTCAGTGATTATGTGCTCGCCTCTGATCTGATAGGACCGGGGTTCGATCCCCACCTGGCCCTCGATTTATTCATGCGGGAGGTGAATAAATCCGAGCACGTCGTCCCTTGGAGAAGGACGTAAAACTGTCGGTCCCGAGCCTGTACGATGTCAGGTACTCGTTAAAGATCCCTACTCTAAATACACTTGAGTTAGACAAAATTTAGGACTACCACTGTAGAATCAATCTTCATTGTGTGGTATCACAAAGGGCCAATGCTCGGCCTAAGTGTGTTCCCTTGTGGAACTGCCACTGCAACCTAACCTAACCTACCACCATCGCTTTTGTTACTCCAGCACCACATCCTTTTGGTATATCTTTAATTCTCATAATTGAATTTATTTTATTATTTCATTCTAATTGATTTGATAAGTCATTAAATATAATTTGCATTGTCGTGTCTTCCTGATGATGAACCCAAGGTGTTCGAAACGCATTGTTGTTTAATAAAAAACTTCTTTTGTATAACCACTTTTACCTCAGTTCTACTTGAATATAGATATCTGATGCAAGTCCTTAGTCCAATATACATTGATAAGACGGTATCATTCACTAATATAACTTCAATAAGCTTTTGTTTAAGTGTCAATATAAATTAGTTTAATCACATAAATGTTCTTCATATTCACTCAGTTCATACTTCAATATGATTATATGTTTGTTAATTGTAGGTTAATATAGATTCTCTGAGACAGCCTGGAACTGACAATAATGTTTTTATTGTCAAGGCAAATAGTTTGCAAGCTGGGCAAAAATATACCTTTTCTGCTACAGGTTATTTCAAAAATATATTTATAAAACCATATGCATTATCAATTGGAATTAAAAATATTTATATATGTATATATATTGACAGCAAATGGTATATCAAGCCAGTATAAAATCAAAACAATAGGCAAACCTTCACAAGGAGTGTGTTCTATAGATCCCAAATCAGGTGTTGCCTCGTTAACTGATTTTACTATAACTTGCTCAGGATTTAAATTCATAAACCCAGACACAGGGAAACCCTCTCTTCTGAGGTACAATGTTTATAACAATCCAAAAGGCTCCAGTGAAGGTAAGAAGAAACATATTACCAAGAATTGTATTACTCAATTAAATTGTTGAATATAGCTAAATAATTTTAATATTTTTTCAAATAGATTGTTACATAAAAAAGGGCATTTTGAGAAGCATTATTTTAATTAAACATAAATAAATTTTATTATTATATTGAATGAAACTAATCTATATCATCGCTGAGTGAGGTTACTCCAGAGACCATAGTTCAAAAGATGCTTCAGAGTGAAGAAAATTGGTCAAAAGTTGCAAGCTTTGTAGAGACGGTTCTTCGTCATAAGAAGAATGAAAGCGTGAGGCAAGGAGAGTGATAATTCATAGGTGAACGAATGGGGACGAGGAGGTGAATCCTATTCAGGAGGACTGTGAGGCATCGGCATGAAGTAATGTGCAAACGGTTTCCGTGTCGGATATTGCCAGGAAATAGGATGTGGTTTTTTAGTGGGTCGGCACCCCCAACCCCACATACCCTAAGCAAGTTGTTTTGCTAAGGGACTGCTAAACAGATTTGTCCACATCCTACGAGGAAAAAAACTACAAAAATAATCGTTTTGCTTAGGGAATTGTCAATTTAAAACAAAAAATAGTATAATTGATCTCTGTTTAAATTATGAAGTTCAAAGATGAATTTCTTGAGGATTTTTGGTCCAAAAAAATTACAGTCCTGTTTATACTCTTGACACCTTGCTAAATTATTTTTGGCATTTTCAGGGCTAAAAACAATTTATTAAGTAGTGAAAACAAATACATGCACGGAATATCAACCAACACAAAGAAAAAAACACAGTAAACAAAACCATGTTTTTTTTGTTTTCGGTTGGTTGATATTCTGTGGATGTATTTATTTTCACAACTTGTGTCGTTTATAAAAATTTTTTAGCCTTGAAAAAGCCAAAAACAATTTTTGGCAAAACATTGGCGTATAAGCAGAAGTGTAATTTCTTTATATTAAAAAATCTGAAGAAACCCATCCTTTGAACTATAAAAATCATTAGTCGAGAGGCTATATCAATATGTTTAATTGATGAATACGGTGTTTGTTTAGTATAATAATTAATATTAGTACTGGATATATTAATGCTTCACGTCTTCTTTTAACCACTGACTATTTATGGGAAGGTATTGTTGAACTAAGGTTGTGAGAAACATTATAGAAATTCCGTAAGTTTATTTAAAATGCTGTCCTATACTGCTAGTGATCTGTACGCCTCTGGTGATTTCTTCAGTCGACCCGTGTTGAATGCAGCCCGTCATATAAAGCACTATTGCCCTTGTCTGTTTCATATTGATTTCTGTTTTCATTCGAAATGTTTTTTGTCCATACCTTGATTCCAAAGAGATAGAAACAGTTTCCCTTTTATCTTAACATTTTTTTTCGTAGTAATTAGTAAGTATGCTTTTAGCTTCACCATGTAAAAACAGATTCAGTAGTCAAACATTATTATTATTTAAATCTGATTTATATAAATTAAAACTCTTTTGTGTCTTCTTTTAATATTGGTATTACAATACTAACAATTGCAGCATTGTGGGTTAATATCTGTAAGATACTAGATATAGTGAACATGGTACCTAACAACACCATCTGGAACCTATAATAATCTGTCAATTCCAGGATCCCTCACTCTATATACTACATTTTATTAAATATCAACATAAATTGACTATTTTATACCAATGCAGTATTTGTTCCTAACCATAAAAAGTATATTGTAGAATTGCTACTGGTCAGTTCAAGAGAGCCCACTGTTCGTAACCTGAAACTTTCATATCCTGACATTTTAGTAAAAGTAATTAATGAATTTGAGACATCTACTTCAGTGATGCTAGCTGTTACGGTAAGAAGATCATCTTTTCAGTCTATAAATAAAATTGTTCATAACTGTTGAGAATAATGCTGAAACACCAGTGACTTGAGCTCTATAGTTTAATGAACTTCAAATTGACCACTCCTCTCTTTTGCCAGGTGTTCAAATAGTGGGCATTCTGACACAATAGTGGCATACATATATCAGTTATTAATATACAAATTGGGTTTCTCTAAGATTATCCTGGCAAATAAAATAAAAATTTAGAGTTGCACACATTCAACTTTATTGTAAGTAAACATAATACCAAATTCGTTAACAACAACTGATTTTTTGTTACTATAACTAATGTGTAGTCACAAATCGATCTCCAGATTTACATGTTTTGAGATCTCTAAAATCCGTTTGTTACGTTTTATCGATGATGTCTGTGAGCACTCTGAACTCCATACAATTTGATGGATAAAATGCATATTTTACAGGAAAATACGCCTTATAGTGTAGATCTACCGTATTGTTTGCAGGCAATATTACATGATAGGAAAGTTAATTTTTAGCCAAAATGTGTTTTTTTATTTTTTTTTCTCTTATGCTACTAACCCTAGTTTGGTCTTGAAATGAAATGTTGTCTTTATCGTGAAAGTAACAAAAGCGATGAATCAATCTTCAGGTACCTATATAAAACTATGGAAAACATTTTTTTTTTTTAATAAAATGTAAAATTTTTGACTTTTCATGAAATATGAAAAGTTATGGAAAGATACAAGCCATGGTGTTTGACGGATCAGAATGAAACTCTACCTGAAACTAACACATTATAAAAGCATGAGATCAATGTCTTTTTGTCAAAATTACATACATGGAAATGAAAGTTAGTGTATTTTATCATTTCAGAAAAAATGTTCTTTTGACACTAAACTGCTAATTGTAGTACATTGAAATTTAGTTATAAAAAATAAACTCAAATTTAGCAATTTATAAAAAACTTTTGTATATTTCGATTCGTTTTCAAATGGGCGAACTCCGTAACAGGCGTAATTACACGCAATTAATATCCTCAGCTCAAACGGAACACAAGCTAGACGACTTCATAATAGAGTGAAAACAACCCAAGTGCAACAGCCCATAGGAAATTTCAAGGCTACCTCCATAGATTGATCACAACAGACAATCCTGCATGTTCTTGCGACAGAAAACCTCCACAATTCATCGATTATATATATATATGTCGTGGCGAAAAATTGAACTCAGACAGGGCAACTTTGATGAAAGCAATAGTGATTCAAGGTGGGACTTGGTCTTCAGACAAGCATCAACTGTTGGAAAAAGACTATTATGTTAATTGTATGAAATATGTTTCAAAAAAATTTACTGTAATTGATAAGTTAATATTATATAAGATATTAATTGCATATAATTCAAACTAGTGGAGAATGCTGGGATTTAAAAATTCCCCTATGACTGCGGTACTGCTCTGAGGAAAAAGAAAAAAACACAAACACACATTCACAGACGTTATCGAAAACAAGGACTTTAAGGATCTCAAAACGTGTAAATCCTTCAAAATCTCGAGATTTTATTTTACTATGACACTATTATTTAATTATAGTAAAGTAAAAATTATAAATAAGGGGGCTAGGTTAGCTCAATGGTTAACGTACTCGCCTCTAGGCTGGTAGTCCGGGGTTCGATCCCCACCTGGCCCTCGATTTATTAACGCGGGAGGTGAATAAATCTGAGCACCTGGTCCCTCGGAGAGGACAGTCGTCGGTGCCGAGCCTGTACGATGCCAGGTACTCGTTAAAGATCCATACTCGAAATGCACTTGAAAACTCATTAGGCAACATTTAGGACTCAAAGCGTAGAATCTTTAGAACCACTGATCAAATAAAAAGCCGGTTAACGGCTAACGTTATCACCCGCTAGGGTTTTTTTTTATCGGTTAGACAATAAAAAAAATCATAAAACTATGCTAAGAATTTCATTGATATTGTATTGATATGAGGAAAAAATCTTATCTTGTGATGTTTTACAATCAGATCGTAAGAAAAATATCCTTGAGTTATTATATTTGTAAATCTAACTCATTAGTCGAAAACCATATTAAACATTAATTGTTAAAATGTGTACATAATTTGTACTTTGTTCAAACAAACTTAGGTAATATACGTTAGAAACATATGTTTTCGTAAAATTGTAATAGTTTTTCAAAAAAGTCAAAGAAAAACCTTATCATCTTAATCTTGAAATTTAGTCAGTAACTATAAAATGTATAAGGTTTGATTATCTCATGCATGTATGAATACTGATCTACACTGTCTACAAAGATTAAAATTCATTAATCTTAATGCATTACAAATTAATTAATGAATAATGAATTAATAAATTACATTAATATTTTATTAATGAATAAAGTGTAATTTTTAACCTCAGGAGTTTTTGAATCAGTAGTTTTGCTTTAACAATAACGAACGATTAAATAGCCATAAAAATAGATTCTAATATGAGTAATATATTATTTATGTTAGCTTAGTAAAAACGAAAGTCCAAAAGATACAAAGCTACGTAGATTGGAGGAAGCTGTAGAAAAAAACGATATCAATGAGGCAACGTCAATGGTGCTTACTTTAATGGAGCCGGCTAAACCTGATAATACCACTGTGGAATCTTCACTCGATGCACTATCCAAGGTAAATTTACACGTAAAATATGGGGGCTCGTGCATTGCCCGAGTGGAAATGCACCACCTCTTCTGTTAAAATTAAAATTAATGTCAGTTTAGATTCCCATATTCAGTACGTATCCATAAATCGTAGTTAATGTTTTTTTATATGAAGTGAATTGTACTTTACTAAATTCAGCTTTATTTAGTAAATTTTAAATTCTTTAGCTTCGAAATCACTTTTTTCCAAATCATAATTATTCTTTTTCCAAATTTAAATTTAAAATTAAATCGTTTAATGATTTCTTGTAATGTTTTTTTTTTCAAGTTGAATCCGAATAAATTTGAAGATATTGAACCAATAGTTTCTGCATTGAAAGAAGTAGTGGGAAAAGCTGACGAGAAGCAAATGGAAAAGATTTCTGAAACGATAAAAGATTTGTCTGGGAAGATAAATAAATTCAAAGCAGCTTCTACACTTGATGAAATTCAGGCAGTCACCGAGTAAGTAACAATATAAAATCCTTAATAGAAATGAAATTGAAAACTTTCTTACTATCTGGACTACCTATAGATGTTCTACACGTCGGCACAGGAATGGAATGGAATGGAAAATTCTTTATTAGGGGATTATTCCCAATTTCCAAAATCAGGGGTAGCCGTACGGAGGACACTAAGTGTCGCCCACCGGGCTTTTTCCCCTATTGTACAGTGTATCTTACAAACTAATAGCTTAATCTTAAGTCTTATGCTTAATAATAGTAATATAATAATAATAATAATAATAATATGGTGATACTAATAACAATAATAATACTAAAAATAATTTAATTAATAACAACAATAATAATAATATAATATGACAATAAGAACAATATTAATTATATTAGTAATAGAAATTATAATTGTATAGTCATAGTACTATTAATAACAATAATATTTATGTAAAATACAAACTAGATTAGTCATGTTGTCAGACTGCCTGTCAAATCTTCGGGGCCTTCCTCTACCGCAGCCGAAGCCATAGCTGTCCTCAGCAGCAGATCCTTTTCATCCTGAACATCCTGAGTGAGGAGTGTCTTTATGTTCTTTACCAGCGGGTTAGAAGAATCCGCGTACGTCGGTACTTAAATTAAGTAGTAATTAAATAAATACTACTGGCCAGATTGACCACTTTCTGTCTTTATAAAATGTTAAATGCAATACCACTGGTTGCTTTACAGGCTTCCTCCAGAAAAAATCCATAACAATATGTGATTTTTACCTGAAAACTAATTAGAACTTAATTTCCAGGAATTTACTCAGTTCTGTTAATGAAGTGATTAATTATCTGAGTAATAAGTGCTGTCCTGAAAACACCGAAGAGGTAGATTGTCTCTGTTTTTAAATTATTGTATCTAGCCATGATCTATAAGTAGTTGAGTATTTTTTCAAAAAGGTATACATTTTTCCAGCTCGAGAGAATCATCAGTAATACACTTGACTCAATTGAAAAGCTGACTGATACAATAGGACAGTCACTACCCAGCCAACAATCACAAGTGTTCATGAGTACTCCATCGACTGACTATTGGGTTAAGGTAACTAACAATTCTATTAACAAAACATATATATTTTTTATGCTTGGACACATACCAACACTGTGCCTCCATGAAGAGAACATACTATTTGTGACTGTCTTTAGTTACTTTGGAGTCCACATTGATACAAAAATATTACTTTATCATTGAAATAATAATAATTACTGTAATTATTGAAATTAGTAAAAATTTAAATTCTTTCTGAGATAAAATTTACAAAAAAATAATACAACGGAACAATAGTTTGGCCTCTCATAAAATATAATGCAATTGCTTTAAAGATGAACACCTTTATAAGTTGTTCTCTTTTTAAGTTGTACTTTTCTCTTTTCAAGTAAGGGGCTCTCATATGGTATATTGATGAGGAGAATAAACTCAACCTCAGGTTACGATACCCTCTCCCTGGATACGAGGGAGTCAATGTAATTAGGCGGTGGAGAGATAAAAAATGTTAGAACCGAACAAAGCTTCTCTGGCCTGAAGTCTATATGCATCACACATCAGTTTTTCTAAGCTCAATGCAGTTGAGGTATGGATTATAAGGAAAGTAGATAAAATTGCCAAAACAAATTGATTCTCATTTGGTTTGAACCAGTGTTTCCCAAAGTGGGCGGTGCCGCCCCCCTGGGGGCGCTGCTTTGATATAGGGGGGGCGGTAATGCAAAAAGGACCGGGGATTCTATTTTCATAAATTGAAAATGTTCATGCAATATAGTTTCTAAATGTAAGTGAAAACACAACATGTAAACTTCTAGGAAACAGTTTCTTAAAATTATTTGTTTTGATAATTCATTTTTATGTTAAAAGTATATTCTCACCTAAGTTTCTTTTATTGTGTATTCTTTTGCATAAATGTGCTATGAAACAATACATCTATTGGATTCTAAATAAATATTCAATTAGTAATTATTTTAATTTAATTATTAAAATGTTACTCATTTGGTTATTTAGTCTAGGAATCTGATTGTTATTCAAGGGTGTTGAGTTATAGGTTTATGGACCCATGGGGGAGGTCACTCGAAAAAGTTTGGGAAACACTGGTTTAAACAGCTCATTCAAACTGGACATAAATTTTTATGATAATGAAAAAAAAACATGATGTTAAATATTTAACCTGCCATTATTCTTTTATATATCACTTAAGCAAGCTCCAAATAATGTTTTGGAAATCCAAAATCTGAATCAATAAGGCTTTTGAATTTTTGATCACATTATGTGAATACAAGGCAGTTGCCTTTATGAAGACAAAGATTTTTGCAAGGCATAGATGAAACCAATGAAAGTGGTAGATGATACTAATCTGAGGAAAGTTACAAAGTTTAGTAAAGAATATAAAATTTTAAAGTTGATTTTCGAAAGGAGAAAAAGAAGAATGATAGGAAAAATAAAGGAGTAGTGCGCACGAGTCCGATGAGACTCGATGTCACGGTTTAATAATAATATCTCAGATCCTTCCAAATCGATCGTTTAAAGTTCGTTAAAAGATTATTAAGAACTTATTTATATCAAATACATATAGCCATATTAGAATTAATGAAATTATTAAACTAATCCACTATAACTTTCAACTTCAGCACATGTCAGTTATCTGTGTCTTCCTTTTAGATATTTTTGAACAAGAAAAAGAAATTTCCAGATTATTGAGATTGATAAAAAAATATAGATTTTTCATTCTGAGATAAACTTTACAAAAATTTAATAGACTTTTAACTATGACTTTCATAATATTTACCACAGTGTTCTATATTACGTCTACACTAAAGGCACATTAAAATAAAAACAAACTAAACTTGTTAATGAGTTTGTTATTGTATTTACTTATAGTAAAGTTGGGTGTAGGTAACTTAAAATTTTTGTGTTAGTTATTTAGATGATATAAATGTCATGAATACTAATATATTAATATGGTTCAATTGTACTTCTATGTTCTGATAATTGTTTCTTACATAATTTTATGTTCTTTCTTTTAAAGAACAAACAATTTTTAGAATTTTATGTTATAAATATTGTAATTTAGTTTTATTTATATTTTAAGTTTTGATTTATTATCAAATCTTTATTTAGAATCGAATTAATTGTTTTACGTCTAGACCAAGTAACATAATCTTTTTGAACAACTTAATGGTCTAGCTCTTATCTTCAGTTTAGCATATCTTCTATTTCTTTAACATTTAAATGAAAGCTCGCCGGACCATGAACGAAATCTACATCATGAAACACTTTCAAAATGTTTTTATTTTAGTTAGTTTACTGTGTAATTTTCTTATTAGATTATGACTAATTACAGTTATATTAGAGCCACGATAGTGGAAAATTACCTTAAAAATGTCAAGTATGTAATGAACACAGTCATGGTCTTTGGATGTACTACAAAATATTTGATATAAGAATATACCTTTATCTCAACTTAGCTTTGACGGTTCCAAAGTTTCCCGTCGTTCAATTTATTAAAGTAAATTTGCTCATAAATTTTTTTTGAAGTCATTTGATTGTTATTGTAAACAATCGTTATCTGTAATTTAATTTTTTATAGGAGTTGAAACAAATATAGCATAAAAAAACAAATATGGAACAGGCGGAGGTTTGTCTGTTAAATTAATAACATTTTTATTTATTTAAAGTTGATTTTAGAAAGGAGAGAAAGAATAATTATAGGAAAAATAAAGGAGTAGTGCGCACGAGTCCGATGAGACTCCATGTCACGGTTTTATAATAAAATCACAGATCCTTCCAAAAAGATCTTTTAAAGTTCGTTAAAAATTATTAAGAACTTTATTTATATCAAATACATATAGTCATATTAGAATTAATGAAATTATTAAACTAATCCACTATAACTTTCAACTTCAATATAGGTCAGTTACCTGTGTCTTCCTTTCAGATAACAATTTGATTGATTTTTTCACTTACTGCAATTATTTGTTATAGTAATTACCAATTAAATATACTACAGTATGTTTACTGTAAGCTATTAACTCAAGCCTATTCCACTATTGAGAAGAGAATTCCCAGATAGATATAAGTCCTTTAACTTATCCAGGTTCTGGTAAAGAAATGCTACTGAAATGTTCAAGCATAAAGAACTGACAACTGATACCGGGAAACATGGTATGAAATATATGAAGAGTAAAATAGTAAAAGTCTGGGAGCTTTATAGAGCTAAGCAAAATGAGCAAGCTTAGGTCCTATGTCTTCGATATTCATAAACAAGATGCATACAAGAGTCATAATGGAAGAAAACAAGCTTAGCTTCATGGTATATTTCAAGAATAAAATCTTGTAGAAGTATCATTTCGAATTTAACAGAAGGGCCACCAAGTAGATGAGCATACTTACAAACTGTGCAGCCCTGCCCACTACATGCATGACATATACTGGGTCGATGACTGCAAAACACATACTTTTAACTCACACTGATGGTGCCCTTATTATTAATTATCTGTTATTTCTAAATTGTGTTGTTTAATTTTTATTTTAAAACTTATATGCTATGTGGTTTAATAAAGAATACTAATTTTAATTCAAAGAATTAATTTTACTTAAAAATCGGTTGTTTTAATTAAAATTAATGTTGATTTGTTTAATAATAAACTTTTTTTTGTTTTATGCTTCTTTTTTCAAGTGTATATTAAGAAATTTATGTTTTAATGGCATCTAATGCCCTCAGAGTGGTCCAGCAAGAAACTTGATGCAGGAAGGACTTATCCCAAAGAACGATTCCAATTTCGCTTCAGGAGTTCTATTAGACTCAGCTTTTATCAACCAATATGGAGATGATCAGCTAACACTAGAGGTAAGAAACTTTAATGATGGTATCTTAGTTGTATCATTCATATGAGGTCTGCCTATCAATTATACATGAATAATATTGACTCTGTAAAACTTTAGATTTTCAACTATACATATTTTTCTTATTATCCATTTCAATCTACCGTTTACTTTAAACCTATGCCGTTTTAAACGCATTTTTCATTGAGAAAAACAGTCAAAGATGTCTTCATCTGTGATCTTTTCATGAGCTCTTAGGAAAAGAGGGTGATAGGGAAGAAAATAAAGTGGCATAAACGAAGAAGAGAGGTAGACAGAGAGGTTTATCTTAAATTCATACTAAAATTTGAAGGAGTTTTTTTCGTATTACTATATTACCTCTAACGTAGTGCAATTAGTTATTATGTGGTATTTACTCATTGTAGGGTAAAAAGCTAGTGAAATGATCTCCACATATAAAAATTTAATGGTATAAACAACGCGTTTAGAACACGTAGTGTTCTTCCTCAGGCATTAACTAAAAAATACAATGTCATCAGAGAGTTATCTATAGTACAAAGTAAATATAATACAAAAAAAAAATAAAATAAAATAAGGAAGAGAGTACGAACCTAAGGGTGAGTGTCTGTGGTGTAACTGACTGGGAATAGGATGGACGTGAATAAATGGGAATAAAGGTGTGGGGTGTAATGTATAAACTAATATGAAACAGATGTACACCCCATACCCTCACCCACGTCTATCCTATTCCCAGTCAGATGTACAACAGACACTCACCCTTAGGTTCGTACTCTCTTCCTTATTTTATTTTTATTATGTACTGTATTTACTTTGTACTATAGATAACTCTCTGATGATATTGTATTTTTTAGTTAATGCCTGAGGAAGAACACTATGTGTTCGAAACGCGTTGTTTATACTATTAAATTTTTATATGTGGAGACCATTTCATTAGCTTTTTACCCTACAATTACTATATTACTATTATTTTATATCATATACAATTAAATATTCTACAATCATGGTATTACTATAATTTTGAATTATATATTCTAATAATTACTTGCCATTTTACAGATTGCTTTATTCAAAGTGAATCCCATGGTATGGGAACCAGGAAATACCACAATAGTTACGAAAGCCATGTCGTTGAAACTTACAAACAGACGTGGAGATAATCTTGCATTCAGACTTCAATCTCCCGTCAAATTAAAATTTCAAGTATGTAATGAACACAGTCATGGTCTTTGGATACACTACCAAAATCTCTATACATAAAGTTAGTGAGTTTGTTCACCCATTTTCCGTGGAGATAGAGACCTGAAATTAAATATATATTATTTATTACCTGAATAATGTTAAATAAAAGAAAATTTTCACTATATTCCCAAAATTAGAGCCAGGGTAGCAAGTGACTTGCTTGCTCCCCGATGACATGACTGCAAATGCATTATATATAAGTGTAACCAATTTTTTTTTATTTTAATATTTGCGTAATTTAAACACTGGTAATAAAGTAAAGGCATGGAGCCAGAGTAGCCCACTGGCTTGCGTGCTCGGTCACTATAGAACAGAGTATCTATTTGGATAAGAATTCTCCTTTATGTTTTAACATAAGAAGTCCGAAATACTTCTTCAACATTCAAAAAAAAACTTGCTTTTTCCTTCAAAAAATATTTTAATCAATAATAAACACTACTTAATAATTAATCATAATCAGCTTAATAACAATAAATAGTAAACGCTTACTTATTTTCGCACGTTCAGATGACAACCTTTTCAATTCAATTCAAATTTATCTTACCAACTTTAAATATATATATATATATATATCAATCATCAAACCACAATATGAAATGGAAAAACAAGACTAAGATCTTTCAACCGTAAAAGAGGTCTTCGTCAGAGTCACTGACGAAGAGTTATGGTTGAAAGATCTTAGTCTTGTTTTCCCATTTCATATTGTGGATTGATCATTGATTGTTATTTCACGTGTTTATGTGAAATCTGTTGATATATATATATATATATATATATATATATATATATATATATATGAATCCTTTACCTTCCTAGTTTGTAACTATCCTTATTAACTGAAATATTCCAACATGCGGTAAAATGAAACGTAGAATAGAGAAGACTTTCTTGAACACAGTGTGCCGTCTGTGTGCAATCACTTATTGAACATTACCATAATTAAGAAATGTCTTTTTTGATCCTATATACTCTATTTTAGAGATGTTCCAAATTACACACAGTGATTCTACTTTAGAGATATAAAAAAGCATTCATTCTGCAACATACAATAGCTGACTTAGATACAAAATACACCAAATATATAACTTATAAATTTATTTACAAATTGAAAATTTATCTTACAAGAAAAACTCAATAATGTAAAATATACAAATGTCTTCTTAATTTTGTTTTTTTATTATGATTATTATTTGTTACATAATAATTACTAGTTGTTATATGTAATATAAAATTATATATTTGCAGATAATAGATTGGCAGAGCCAGAAAATAAATGGAATGACAAATATGCCCAGTAATTCAAATAAAAACCGGATAGTTTCTGTTCACCGACTAGAGAACTTGTATCCCGGGTCTTTGATGAATATTAACTTAGGAAGTACAGGGATTAAGGTACAGGTTATAATTTATAAAAAGATAATATTTAGTACAATCGATTAATTATATTTAGCACTTCTAACATTTTGTTATGGAAAGGTATTATAAAAGGTAAATAACGGGCTTTTCAAACTGATCTGTCTTGACGATGGCAGCAGCCTCATCTAAGAGGGATGACAGCTGGGGGATGGTTTTTTACTTTCTTATTCCTGTACTCCTTTGTTTACCCAAACATCTCCCCCTGGACTATTGTCCTTTCCTGAACTTTACACCCTTTAAAATACCTCTTCCCTCCCACTCCTCTCATTTGTGTTTTAGTTGGCTTTTAACTCTGACGAAGACTGCTGATTACGGTTAGCAAAAGACTGAAAGATCTTAGTCTTTTCCCCATTTCTTATTGTGGTTTGAATATGTATATATATATATATATATTTTCGTATAAATAGGCAGCAAATCTTCTTCTATACAAATGTTGTTGAAAACAATAGCGGCTTCAGTATTAACGATCTTTTTAAGTAAATACTCCTTTTTCCTGAACACTTTGCGATGTACAGTTAATTGGTGGAGTAACTCTCCCAGGGACATTTTATAACTTCACTGTTTGGAAATACCTTTAATTATCTATATCGAGCTTTCGGCCTCACTGGCCATCTTCGGGATTATAAGTAAAACAATACATGGCACTAAAGTAAAATGAAATGAAATAAAATAAGAATGAAAAGTAAGTGATAAACAAGACTACAAATAACAGGTGATACAACCTTGTAAAGGAAGGTTACAACTCTCTAGCGCTCCAAGCGCTCAGTAGTTGAATTAACAGTATCACTTTTTATAAATTTAAATCTAGGGTTAAATTTCTAGAACTAGGAATGACAAACATATCATTAATTTGCCAATTTAGTGAGGGGATTTTTTCTTTAATATACAGTGCTTCCAAAATATGCAAATGAAGGGGGTTTTTATTAGTAATAAGGCCAGAAGCTTCTGTCCGAGTTTGGCTAACTACACAGGCATGTTTATTTTCAAAATATACAGGTGTAGTAATTAGGTATTGTTAGTTGATTTTAATTACATTTGCGTACAAGAATATATTGCGTATTTTAGCTTATTGACAAGGTTTTTCCCAGAGTTCAAGATGTACTATCAATTCAGAATAAATGGCTTTGTGAACGAGCAATTCTCAAGGCTTACTAATGAACATGCAGGAAAAATCAATAAACAAGTTCTTACGCTATATCAAGCTAAAGATAGAATTTAAAAGTCAGTAAAGAGAGTGATTAGTAACGAGGAAGCAGTTCATTATCTAACTGAATGTCTTGTCTCTGTGACTGCTCCTGGACTGCCTGATCATGAGTAAAAACTTCAAGTAGGAGCACCATTTATTATCAGTAATATTATCAGTAACAAATTTCATGTTACGAAACTTGAGTGCCTCGGGAAATGTGAAAAAGGATGGCATAGCACAGATATGGCATAGAGGCGGACATTATACTCGTAACTGGATATGTTATCGTGGAGTCTGTATGTAGTGTATACCACGCATACCATTGATTCCGGCCACTATCCGTTTTCGTTCAAACGATTGCAAAGTGCCGTCAGATTCTGTTTCGCAATGACATTAACTAAGTCGCAAGGGGAAACATTATCTAACGAAGAAATTGAAGTGAGTGAGACCAAGTTTTTCTCAAATGGTTAACTGTAGTTTGCTTGCTCAAGAGTCAGAGGTTCCAACTCTTTGTTCTTCCATGAACCTGAAGGACAGACATCTAATGTGGTATATACAGAAGCTTTTGTTTAACATTGTACTAATAATGATATTTTCTACTATTCTATAATTTCTAATGATATTTTGGAATACCAAGTACAATCGAATTTTTGATTCCATCAAAGACGGGTACGTTTGCTAGTATTAATATAAAAATCACTTACCTATCACATCATTTTAATATAAAATGTACTCTAAAAAGTATGTTCTCTATTATAGTAAAAGTTAAATAATTATTAATGAATTAATTCAACTTAGTATGTTTATGATTGCCCCATTCTCTGAATGAGAACAATGAACATTGTCAACCCCAGCTTCACTGGTGTTAATATTTCCATTATCTTGAATGTTGCCATCCAACGCATCATTAAAGTTTTTTTTATCTGATTTTATGATTTCAACTTATATAACTAAATCATAGCTTTAAATCGATGATTATATTACATGTTGACTTTCATTATTGAATCAAAATTTTTAACATCAACATCAGTAACCAATTGCCCTAAAAAACATAACAATTTATATATCCATCATATTTGGAAGTATGTAGTAGCCATGATAGAATGAATCAATTAATATTATGGATTTTCTTTAAATTAATTTCACTAAATGTAGATTTTTATTTTTGTTTCAGTTTTTAATTTCTAAAACAAAGCCTACCTACGATGATGTCAATCGAAATGGGAAAACAATAACTTCTAATTCTGCCAAGGCGTTCAGGGAGTTTATCGATGGAGAACTGTATTATATCGGTATAATACCAACGGTCTCTGTAAGTTGCAAAGAAAAGAAATGTGGTTTTATTAGAAAAGAAAATGACGAGTTAAGATTAAAATTGAAGGAAAAGAAATATAATATTTCATTGTTTTAAATTTTCTTTGTGCTATTGTTAATTTATTGCACTACTGTAAATTACAAACAGAATTCATTACAGTTTTAAACGTAAGATGAAGTAACATATCAGCTAATAATTACTAACCAACTAACAAACTTAATAATTTACAAAGAAAATAAATGATTTTATATATTACATTATTACAGACAAAACATTATGTTTTTTAATCGGTATGGGAAAGTTGGTCAGATTCGTTCAATAAATACACATAGGAGTTATTCATATTTGTAAATCCCCCACTAGGAAAATAGGAAAAACTGATATGCAACTAACATCTGCATTTATTATTCTTTTGTAAAAGTATATAACAGTGTTGGAAGTATAGTAGTAAAACATTTTGGCAAATTTTTGATATTTCTATAACTAAATCAAACAAGCATTCAAATTCCTCTCATATTTATAAATGGTAATAAATCTATATTTTCTTAAGTAACGTTTATACATATCTTACCATTAAGTCTTGAGAAATCAATTTTCATAAATAATCATTTTTATCCTAATAAATATTAATAAACTGAAAGTATTAGCATACGTCGAGAAGAGACAAAAATTATACACTTTTGTTCTTTCAATGTACACACCATAAACAAGTAACTACATATATCACTTTTCCAAAGTGGTTTGTATATATGTCCAAATATTTCGAAGTTGTGAAGCTGTTGATTTTACATTTCTTTTTTAGGTTGTTCTTTCCAGCATGAGTCTTTTTGAGCCCAATAAAGTAGTCAGAACCTTTTTAATAGAAAATTGTTCTTAATTTTGATTGACTAATCATAGACAATTGATTTTTTTTCACAATGATGGATTTAACATTAATTGTGGTATAAAAGTGATGCACAAAATCTTTTCCCTGTTGTTGTAGCGATTGACTAATTATAATATTATAATAATTGTTATATTATTATTATTATTATAATTGTAATGTTATAATTATCATTAACATATTATTATTATTATAATAAGATAATTAAATAAGCAAAACCCAAGGCTAGTTAAAGATTACAAACTACCTTATGTATGATAATTAGTCTCTGTCTATTACCGCCTCTTGAGTTTCCTGAATCTTGCTGAGGTAGTGGAGATTGATAAGTTCTCTCGTGATCATCCTTCCAATCTACTTGGCTCCCTTCCTCTTGAAAATATCTGAAACTTAAGGTTGTTAAAATTGCCAGAGATACTGATTTACACATCTGTTCATTCATTCTTTTTACACACGCTAACCTCCAGTTAATGGAGTGTGCACTAACACTGGAACAACAGGTAGAAAATCAGTGCAATTGATCAGTCTTTAACTTCGGTACATGGTCACAAAAGGACCAATTTCAGAAATGATTCCCAGAAAGTAATGAATTATATAATTGAATTAATTATAATTATTGAATTACAACTTAATTATTAAATGTATAAATTTTATGTGTCTTGGATAAAAAATATTACATTATTTAAATTATTTTCAGAGTAATCCCATAAGTTACTCTATGGAAGTATCAAATTTAAACTGTTTTACATGGAACGGAAAAAACAAATGGTCTCGTACATGCAAGGTATAACAGCAATTTTTTTTATTCATTAACTTCTAATTATTCATAGTTAATATTATTTTTGTATATATAACTCAACAGGGATGTGGAGATAGTGTTGAAAATGCGTTAAAAAGTCTCATTCTGGGGTAAAATGGATAAACAAACAAAAATCTCTACACAATGAAGTTTTATTCAACAACAACAACGCGTCTCGAACACTTTGTGTTTATCATCAGGAAGACACCAAGGATGTGGTGCTGAAGGGTTGGTCCAGCGAAAACAACCAGTGCAAGAAGAGTTGTTTTCACTGGACGAACCCTTCAGTACCACATCCTTGGTGCCTTCCTGATGATGAACAAAAAGTGTTCGAAACGCGTTGTTTTTGTTGAATAAAACTTCATTTGTGTGGAGACTTTTGTTTGTTTATCCATTTTACCTCAGAGTGAGTAAATACCCCACAATTACGGATTGCACAACTAATTAGTTAAAAAGTCTATTTATGTGTGCACTAAATGACAAAAAAGACTTGTATGCTTAAACAATTTTTCCTACTTATTGCTTATTTCGAATTATATATTAGTTTTGTTTGAAGATATTTTTCGAAAAAACTAAATGATACAAGATGCTCTTGTTTAAATTTAAAAAAAAAAGGTTGTCTAAACCAAAAAAAAAAGCACCTGATTGTCAATGTTTTATAATTGTTAGATTAATTAAGTTTGTTTTCAGTTTACTCGTAATTCAACTATAACAATCTCACAATTAAAAACTATAACAAAATTGTTACTATAATAACGATATTTCAATTAGTAACATCATGAAACTAATATTAGTTAGTTAAAAGTGAAATTACTTCTGGTTATCAGGGTAGACTTTTTTGAAAAGATGTTGATTCAAAACTATTGACTTTATTAATGAAGTTTCATTAGTGAGTCAAGACACTGAACTAGCGTTAGTATTTTGTTCAAATGGTCTTTAACAAAATATATTTCTTTACCCATACGTGGACCTACTCTTTAGATAAGATTAAATCAACGCTATATATCATGTACGAGATGATTTTTTCATACACACGAAGGACTGCGTTTATACACTTAATTTTTGCATTGAGCCAACTTCTTTAAGTAGATACTTTTGAATTAAGTTACATAATAAAACAAAGAGTTTTGTACTGTCTTAAGTTTTATGTTAATGGAGAATAATTTTACAAAAAAAAGTTTATAAAAAGATAATTATAAAAAAAATGTTACTTCTGATTTATGATATCAATATATTGTATTTTGCGCCCAGTCCATTTAATAATATGTTGGTAGGTGATGAAAGAGACTACTTCAACATACTTGTGGTGTGAATGCTGGCATCTTTCTGTTATTGTTGGTGGCATTTTTATAGTACCAAACATTATCGACCCTTGGGAAGATATCAAACTCTACAAGGATATTGGACGAAATCCCTTTGTCTTTGGTATTGTTGTGGGAACTTGCTTACTATATTTTTTCGCATTACCATGGATAATCGTAAATGATATGAGGGCAGAAGAAAAGGTGACATTTGATTGTTTTTTATTTCATTATTGAATGATATTATTATATAAATAATTTGAATAAAGGATAATATTTCGATAAATATTGTAAAAAAAAGATTATTCTTGATTCATGGGTTACATTAGTTTACTTGCTATAACTATCATATTGATATTGATTAACATTACTAGAATATATTAATGATTATAAAGGATCAGAACAGTTCACACACACTAGGCTGCCTTGAGAATTAAAAGGAAGAACATCAATTCAAACCTTTTCTGGTTATCCCTCTCTGATGATAATTGATTTTATGATGTTACCCTTTACTCTACTGTAATGTAGAATTTTGGTTGAGACATGGATATACCTTTGAGAACTGCTGGAAAAGGTGTCACTGTTCTCATGTAGGATCTGTTCCTTGAGTAATGGGAAGCATGACTCGCGGTGGGGAGTTGCTTTACTATCGTATCACCTCGAAATAATTATCGTACCGCTGTTGTGTCCTCACGTTATAATTTTGGCACCGCTATTTTACCGTCCTAAAATAATTCCCACACCGTTACCGCTCCGTTTAAGGAAAATTCCTGCACATTTACTACCTTAGAGAGAACGGGCTTGATGTAGGATAAGATCGTGCTCCTTTGTTTGGAAGAATATAATTAGGCTCCACGTAATTTTGGTTCCACTGTATTTTTGGGCATCATGGTGAAGGGCCAGGAACCGGATTTCTTTATTCCATATCAAAGCCTTATTAGACAGTCTGTGTTCTTGGTGGTAACTTGCTCATCGATTAGACCATTTTAGAGGTGAATGGTTACTGTAGTGCCTGTTTTCGGCTCAGATGGGCAGATTGTAGTTCCGCTAGGGTCCCTTACGTCAGGTGCATAGTAAAGTTTTAGGGTGGTAATTCAATTACATATATTCCGCTACAGTCATCCTTGTTTATTTTGGAGCCTGACACTCTTAGTTGGTAGGAGTTCGTGGTATTGGGAGACACGATCTGATTAAAGCTTTGGATACGGAAGCAGTGATTAAAGACAAGTCTATAGGTTCTATGGAAGTGATCAAGTTGGTTGGGGTAGAGCATTAGGTATCTGGTCTAGAGCTGCCTGACAGTCATTAGTGGCCTGTCATTAGTGGGCCTCTCTGAGCAATGAGGAAGGAAGGCACCCTGGGAGTTGACTACACAGATTTCCCACTCTCATGAAAAGAATAAATCCAATAGATGTAGCATGTCACGAATTTTCATTAATAACACAAGAATCCTCTTCACTCATTTACTTAAGCACTTAAACGTGCTTATAATTGAAGACTTCAGATTTAATATGCACATATGACAGATGGCATGTAGGGACATAACCACTAAATTTCTACACCTTTGTTTTCATTTGAAATTTGACTCTGACAAACACACTTGTTACGGTTGAAAGATCTTAGTCGTTTTTCCTCATTTCTTTTTGTGGTTTGAACATTGATATATATATATACATATATATCATTGCAGAAAAAGAAACAGAGATATTAAAAGCACACAATTACAGTCTCTACTTTTCGGTTTGAACCGTCTTCAGGAGTGATAAGAGAGGGAAACAAGTGTACTGGTTGGAAACCCAACCAACCGTCTCTGAACCAGTGCGCTTGGTATCCCTTTCTTATCTCTCTTGAATACGGTTCGAACCAAAAATTAGAGACTGTAAGTGTGTGCTTTTGATTTCTCTATGTTTTTTTTTCTATATTGAACTATATTTGTCCGTTTTGGATCGTATTTCCAACGGAAAAGTATATATATATATAACTTTAAATTACACAAAGCACGACCCAGAAAAGAGAATACAAAGAAAACTTACAGAATTCAATATTTCGAACTGTTGTTCGTCATCAGGAGAGTAGACTAGAAGAGAGGACGAAGTGAGAGAGATCTCCCCACGTCGAAGAACGGAGCGCGAATGAAGAAATAATGAGTCAACCGAAGAGAGCAGCACTAGCGTAAAAAAGGAGCTAGGCACTAAACGTCGGAGAACGGAGAAAGCAAAAACAATAGATAAAATTATAAAATTAAAAATTATAAAAAAGGAAATAATAATAAAAAAAATAAAAAATAAACAAAATAAAAAAAATATATATATAATAAAAAAGGGGGAAAAATTAATAAAAAAATAAAAAAATATATATATGAATATGAATATATAAGTTAAAAATAAAAGGAAAAACAAATAAAAGTTAACGCTTCTGATTTAAACCGGGATCTGATCGGGCCCCCAATAACCATATGTGGGCCTCCTCAGACGTTCTTAATGTCAAACTACGGTCATCAGTGGTCACTAGCTTAATGATTTGAACAGAAAAGCAGTCATTAAAGCAGTCATTATTTTATATATATATATATATATATATATATAATTAAAGTTACAGCTAGAGAACACAAGAAAAAGGACGAACACTCACGAATCTCGATTATTTCGGCGTCTTGCCGTCTTCAGGAGAGTAGAAAGAAAGAAAATAAAATAAAAGGAGAAAGAATGAAGGAACGGAGACGTAAATGCGTCCACTGGCCGATGTAAACTGGCGCGATACAATGACACGCAGTGCAGCCATCTTACCAACGTGAACCAGTATAGGCTGTGAGTTAAAAAAAATTATAAAAGTGATATTTAAGTAAAAGGGAGGAGAAAAGTAAAAAAGAGAAAGGAAAGGAAAAAAACATAAAACTAACTAAAATTAAACGAGAAAAAAAATATAAATAAATGAATAAATAAATAAAGATAAAAATAAAATAAAAAATCATCTGATTAAATTTAGACCAGGGGAATTTCTTGCACCCAATAACCAAATGAAGGCTTCCTCAGAAGCCCTTAGAGTGGTCTGGGTGTCATCATTTGAGAGTTTTCTTAATATTTTAACCCTGAAGCAATCGTTGAAGGGAAGGTTATGGAGATTGGCGTGGGTGGCAACAGGCAGCTGCTTGCGTTGACCAACGGATGACCTGTGACCATTCATACGGAGGCTAAGTGACGTGGAAGTCAGGCCCACGTAGAATGAGTCACATTGTGTGCAGTCCAGACGATAAACACAATTGCTGGAAGTGCAAGAACTAGCAAAGGAGAGAGGGTATGAATGGTTGTTCACTGTCGAAATGAAATGGCTGTCAGGATTGATGATGGGACAGGTGAGGCATTTCCTTCTGCCACATTGCTTTGTGCCAAAAGTGTCAGGTGCAGGCCTGGAGCGTTTAAAACTTCTATGGGAGAAGATATTGCCCAGAGTGGGGGGTCGTCTAAAGGAAATCCGGGGTGATTTGGTGAAAATATTGGAAGTGGTCGGAGAGGATGACAGGAGAGGGAAGAGTTCCTTGATGACTAAGCGTAACTTATTAATTGTGGGAAAGTATGTGGTGGTGAGGAAGGGGCTATTATTATCGGAAATGCAATTATTTCGAGGTGTATGAATGATTCCAGCCGGGATGATACGCTTGTCAAGAAGATGTTGGGGTAGCCACGTTCAAGAAATTTATTTTTCAGTTGACTAATCTGGTGTCGTTTGTCCTGAATATTGCTACAAATTCTATGGATACGATGTGAAAGGGAACGTGGAATAGACTTCATAATGTGTGGCGGGTGACAACTGCTGAAATGGAGATATTGTTGGGGATTGGTTGGCTTTGTGTATATGGAGGTGACCAAACTACCTTTGTCTATGGTGATATTAACATCTAAAAAGGTTATAGCTTTATCAGAAACGGAGTGAGTGAATGAGATGGAGGGGGAAAAATGTTCAAATGAGTTGATAAAAAAGGTCAAATTGGCTTCCCCGTGGGGCCATATAAAAAAGATGTCATCTATGTAACGGGTATAGAGAAGGGGCAAGAGAGAGCAGGTATTGAGAAAGGCCTGTTCTAGCTTTGCCATGAACAGACATGCGAAAGATGGGGCCATACTAGTTCCCATATATATATATATATATATATATATATAAAATAATTGGAGATGAATTATATTTATTAATTTATTATTAATATCATAAAGTTTAATATGATATATTTATATATTGATTGTGCTTAAGTATATTGGAGAAGTATACATCTTTTTTTATTCTGCATTTATTTGCAGTTTGGTTACTTAAAATTCCCATGAATTTCATTACATTGTTTTCAAAACTTGAACTGTAATTTTTTTTTTTGCTTTCAGCGGAAGCTAATAATTCTGCCAGATAACTACCCCGGATACTCATATGGCTATCTATTAGTAGTGTTTACAGGGAAGAATCTTCTGGCAGGAACGACGAGTAAAGTTGCGGTTAGACTTATTGGATCAGAAGGAACTAGCATGGTATGTAGCACAAACGAAAGTAATAGCAAATGGCATGAGGTCATGTTTGATTCTCAATATTGTCTTGGCAGGCCCATGCTCTGGAAAGTTGTGAAAGAGAAGTTCTAAAGTACTGTGGTGAAGACTGGTTCATGATCTTTACCGAGAGAACTTTGGGTGATATAGAATGTTTAGAGGTTTGGCGAGATATCAGCGGTCCTATGCCAGACTGGTGAGTGCAGAGTTCTTTAATACAATATATTAAAAAACCTCATATAAAAAAAGTTTAACATTTTAATGCAAGAAAAGAAATGAGCAGTTTTATTTAAAGAAACTGTAAGAAAGTGGAAAACCAAAATTATCAAAGAAAATTCAAGTGCATTTGTTATTTACTTCATGACCGTTGATTAATTATAACTGTAAAATCAATAACTGAAGGCATTTCTAAGTTCTAAATAGTTTTCTTTTAAATTTACCAGTGGCGGTAAAATTTTACATCGGAAGTAAACAAATTTATCCTTAAAATCTGCTAAAAAGTATTAATTAATTAATAAGTTTTAATTAGTATTCATTGTATTAATAAGCTTTTATAAATTAATTATATTAAATTAGCTTCAATATTAATGGTTCCACAGTTTACTTAAAAGTTTCTGAAAACCTAATTTTTTGACGATAGCACTTGAGAAAAACCTTTTGTTCAGTTAAAGGACAAATTTAAAGGAGTCTATTTGTATATGAATGTCTCAATTCAAATATAAAGTACTCGGGAGAGATGGTTTGACTGAGCTTTATTGGACTGGAAAACAGCAATAGCAGGAAATGGACTAAGTCAAGGCTGACCTAAATTAGCAGTGAGGCAAGACTTAACTATAGCAGTAACAGAAAATGGCTAAGACTTGACTTTGACAAGCTTTGGTTGAGACAAGACTGGTGCTGTAGCGCAGCGTTAGCTCTTTTATAGGGAGAAACAGATTACATTAATACAAGTTCAGCACTTTAGAGTTCAAGAAACTGTAGCGCAGCGCTAGCTCTTATATAGGGAGAAACAGATTACATTAATACAAGTTCAGCACTTTAGAGTTCAAGAAACTGTAGCGCAGCGCTAGCTCTTATATAAGGAGAAACAGATTACATTAATACAAGTTCAGCACTTTAGAGTTCAAGAAACTGTAGCGCAGCGCTAGCTCTTATATAGGGAGAAACAGATTACATTAATACAAGTTCAGCACTTTAGAGTTCAAGAAACTGTAGCGCAGCGCTAGCTCTTATATAAGGAGAAACAGATTACATTAATACAAGTTCAGCACTTTAGAGTTCAAGAAACTTCAATAGTGTATCTGTCCGGCTATTCCTAGCACAAATAAAGTGGTTTTTCTGTTGCCAGTTCACTTCTACGTATATACCATTATCCTGTCGTTCAAATCTTCTTGAATATTTAGAAAATATAGTCAAGATAAGTAGACTAGGAACGTCATTTTTGTTTATAATACAAAACTACATCTATAGGGTTTTTAAATTAGCCTCCTACTCTTTGTGTCAGTCTTGTGTCAGGTAGTTTACTGGCTTTCATATTTTACAGGATTTGTGAAGATTACCACAAATCCTGGCGTTATGTTAAAGCCATTGATCTTATCATCGTGTTCCCATTAAACAAAATAATTAGCACACTATACTGTTCTGTATATCGTTTCATAAAATGTTAGTAAAAATTTCCCGTTCAACCTTTATCCCTAGTAAATAATTTTCTTTTCACCAGTCCAAAATGTTTAAGAGATCTATTCTGTGTATCACCATTCAATCAAAACAATCGACAAATTTAAGTTTTACAATTATGTAGACAACACAAATGGATTGTTATACCCACAAAGATTACATAGATGATAACTAAGAATATAATTACAGTTACCAATATAAATTACTATTTAGAAAGTGAAACAAGATACTCTAGTAGTTTTATTTTGTCTATTCTGAGATTTTCTTTCATTAAGGAGTGAGTTGTTTAAGATAGATTATATTAGATGCCAATTTTTCTGTTCATGTGAAACTCAATTCACCACAATATAGCTAAATTTTCTAATTTAATGTAATTTATTTTTTAAATGCAGGTACCTTGCACAAGCAATGGTATATGATCAGCAGAAAAAGGAGTATTATTCTATACTAAGTTTTGACTGGATCAGTGAGTTAGAAAAATGGAGTTTTCAATCAAAATGTTTGACTGTAAAATTAAGAGCTTTCAAAGAGGGTAATGATAGGCTGACGTTAATGAAGAAAAACTTGTTGACATTCGCTCGAGAGAACCACAACTGGACAGGAGTTCCTCTCAGGTACTACTTTAAACAGAGATGTTTTATTGTAATTCTATTATGATTGAATAGTCGTTGATAGCTTTTTAATATACGAGTCATGTTTATTCTAATCTTGGGTAGTATTACTATTAATTTATACTGGCTTTTCTAATCTACGATTGGAACTTTGCCGTCTATAGGAATTATTAATAATTCAATTCTAATTATGTCATATTTATCCAGATCCAGACTTGATATCAGTTTTTATTTCAATGTTTAGTCGTTTAGATGAAATAGGTCTTCAGTCTGATACTTCTACATCTAAAATCTTAACTTCTTCTTAACTTCAATTTGAAAGGGCTTTTATTTTTAACGTTTGACACCAGAAATTGGTATCTGAGTATAAGGCTAAAATCATTACCCTTCCCGCGGAATTCGATATATCTGATAATATCTAAAGAGTTGGGTAATAATTGTTCGCATTGAACCAGTTGTTATTAAATAAGCCAGATGTTGAACTGTGCTCAACTGTTCCCCATTCGAATTTTTTTTTGTTCGAAAAAAAAAAAGAAAAAAGTTTCTTTGCATACCACAAAGAAACTTGTTTGCTTCAAGTCTAAATCTTCTCCAGGGTTTTACTTTAGTGTCCAATGTATGTACAAGGTAACAGCTATGTATAAAACCCCTTATAAAGAAATCCTAAGTTCTGACGATTTACTCTCTCTTAAATTCTATTGGCCAACCCATCACGATGTATCTACATGACTGTGACTCCCTACAGGATATACCATTTACTGAATCAAATGATATTATACCTTTATACAGATCCATTATCACTCTACGTCGCAGTAGACGTTTGATTTTTTTTTTTTAGTGTAGTCGGTTTACTTTGAATGATAGGTTTGTAGTTGTTCTATTAGTTTGTATTGGTCCGTTGGAATTAAATCCAGAAGCTGACTGCTCGTTAATCACTCTAACGTTAAAGGGCTTTGTTACTATTTGTTAGCTTCAATTACAGCAGTAG
This sequence comes from Hermatobates lingyangjiaoensis, assembly GCA_026182355.1. NCBI lineage: Eukaryota > Metazoa > Arthropoda > Insecta > Hemiptera > Hermatobatidae > Hermatobates > Hermatobates lingyangjiaoensis. Next base: position 4,126,760 of record JAPFBL010000329.1, read on the forward strand.
GAGAGGATTTTAGTCACCAGCAATGGCAATGAGGCAAATGTTTTCAACATCATGCAGCTTATTTGTAATGATTTTCTTCGTTATGGTGGTTTTCATCCATATCCAAGGACCGAATGAATGTATCATGTCATTGATAGGATATTCTACTTGGATCTTGTTACAGTAATCCTACTGAGGAGACGGGTTCCTGTTAGGAGTTCTTCTAGTTGTATCTTGTATATTGGTTTCTAGAACAAATGGTGGTCGATGAGTACAGCTAGATATTTCGAGGTGTACAGGAGTCATATCACATTTGCATGCTCTTTTTTGTTTCCTATCAAACTTTTATATTGAAAGCAGGAATAATATTCCCTCAGTGTGCTTGACATGATAAAGTTGCAAAATTATTGAAGTTACTGTTAGAGATCACCAAGAACTTCAAGCTTATTTAACGAAACTAATTTTTACCTTGTGGTTCAATACATATTGGCAGGAATTGCATTACATTGATTCTTAGAAGCTGCATGAACCCCATTGTTGGGTCTCAGAATGTCCTGACTCTTTAAACTCAACATTTTCATCTAACCATTACTGACAGCATATGAAGACAAGTGTTACTTCGTATCTTTAATATTAAAATTCAATTATTTTTATTATAAAAATAAACCTTTGTAGTAAAGTTTAAGTTCTTATATGTATAGACCACTATCCTGTCGTCCAAATCCTCTTAAATATTTAGAAAATATAGGCAAGACATGTAGAATAGGAGTATCCTAGTTCAATTGAATGCTTATGATTTTAAATTGAATTGATAAACTAATAGTCTTGAATTACTAAGAAGACAATATTAATAATTAAAAATTTAATATTGTTTTATCAGGCATCCAAGGAACATACTAACCGGCGCACAAATATTAACTTGTGCCATTGTTCTGCTGTTTTCTACAATGCTTATCAGCTTGATGTTTTATGGAATAAATAAAGGAAAAGGTAATATGTTGAAGTAAATGTTATTTACTTCAGTATTAAACAACCTAAATTAAGAATAAGTATTTTTTATGTCATTTTTGATATTTTTTATTATTATTCATACTTTGTACTGTTAGTATATTTGAAGCATCTTTCATCGTTTAAAAGTTGTTTAATATTAGCCTATGACTTGCATGTGTGTTGTTATACTAAAATTAAATTTATGTGCGAGAATTACTCAGAAAAAAAACAAGTTTGTTGTCTCCAATCAACATTTGAATCAAGTATTTAAAGGCCTTCTTGTAACTGGAAACTTAAAATATAGCTATAAAAAATATTCCACGGAAGAGTTTAAACTTAATGCAAACTCACTTGTTGAAATTTTAAACTTATTCCAGCAAGACTGTTTAAAAGTTAATGACCATGAATGTTTGCTCATAAGAAACTGACACACCACATGTTTACCTTGTATAGGATTGCCATCAATAGTTGTTTTTCTGATTTTCCTCCATTAATTCAATTCTTAAATTAAGAGTATAAAGTTATGAATACTTCGTGTATACATTTAATTTATAGTTAAATAAATAAAAACATTGCAATAAATAGACCTGTAACATACAACAGTAGAATAAAAAATCTGAACAAATTATAATTTAATATCAAAATATAATATAAAAAAACTCTAACGTTTTGTATTAGTAAGGTTGAATTAATTGTAAGGTAGTGCAATCAGTTATTATGTGGTATTTACTCATTGTAGAGTAAAAAGCTAGTGAAATGGTCTCCACATATAAAAATTTAATGGTATAAACAACGCGTTTAGAACACGTAGAGAGTTCCTCCTCAGGTATTAACTAAAAAATACAATGTCATCAGAGAGTTATCTATAGTACAAAGTAAATATAGTACAAAAATAAAATAAGGAAGAGAGTACGAACCTAAGGGTGAGTGTCTGTGGTACAACTGACTGGGAATAGGGGATGGACGTGGGTGAGGGTATGGAGGATATGTACATCTGTTTCATATTAGAAGGCTGGTATATTTCTTTGCTATTTTTTTTTCTGAAGGTTAGGCTTTGCTCTTTGCTCTAAGACTAAGTCTAGGAAACATATTGAAAATATAACACAGAGAACTATAACGAAATACAAACAACAAATATAAGAATAAAGAGAAAATAGAACTTTTTTTTATTTTTTTACATAAATAAATTAAGAAAAGTTGTGCACTTAGGAATTTGCTCATTGAGGCAAGCAGACAAATTATCATGCACTAATTTGTTAATTTCATACCCTTCTAAAATATTTATTCACTGAATTTATTGTTTCTATGTAATATTTGTATGTTTTGGTCTGGATCAAATTGGTGGTTACTGGTGACTAAATGTTTGGCAAAATGGAATATTAATTGTTTATTGTTGTGGGATTTAGCTTTCTGTTTAACTTTTTGTATATGTTCTTTTATTCTTTTGTTAAATGATCTGAGAGTCATGCCTTTGTAATGTGAAGAGCAATTAGCACACGACTTTTTATATACACCTATAAGAGAAAGGGGTTCTTCAACTCTTTTTGAAGATAACTCTGAGTTTCTCAAACTCAAAGACTGTCCCCTGTTATTTAGGTGTATCAATTTGTTTGGTGAATATGTAGAAAAATAATATTTTAGTCGCTCTTTCAGATGTATATAATAAATTGTTTTTTGCATTTAGTCATTTTTTACTTTCAAAACGTTTCTTATTTTTTAAAATACTCGTATCTCTCTTATAATCGATTATTTTAAAAATTTGACCGAGTCTTTTATTAAAATCCCTTAAATAAAGGCTATTACTATGAAAGCTTCCATATTTTAAAAAAATGAACACACAACTATTATAACAAAATATAAAGTGTACAATTAAATAGGTAGAACTATTTTTTTCACCAAAAATATGAAAGTTAGGCATTTAGCTATTTCACTGAATATATAACTAAGTAACTATTATGTTTTAAAACAGTTCCAAGAATAGGAAAACAACTACTTAAAACTAGTTTGGCATAGCAAAAAACTAGAGAAGAAAGACGGATTTATGTACATATGACACACAATTTACTTACTGTAAATTGATTTATATTTTATTTACGGTGAACTAAGAATCTTTATGTAATTATATAAGCGATCAGAAAGTTTTAGAGATTTGTAGATATAGCTGCATTCAATATACTTTTGAAAAATATACATCAATCCGACAAGGTCACCTAAATCTAAAGAATCAAGAGTACTACCTTATACCACCTTCAACTCTAAATTTAACGACCTAAACGAAGAGAGGTTCTCGTTGAAAAAGATCGGGTGAAGAGTCATGACGCAAGATGAATAAGTCAGCAAAGAGGGTACTGTAAGTTTCTAGAAGAAAATAATTTTATTGCCTATCTTCTACCAGTCGTTTAATTAGGAATGCTTAGAGTCTCTGATAATTTATGACAGCCATAGCACCAATCTGCGCTATGAAATTTAAATAATAACAGTGATTTAATTGTAGGATAAAAAGCTAATGAAACATTCTCCACATATAAAAAAAAACACTCACGTCCAACCTATTCCCAGTCAGTTGTACCACAGGCACTCACCCTTAGGTTTGTACTCTCTTCCTTATTTTATTTTTATTTTGTACCATATTTACTTTGTACTATAGATAACTCTCTGATGACATTGTATTTTTTAGTTAATGCCTGAAGAAGAACACTACATCTTCGAAACGCGTTGTTAATCGATTAAATTTTTATATATGGAGACTGTTTCATTTGCTTTTTACCCTACAATGAGTAAATACTACATAATAACTGATTGCACTACGTTAGAATAGTGATTTAATTATTTCAAACTGATGTGAGTTTATTCAATTCAAAGAACAATTATTAATGCTTTTGATATTTTTTTTAATTTCAGAAGTACGGGACTTTCCCTTCTATAAAATTGCATTTCGGGATATTGTAATAGGAATTGAGAGTGCTTTATTAACAATTCCAATTAATTTTTTAATATTTTTTTCATTTCGGTATGGATTTTATGATTATTTAACTATTAAGTGTTGTAAATTAATCAAAAATAAATTTTCATATAAACTTGACATGTTACAGAAAAAGTAGAACTGTCATAAAACGATCAAAGAAAAGAAAAACAAAAAGTCAAGGAAAACCTCGTAAGAAGGTCATGAAGAAAGTAAAAGCTAAACTTTCAAGTAATTACTTCAATAATATTATTTCTTTTATGAAATTACTAGTTTATTATTACTAATATTACAATTATTAATAACTAATAAAATTATGACATTTATCATTTATTATTCATCAGTAAATAAATGACATTTGACGTTATGCAGGTGGCTGGTATTCATTTTGAATATGAGCTTAAACAATTTAAAAAAATTTAAACTTTAGTAATAATATCATATTCTTTGGTGATCGTAACTACAATATGAAAACAAACAATTTGTTGAGTGGTTATTTTAAGTCAATATAGGTTAGGTTAGATTATTGACTTTAAAAAAATATTTACATTTCATATACAAATTCTTAATGTCATAAGGTTATACTTATAGATATTAGCTATTTGATCTTTTTTTTTTTTTGCTTGAAGTGGTTTCAAGACCTAAGAAGTTAATAAAATTCGTGGTGAAACACTTCATATTTCCGGCTCCCTTGATGCCTATCCAGACATGCAGGCTAAACGAAGAAACGAAGAAATGTCGTAGAATATGGGCAGTTTTCGCTTGGTAACTTTTAATCAAAAGGAACATTTTTCTATTATTTATGATATTTAATTAACAATATGGACATTAATTACTGACAATGATAATCATGTATGAATCAGTTATTAAATGTGCTACTATAGTATTGAAAAATAAGTCATAAATATTAAATTTGATCCACAGTGTTTAGAATGAAAGAGACAGAAATCAGAAAAATAAATATGTTTGGTAAATAGCGATGCTAGTAAGAAAGGAGGAGTATCTTTTCGCTCAATTGGAAGTTAGGGCACTCTGTGCGTAAGATACTAATAAACGGTTACTAAGTATCCATAATTACATATTGGTAATCTCTATGAGAATAATTATTTAGGTCTGTCTGCAAAAGAATTAGTAAAAGTTATAACCTATAAAATTTATTACAATATGTTGCAAAATATTCATATTAGCATACGTATAAAAAAAAAATGATTTGAGAGAAACTCAGAAAACACTTCGTTAATTATATTTGTTATTCTCTACAACTATCTTTTGAATGTTGTAGGTCTCCTTATCATGAAAGTTATTTATTTTTTTCCTTACATTAAGAACTTATAATGTTTTACTTGTTGAGCTTTTTTCAATTTGTCAATTTAATAACTACGGTTAAAAGATAGTAATTGTTTGCAAGTATTTTTCTAAAGCTATATGCACATCCATAAATTTATTGATAATCTTGTATCTATTTGTATGAATTAGATTAGTATTTATTTAATAGTTTAATTAAATTTCAATTTACTTAAAATTTAGTGCAGAACCTCTACAATACAATAAGTGCTGACGTATTTTAAACAAAAATGGCTGCCTTAATAAGTATTTTTATTATTTATTTATCTGTGAAAAGCTGCAATATTTTGACCTTGTCGTCATCATGAGAAGAAGAAGATTCTGCTCCATAGGCAAACAGCAACTAATGCTGCTGACTCATGAGTTCTTGTTTGCTAGCCGAGCAGAATTTTCTTCTTTTCTTCTCCTGATGATAAAAGGGTCAAAATGTTTAAGTGTGATTTGTTGTTGTCTGTCTGTGTCCTCTTCTTTTAATTATAAGGTAAGTTGTGTTAACGCACTATTCCATGTTTACAATATATATATATATATATATATATATATATATATATATATATATATCAATGATCAAACCACAATAAGAAATGGGAAAATACGACTAAGATCAAGCCACAATTTCAACTATTATCAATGCCATTTAAAAATTTCCTGAAGCAAAAATATGTAGAAAGATATATTCTAGAATTGTACAAATATCTTTCACGAAAAAGGTTTTTTGTGTTATTCTCTCCTAGTGTGAGGATTTTAGGAATGTTTAGAAAAACATATGTATTCAAACAATTTTTCAGAACGATGAAGATTAACATGTCTACTAAAAATTTTCAAGCATCAGTAAGGTTGATTGCTGCTATAAAATTGAATCTTAATATTGATGACCGTATTGATTCAAAATGCTACCCTACCCGTAACAAGTGGTCTTCGTCAGAGTCAGTCAAAAAAAATTTTTTTTTTGAGTCTGACGAAGATCGATTGTTACGGTTGAAAGATCTTAGTCTTGTTTTCCCATTTCTTATTGTAGTTTGATCATTGATTGTTATTTCACGTGTTTATGTGAAATCTTATATATATATATATATATATATATCTAAGACTTCTACTAATATTTATATTGCCCTGAATATCCCAAGTGATAGTAGAATACTTAAAAGCAGTTGAATATCCTGAGGACATCTCAGAAAGTTTCACGTGACTCAGAAATACCCTCAGATAGTATGATGTCCAAGAACAAACCGAAGTTTTACTACAATTTGTAATACGGGTCAAGTGAATCCAAATTTATTATCAATTTGCCCAATCATACGGTCCAATCTTTGTTCACAAAACGAAGAATGTGTCCAGAGCTTTCAACAGAACCAAAGAATCAAGGCACTGGGTAGTGGTGCTGGAGAAACACAATATAGAATAAGATGCGTTAACTAGATTATAGAGGCATTCAACTAAGAAATCAGTAACTAAATAAATGGACAATAATTTAATATTTCTTCTTTAATAATTCTTGATGTTCCATAAAATAAGTGATTTCATTAAGAAAGAAACATATGTTTTTCTAAAAGTTTGAAGCTGCTACTGACATAGAACTTTATAATTAGAATTGATTTAGTATTACCAAAATGTTAGATAGGAATAGAAGAAATTATTCACAGCTAGGTCAAATTATGCCAAATATATTTAGCATAATTCGTACTACAATAAGTCTATTAATGTTAGCATGTAGTCAAAGAATAATTAATACTCTGTTTTAGGACATTGAGCTTTGGAGTTATGGTCGTAGTTGGCTTCTTTGTTATATTATATGGTCTGAAATTAGGAACCAACAGGAGTCTTATTTGGCTTACTTCAATTTTTATAGGATTTTCTGAAGAATATATGTTACGGATACCAATTACAATTTTGTTTCTAAGTCTTTTCTTCTCTTGTATAATTCGGGTAATTGTTAAATAATTTATTGTTAATTACCTCATATTTCATAACTAATATATTTAACTTTGTTATTAATCGAACAAAAAAAGTATCAATTTTCTTTTTCTGTTTTATGATTTCATATAAAATTGAGTCGTAAAATTGAAAGTTTATTGAATGAGGAATTCTGATAAAGACATTTCTATTTTAATTGATTTTTTTTTTAAAAAATTTTAATAATAAAAATTGATCAGGTAATCAATTTTAGAAATAAGTAATATACTAATATGTTCTCTAGCAAAATGTTGAAAGAAGGACTTATAAGGTAAAGAATATTAAAGGCCCTTCGCCAGACTTTGCAGGAGACAGGGAATTTATGGCACATTATGAGAATCTTAGAACGCGAAGTATTTACATACCATTACAAAGATGTCAGCTAAAGGTAAGTATTTAATCTTCCCACAAACAATAATTATAAACTTTAAGTTTACAATTGAGTTTTGATTTTATTTTAGTGTGTCTATTTTGTAGACGCAACATTAAACTCTCTGCTGAGATATTATCAATGTTGTAGATATTCAATTGAATACATTTGTTTTACAGTATCTCTATATCTATTTATATGTTTTAACACATATGAAATCATTAATTTAGAAAAAGCTGATATGTTAGTATTATTATTAAACTGATGGCCGTTGCTAATGAATTTGTTACATGGCTTTTTCAATTTAATCTTATATCAAAAGAGATTGAAAGGAATTTGAATACATCGAGAGTTCTAGCTTAGTATTTTTAATAAAGAAGTCTTTGAGACATACTTCAGTTTTTCTTGAGAAAGGAATAAATATTGCCTTAAGTTGGATTTATACCTAGACTTTTCTTCTCTACTATCTCCTTTTACTATCATAGTCATCTCCATATCCGCTAGTTGTCACACTTCCAGTTGTGGTAGACTTAGTTAGTAGTAAGGCGGGTAGATCAAAGATCTGGCAAGTAGGCCAGTCAAGTGGGCCCTTTTTGCCTTCCCCATGTATCCCGGATCCTACTCCTAGGAGAATCTTCCTGATCTTTCTATGTAGATCAGAAGGTTTATCAATTCCATTTCCCTTAACTTATCTATATTTATGGTACTAGAACCTAAAGTATGAAGTCTAAGGAGACTATATGCAGGGCATTCAGCCACATAGTGGACGGAGGTTTCATCTTCTTCCCCACATTTTTGGCAGATTTTTGCTATACCCAAGATATTTAAATGTCTTCTCAGTCTACAGTGACCGGTGAGAATTCCAGAAGATTTCTCAACCTTGTTCGACCCAGACTAAGGAGAAACTTCTTACGCTTTACACTAGGACCCAAAATATACAGCTTGGCCTGTCTGTTGCCCGGACAGGTCGGCCAGCTTTTCTTCAAATTCTCCTGCAGCCAGGCATTTATAAGATGTCTGACTCCAGCAGTAAAGAGCGGGAAAACCGGTTCCGGTCCTATAAACGGCATTTCGGCTCCGATTTTGGCTAACAAGTCCGCCTTCTCATTGCCCGAAATGCCGCTATGTCCCGGAACCCATATTAATTTAACCTCTTTAATCTGAGCTAGTTTATTTAGTGTTTCCTGACACTCTATTACCAACATGGAGGAAGTTGTCGGAGACATAATTGCCTTTTGTGGTAGACTTATACTCACTCTAATTGTTACTTACTTAGATTGTTTTAATCTATTCCATCTGAAATAAAACATCTATTTATATTTTGAAATTAAAACAAGATTTTAAAAAACTTACTATCAAAAGCACCTTCAATATGCTAAGAGTATATTTCCTTTAAGACTTATGGCGTTTTTAATTTTGTTAACCAAGGTTTTTCGAACCGACTTAGTTCGAAAACTAAATTTCGTTTTGATATTGTCTTAGTATAAATATTTCATAGATTAATATTTGTATTAATATGATAATTAAATGTACATTTAAATATGAACATTTAATTATTTCTTACAATATTAAAAGAGAATTATTACTTAATTATTAAAACTATTAAGTTCTATTATCAGAATAGATAACTGTAAACGTAAAATTTAACGTTTTTGGTAAATAAGCATCTTTTTACGAGTCATCATATGTATCGGAAGGGAAAATTATCAATATCAGCAAATAATTACGGTAAATAGAATAATACTTAAGTCCTAAAGATATCACGTTCTTTGACTTTTTAGAAGTAGAACAGCTTTTGATAACAGGAATTGGAATACATTTTATCATTACTAATATATAAATTAATTAATTCAAAACTGTTGAATGGATTATTGCAACTTAACGCAAGAATAATTTTTGTAAATATTGAGTCTACAACTGAAATTACAACTGCTAAAGATTATCCTCAGAGAGATATGGTATTGACCTTATTGAGATCAACCCTTCCGGCGTTGAGGAAGACCTACTGGATATGCAAAGTGATCAAGGATATGTTATGCAGATGACTTTATCATTATAAGGAGAAGAATGCTTGATTTTAATGTCTTTGAGCTTATGTAGTATGCCTTACACAATAGTAAGAGGTGACGGAGAAAAGTCCTTCTATAATTTATACTCGTAGTCCTCCTATAATATATCATAATAAGAAGCTTGATATTACTTTAGCACAATAGTAACAGGTAAAATTATAGAATAATGTTCTGTAGACTTATATCATAACAATACTAAATCTGTATTATTTTATGGCATTATAATAATGTTGAGTGATGTCCTCCCAGATAAAGCAGCTCAAACGCCACTTTCAACAAAAAAATCATCTATTTCCCTTGAAACTATTGTTTTGGAATATTAAATAAAATGTATTTAATAAAATGAATACGTATATTTATAAGATTTTCATAAGATTTAAAATATTTTGTGTATAACAATAGAATAAATTAAGAAGAATAATGTCTTTTACCTTTTTCTTCCAAATATTGTCTAAAAAAATAAACAAAAATCTATGCAATTGATAAACACATTTATGTGTTAATTTTATGTTGCTTGTAGGCTCTATAGTATTTCATTCCTTTTGTAAGCTAACGACATTGTGACAGTTGCCCAGTTATAATTATTAGCATTTTATTGTTCAGCAAAAATTTCCCATTAGCTTATTCATTTGATCAAAACTGATCCAAAGCACCTTTAGCTTAGACAGTGGATATTTCCTTGTAACTTGACTCGTCATATTTGCCTTTACAATATTCTAAAAGAATCAAGTGTTTAAATGTATCGGAAGTTCTAAAAAGCAATAAACTAACAAAATCAAAATTAGCTATTAATTGATTTTAATATTAGTATATCTGAATTAACTTTTTTTTTTTTTTATTTATTGTAATAATTTGGCGATTTCAATAATGATTGAAGGGGAATACTGACCAGAAGATAGTTCTGACCCGACAAACGGGAGTTATGAGTGACTTTGTAATCTTCATATTCCTTATGGTAGCGATTCTTGTCATAATATTTAGAATCGACTTCCACAGATTGTTTCTGTGTACCCAGAACCTGAAGAGATTCGTCCACTACCAAAATGCCACCCTGCCTGACCTCAATACGACTGAGCAAACCTATCGGTAATCAGTCATTTTTATCACAACTGTAGATAAATATTCCATTCTACTGTTTTAACAGAGGAATATGAAATGGTGAAATATTCAAAAAAATTAGGGTACTGTACATAGTTGATAAAAATTCTAAAGAATTCATCTTGATTTATATTTACTACTATTGAAATTCCAAACTAAGATTTTGATAAAATATTATTTATTTATAATTAAATAAAAAAATGCATTGATTCCCTTTCAACTTTACACATAAAAAAACGATTTTAGACTTTAAATAATTCAATTATTTGATTTTGGTAAATAAAATAGTAAAACAGCCCTCTACATAATTGCAATTAATATTTACTGTAACAGATATTTAATACCCGTTTTATTTTTATATTCATTCTAAATGATCTTTCATTGCTTAGCAGAACGTTTATAAGTTGAAATCTTTTATGCAGTTATTTTCTATTTTAATATAATTAATATTCATTTTTAGTAACTCTCATGCGATATGCTTTTGACTATTAAAAGAAAAACAATGTTAAATATATTATTTGAAAAGTTTATTAACCATAAACATTATATACTGATAATAATGGATTGTTAAAAGGTTTTTGGAGTACGTGAAGTTCATGCTATACCCTAAAATGTCTGTAAAAACATGGTATAACGGGAAGCATATAAAGGAATATGGTTTGTATATTAAATCGTTGGTGTTCAGCAAACTGTTGCTCATTATTTTATAACTTTTTATTAAATTCAGTTCATTTTTAGGGCTTCCAGAAACTGGGATTGAATACGATGGTGAAGGCACTAATCTACTAACGAAAATGGTCCACAGGTCTTGGCTGGACGATTATCACAATAAATTAATCGGATCTACAATGATCAAACAGTTTAGGATTAAAAGAGGTGTAAATTAGTTTTGTGTTATAGAATATTGTTATGGTATATATTGTCTCTATAAAGACCGGAACTAAGGTCCTCTTAGCACAGGCATGGGCAACCTGCGGCCTGCGGGCCACATGCGGCCCAGCACGTGTTTTTTTGTGGAGATTATCTGGAATTCTATCTAAATATTAAGAATTATTTTGCTTTTTGCTTATTAACAAAAGCTCACCGAGACTTTTGGAAGGAAATTACAACATTTGAGAGAGAGTGCTCTATAGCAATAAATGTTTTAATTTTTTTTCCTATAGGACGTATTAATATTTTTGATATTGTGTTGTTATAATTGTTTACCTCGGTCAAATAAAGAGATGAATAATAATTTTCATTATAAGAAGAAAAAAAAATTAAATAATCATTGACACATTAATATAGCGCACATTATGTATTTCTATAAATATAGAAATACATTATATATATAAGCTGTATCTAATGTAGTGCAATCAGTCATTATGTGGTATTTACCCTACAATAAGCTGTATCTATCCATATACCTCAGAAATTAACATGCGGCACGCGGTCTTTTGGAAATTATATAATGCGGCCCCCAGTTCATAAAAGTTTACCCATGCTTGTCTTAGCATCTCTGAATTCAAATAAAGTATCCCATTCCCACCTTGAAAAATACCTCTTCATGTGTCAAAATTACTTCTAGCAATGCCATGACTAATCAGTTTCATTATCTTACCACATAATATAATGGTAAACAGTATATTTTTCTCAAATCCAAGTATATAAAAGTGAAATTAATCTGCTGCAGATTTAATTCCATTTGATTGGAATAGATCGGAGGCCTTAATGATATATATTGTTCATGATGAATTCATCAACTATGTTATACAAATTAAAAAAAAGTCAAACTAAAAATAAAATTGTTCTGCATTTAAAAAGTAAGTTTTGGGGACATATTTATGTTTTCTAAAGTTCTAAGTAACATCAAGCACTATTGAACTAATTCAAGTTTATTTATCAACAGAATATAAACTTTTAATATTGATTTTTAACATACTTTTTTTTAATCATAATGGCTACTCGCTAACTAATCTACTAGTTATAAGTAAAGAACAGAAATCATGTACAAATTATATCTCGAGATTTACTTTTGGGTTTATGGGTACAGACCACAAGGTTTGGATCAATCAAATTCATATTTCATCCAGAAATGAGCTCTATAATGTAGATATGCTTTATTGTTTTCTGAGAAATACTGAATCAAAGAAAGTCAGTTTATTGGTTATAAAGTGATTTTATACAACATTTGTTACTCCAAATAACAAAAATTGTTATTCCACAAAAATTGTGGAATTTTATGGAATAGGACAGATGAAATGTCGTAATACTCGTAGAATATTCCAAGCCACCCATTGCAGGATGGTGTGGTCCATAAACGGGTTTCTTAAATAGGATTTTTGAAGTATTTTTCACTTGATCTGAACTTAGTTGTGATATTAAATACTTGTATCAAAGTTGTTGAACCTTATTTCTGTACCAAATAAGATCTGAAAGTTTTTTTTTATTTTGTGTTCGTTTTACCTGTTCAGTGTTGTATCGAGCGGCTGTGATATCTTAAGGGTCTCATCAATAGTCAGTGAGGTTTTAAACAACTCCATCTCTTTTTACCTATCTTTTAAACAATATCTTACTCTGGATGGCAGGTTTTCTGTGTGTATATTGCACCACAACAGCATTGCGATTAGAAAGGTAAGAGACTGGGGATTTGACTACTAAACCCCCACTGTTAATTTGTGGGAAATGCTGGATTGTAGATGTTGTCTTAAGCCTCACGCGATTCTTTTAAGACGGCTATACTCTTTTCTTAACAAGAAAGTTTTTCCTTTCCTTTCAGACTTGTGTACCCTTGGTAAATGCCAAGTGCTAATAATATTATAAATTATGACTTTTATTATAATGATACTTATTGAAGTAATAAATCTGTTTATTTTTTTATCATTAATAACTCATTGAAGGTTGTATAAGAAAAAAAAAGTATAATGTACGGAAGTACGTAAATGGTGTAATGGTTGCAGGTACTTGCCAAATAGCTTCGTATTTGGAGAATCACATTGCTCGATGTTATGGAGGATATAATTGGAATTCCAAAGACACTAAAAGTTATGATACTCGATGGAAGGGCACTGCAAAACACAATACTCTTTTAAGATGGAAATATAGTGAAAATTATATTTCTGACAGAACTCCTGTTTTTGGTAATACTAGATTGGTTTTGAAAATATTCAAAATGATAAAAAATCTAGATTCAAGAAGGAAGTAGAATATGCTTGATTTTAGGATTGACTGGTCAGATGTACAGTGGAGGAGGTTATAAGGAAATTCTTAACAACACGAAGGATCGAACTGAACTGTACATCATGCTGGTAGAAGGCTGGATAGACGCCAGAACTCGACTGCTCTTCTTACAGTTCAACGTATTTTCAGTAGACACTCAATTGTTCAGTTGTATAATGATCAATTATGAACACCTTCCCTGTGGCACTGAGATCAACAACATACAGGCAAGTTTCTAGGTTTTACCACTCGCAAGGTGAAAGGTGACGTATCCCTTCTTCCCTATTCTGCTGGATCCAAATACAATAGATTAGATATTAAACAAATTAAATATTAAACAAAAGACACATCATTAAATGATGTCCTCATAATCATTAATATTAATCAGAGAAAAGGCGAGTTAATAATAGAAATAATAAGGTAATAATAATATTGAAGATAGATAATTTTAGTTATCCTAAAATTACAAAATCTTTGTCGCCACATAGAATAAATTAAAGATTCGGCATTGTGGTAGCGACTCAACCATAAATATTATTAATGATAATAATTAGTATTATTATTTGAGTAGTCGATAAAAATAAGTGACATTAGTTGCCTTTGATAAGCTGAAACTAATTTGTAGGTGAGGTCAGTGCGTTTGGCGACACGAGTTCGCGACTGGGTCCAGATAATCGCTCTTGTTGTCCTCATCCTTGGCACAGCCCTCCTTGCCGTCAATGAAATCATAGCCCTTGCCCGCATTGGCGTCGTCTACTTCATCACTTGCTTCTGCCTCATGAATCTTGCAGTCCTAGGGACCGGCATTGCAGTCATCGGCTACTACATTTATTCCATTATTAACTTCAACAAATTCTCCAACAGCTATGATGAAGCGACTACCGAGACTCACTTTGGCCTTCTCTCTCCTCTGGTTCAGGAAGATATCCTTGGCACTTGGATTGCCATCTTTGGCCTGATACTCTCCCTCAGAGTATCCATGATTATCTGCTGTAGCATGTCAGTCAACACGATTAGCGCTTCCCTGCGGTATGCCTCCTTTTTACTCTTCGGACTCATTGTGTTTTACATTCTGACCACCACAGTTGTACCCGCTTATAACTTCATATGGGGCTATCAGTCAACAGGCTATTACAGATCATTCATTAGCAACAAAGAAGCTTTGCGAAACAAAATTAAGAACGGTCCTTTGGGGACAATGTATAATTTAATGTTTATAGCTTCCATAACTATATTAATGAAGATTTTTTTCTCATTCATTCTAATAATAAGTTATTTGAATGCTAAGGCTCATTATGGTATTCATTCTGACATATATCTTCTATTTCTTATAAGACAATTGATAAGTCGTCTATTGAGTTGTATATGTTGTTTTAAAAATGTTTCCTGTTCCTGCCAAAGTAATACTGCTTGTCCTGATAAGAACTGTTCGAATGGATTAAAAGATAACAACAGCAAACAAAACCTTTTTAATCAATTTAGAATGCTATTACGATTTAATCTTATTCATTCCTTTCAATGGCTTCAAATATTCAAACCCCGACTGAAAATCGATGAAGAGATTTGTAAAACTGCTGTAAGAAAACATTTAATTAAGGCAACAACCTCTGAGGATACTGTTGAGACAGTTGTTGGCAAACTGGAAGAAAGTTTAGCCCGACTACATATGTCGGGAGAATTAGACACTTATAAGGTAAAGTCTGTAAAAGTATTGAATGCTCTCACATCAGTTGAATATGTGTGGCCTGCTCTGGTTGACGGGAAGCAGGAATTTATTTACAGTCAATCATTGCATACCAATTTGGACTTGCTTTATTCTCGGTTAGATTGCATCACGTCCAAAATAGACCTATTTGAAACCTACCTCCGCCAGAAAAAACACTTGTACTCAACGAGCAGTAGTTAAATACCTCAATAGTGTAATTATTTTATATGAACATTTTACTTCCAATTGTTTTGTAAAGAGAAAAATATGTTTTTTTTATTAAGGTGTTTTATATAAGGTTTTAATAAAGGAATAAAATACATTTTATTAAATTTCTAATTTTGCTTTATTTCTGATAATAATTTATATGGATGTTTCAATATAAAATATAATCCCATACAATTTTTTTTTAATACGATTGGATAATAAGTTGGTATTACTAAGTTCCAATGATAATTAAAAATACTTTACACTTTATTCAAGGATTCCAGTCATCCTTATGTTGCATAGTAACTACAGAGCCGATCGTAAATTATAAGATAAATATAGTCCAGGTATGCTAAAGTTTCATACATTGAAGGCGTCTTTTTTGATTAATGTACACTTTTAAAATGTTACGCTGTTAATAAGATTTGTTTCACCAGCATTAATATTGTTTAAGTTTATAGAATCTACTTATAAACTTTATTGATTATCTTTTCAATAACACAGAAATCATATATTAGTAACTACTCTTGACTATTGTAAATACTTTCAATGGCTAGAGTGTATGCTCTAAGTTCCTTTCATTAGCCTGATCTAAAAAGGTCTAAATTAACGTAAAAACTGAACATACCCCTGTCTCCAAACTGTTAGCCTGCATGGTAGAGGAATTTGATTCTTGTTTAAGTTAGACTTGATCTTATACTAGGTTCATCCTTTTCTAGTTTCGGTATAAGGACCCTCAATAAATACCTCCAGGTTCCATTAGCAAAAATTAATGAATTTTTTATTCACGCATAAGTATGGTGATTAACCATTTCATGGTCAGGTCTTGACCTGACCTTCACAATTAATTAAGGGAATCTTGTCGCAGGTGGCCGTAAAAACACTGTACCGAGCCATATTCTCTATAGGTATGCTGTTAAAATCCTGCTAAGTTATTCATTTGAAACACCATCACCAATAATTTGTTTACCAGCAATACTATTATTATGCAGCAGAATCATCCGGTTGATAGACGACCACAGTACACCTATTCTTCTAAAAGGAGAAACTATAAACCTTGTATTTCAAATAAGAAAAAAATGGGTCTATTTAGATATCAAAATGAATTGGAATATAAATACCCTTTATATTTTAATATAGTTTATCGCTCTCATTCATCAAAACGATTAACACTGAAAAGTAGGGTGATTTAAAGAGATTGGAACTGAGTTTAACATCATGTTGTATGTTAAATCCTTTCTATTGCTTGATAACACCATCACAGGAGATTAGTATCACTGGTACACGCCAAATCCAACAAGGCATGATGAGAATGATGAAACATGAACGACAATTGGTCAACAAGACCGTTATATACATTTCCATGGTAATTATCTGTACTTTAGAAGTGTGAAGTGTTCAAATATGGCCCGAATAATAAAAAGGAAGTTCCAGTGCAATAGTGCAGCTTTATTAAAAATGGACTTAATAACAATACGCAGTTACAAATACTACATTTTATGTGATTGCAGTTAATATTTATTATTTAACAGCTTTTTTCTGTAAACAAAAAGGTTAAGCACCATTTCACCATAAAAAATCAATACAGTTTCTACCATTTATCCAGACTGAAAAAATTATTACAAAAGAGAAAAATTTACACTACAATACATTGGCTAGTACAGTAGAAGTCATTTTTATAATATGTGTAAATTAGTTCAGTAAAAAACATCTATCTTCCACAAAGGTGATGATTATCCTTAGTCAAGTGATAAAGATGGCCACGGAGTTTTTGTTTTTAGTAGGTTTTTATATAAAACTGGTTTGGTTAAATTAGGTGTTGAAGGATAAAAGTGACAATGAAAGAACTTTCTAAAGTTTAATATATTTTTTAAAAATAATTAAAAAAAGAATTTGAATAACAAAAATTAAGACATTCTGCTTTCTTTATAGCATTTACTTTATAATGAATATTCAGAAAAACTGTTTTAATTTGAGAAATTGCCTCTTTCTTATGCAAATGGTTGCGAAGTAGCAAATAATCTACATTTACACAGCTAAAACAGCTATGAAGTTGAAAGGTTGTTTGTATAGTCATTAGAAATAACCAGAATAAACATTTTATTCAAGCTATGATGGTTTTAATGAATTTTCAAAAAATAACTAATTTTTAAACCATTCCTATGAAATTTAAACAACTTATACAATAATGTTAATGTCTGATACCAAAACTATTTAAATTGTTTCTCAAATAATTGAACAGAATGCAACTTTCATTAAATTGTTCGTGATTCATCATACACGACTTCAGTTTGAATATGTTAAGGAACATCCATTTGATAAACAATTGTCTCCAACCAAAAAAGTTATTATTTTTTCTTTTTTCCTGAAAATATTTTTTATGTATATTTAAGTGATGAAGTTATAGTTTTATAGAAGAAAAAAAACTTGCTAAAGTCTGTCTCATTAGAAGTTTTTTTAGGATCATATAATTAGTTTACAGTAGTTGGCAAGTCTTAAGTTTGACTTGGCAGGTAGGGCCTTATAAAACACTGGTTGTTGGTTGTTCTGCGAAATGGAATGGGCTTTTGTTTGTCTTGAGGTCATTCTTATAATTGTGGGCGCAGAAAGTTATGAGAACACAAAGTGTCCTAAATGTGGCTTTGGCGGTACTTGTGTGGTAGAAAAAGGGAGCCGTCAATGCCACTGTATCATCAGCAAGGGAATTTATGAACAGTCATTTCCTTGTAATGAACTCGTCAATGCCTGCGCTTCTAATACGTGCATTAACGGAGGCAAATGTGTTCCCACTTTTGGGTCCTTCTACTGCGAGTGTCCCAAAGGATTCCATGGAAAACGTTGCCATAAACCAGGTACTTATAGTATACATCAGGCATGGGCAACTGTTTGTCACCTGCGGGCCGCACTTTACTATTTTCGAGTGGGCGAGGGCTGCATGATGATACACATATGCAAGAAATATTACTTTTCCATACATACTTTTTTTTTCACTTTGTTTTTATTTGTTTTACTGTCGCAGGCCTGATTTTCTTTTTCTTTCCATTATTTCACTTTCTTTATTTCTTTATAAATGTTCAAATGACATAAATTCTCTCATCATTCTTTTATAAATTCTCGATCACTGTAGGTTTTCGAATACTTAGCAATTTTTTCTGCAACAATGTAACTGGCTTGCACAATATCATTATTCTTATTCTGTTTCTTAACAAAAAACGTTTTCTGTCCTATCAAGGCTTTTCTCAGTTTTTCAACTTTTTCTTCTCTTGGTCGACCAGTAAGATTGTGATATGAAGGATTTTTTGTCAAGTAGTCTTTTCAAATTATACTCCTTCAATACACTAATTACATCTGAACAAACGAGGCACACTGGTTTCTCTTTCCATATCACAAAAAAATAGTCTATCGTCCACTTATCTTGAAACACACGACCTTCATCAATTATCTTTCTTTTCTTCGACATACTTGGGGTTCAAATATTTCAAAAAATGTATTCTTGGCTGTGTGGATACAAGGAGAACTATGCTCTTCATGGGTTGATAGAAATGGAATGAATGACAATAATGATTTTCTCCCTTTTATATGGAAACACAAGACAAAAAGTGAAAGCATACGGACTAATCCTCAGTAAATCTCCAAACTGACCGACAGACTATTAACTAGGATTAATATTCTGGTTAAAAGGGGGGTAAGATAAATATCTTTATACAATTAACCGTGGGATTTCCGCGGTTAAATTGATTTTCCAGACCCGATAATCCCCCTTGGGATAGCCTTCGACTGAGAAAGGAATTTTGAAGAAGAAGGCTGGGCATTTACTAATTTGAGTTTTTTGGTTTTTTGTTTTTTAAGAAACCTAAAAGGCTCCGCGGGCCGCAGGTTGCCCATGCCTGGTATACATCAACTGACATATTAAATCCTATTTATTTTACTACTTTTACAGCCATGACAAAGAATTTCAACTTGAACAAAAGTATTTTAATATTATTTAGGAGAACTATTTATATAATACTATAAATAATATTATATTAATCAACCCTAAATTAAAAATACTAACAATTTTATTATTTCAGAATCCTATATGTGAATTTAGAAAGTATTTGTTAGAAAAAAATTGCAAGTAATTACTTTTACTACAATTTTATACTTGACATCAGTATAACAAAGAATCTCTGTGATCACTTTATGGCAAAAATGTTTAAGAAAATACGTCTGATACAACATTTTTAAGTCGTAGCGTTATCATTCAAGATAAATTAAACACATTTATTGAAGACATCTTCGGAAGGTTAAAATTAGAGTTTATTTATGATTTAGAAATTTTGAACTCCAGCTATATTATTGGATCAGAGCATTAATTTTATTGTTTTGCTTAATACTTTATCTTGCTTAATGCTTTTCTCAAAGTGTAGTAACAGTCCATTTAAAATGTGTAACCTACTTTGTAACTGAAACAGCTGTTTCAATAGTGCTTATAATTTAACACTCTGACTTCAAAGTCGATAATGGGCCAATGTTCCATCTCTTATGAACAAGAAAAACCTTTCAAAATGAAAACTTTGATGGCATAAGCTAGACAGAGAATAGTTCAGCGAGTGACAACAGTCATTCCTATTTTTATTTACCTAAACTAAGTCAAAATAGAAGAAATCATCTTTAAAGAATAAAAAACTTTTTAAGAACTGGTTGATTAAAAGGCGTTTCTTTCCTTTACCATATGTCTATGAGGTACGTGGAGGTAAAGTTTCATGGAGCTTCTATTATCACCTTGCTTTCTCCTTTGACAGATCCTTGACACTAGCATGTGACCACAAATTGCTTATATTGGCGTTCTTTGCGAGCTTTGATATGCTACATTATTCCCTTTACCTGGATGATGCGACTCGTCACGGCTCTTGTTCAATAGACCAACTAGTAGTCTTTTCTAACCGTCATCGTTAGTTTCCCAGTTACACCAGTCCTGATAAGAACTACAGGGCTTCTCTGCTTACTAAACCCATTGGAAATACAAGGAAATCTTGATTGGGTTGATACTACAATTTGACCTCATTTGGTTGTCCGGTTCAATCTCTAAGTTAACTGACAGTGTTGTATATGGTATTTCTGGCCTGATAACTAGTAGAATTCTTACATATACATTGTAAGTGATCTTACACTTACTCACTTAAATGTGAGGTTACGCTCACATTTTATCAAAGATAAAACTTTCTATCAATTCTACTGATTGAGAAATCAGGCATATTTAACTTGTGCTGTGGAGCCAAGCAAGTTTCATTGACAGCTTTGCCAATGGAATAACATTCAATGAAACTCAAAAAACTTGCTCTTATTAGAATAGAAGTAATTCATATTAGCTTTCAAATAATGAGTTAAAGTCATTTGTCATTCCTGTTTATGTAACGCAGCAATGACATTATCGCCATGCAAGCAGAGAGTTACAAGGGTATCTGCGTTGGCAGTTTGGCTTCGGTGTTAATCACCGAACAGAAGTGTTATTTATTATAGCTGTCTTAGAGATCACAATTCAAGTCTTATATTAGATGAATTAGGAAGATTATTAAATAATTATTGGATCACAGACGTTTGAAATAAGAAATAAGAAACCAAAAAGGAACAACAAAGAAGATATATACAGTCATAAATTAAAAAGAAAGTAAACTAGAATAAATAATGAAAAATATATTAACTACAATTAAATTATTAAATATATAAATTGAATAATGATCAAAAACATTGTAATTAACTAAGGGTATCGATGAATTAGTATATAGGTATATACTAAACTTAAATTAACAGTCTGTTGCTCTAGGTGACGGGTAAAGAATAAATGAGATCTAAGATGGTTTGATTTTGATAGAATATATTAAAGGTTTTAGTACTTCTGAAATGAATATTGTACTTAATAGAACAACAAAGAACTACCAACAGTTTATTTTTTAAATAATATTTCAGGTAATGAAAATGACTTTGTGAAAAATCCAAGTGTTTATTTTTTAATAAACCATCCATTAGATGATACAAAGGACTTTTATATAATGATGAAATCTCCAGGAAAAGATTTGAAGGTTACTTTAGACGATAAAGAAGGTGGAATTCACATATACGACAAAAGAAACATTAGAAATATTAATGTGCAGAAAATATGTGAAGGCAATGGTGGTGCTACAGTAGACATAAAAGTTTGCAGCCAATTACCTCCAGGTGCTTATATTTAGTTTAACATATATTAAATGTAGAATGTAATAAATAATA
Source organism: Hermatobates lingyangjiaoensis (assembly GCA_026182355.1). Taxonomy (NCBI): domain Eukaryota; kingdom Metazoa; phylum Arthropoda; class Insecta; order Hemiptera; family Hermatobatidae; genus Hermatobates; species Hermatobates lingyangjiaoensis. The sequence continues at coordinate 4,148,884 of JAPFBL010000329.1, forward strand.
TTTAATTTTTTTCTGTAATTTTCTTTATTTTTTTTATCTGAAAGAGAGACTTCCCAACTAGCAATGTTAGGTGTTTTGGTGTTTATAATTTAAACAAAATTTTGTTTTTTACCAGGTGTGTAGCAGCTGAATTTCAGTCTGCTCATAGCAGCAGGAAAAACCGTTTTGTTATCGCTCCTTTTCTTATACTTTCCCAATCCTTTTCCCATTTCTCCAACAAACTAAAACTGTTCAGGTTCTTCATAACGTTTAGTTAACATCCAAAACTTATAAGCTAAAGTTTATCTCTTTTCAGAAAATGTTTTTAGTAATTTTAACTAATTCATGTTTATGTTTTTTTACACTTTTTTTTTTGTTAATAGGTGAGGTGCCGACAATTAAAGCACGACTCAAATATAAAAAGTTAGTAACTCCCAATAACGCAGTAAAAACTAAATTCGCACAGTTAGTTAAAGATGAAAAAATAGTGATGGCAGTGGGTAGATGGGAAGACGTCAGTCTGAAGATAGAGAACAATGGAGAGGAGGAGTTCACTGAGACCTACCGTGTCTACACCACCTATGGGCAGTACTTCAACACCTACTGCCTCCCAACTGCCGTTATTAACGATTGGTGAGTACTCTTTTGTACCTCAATGTGTTAATATTGGGAAAAGGGAAATCATTAAATTATTTATTTGGATTCTTATGATAATAATTTATCACAACAACAATATTAATAATAATATAGTTTTATTATAACATTTAGTTATATATATTTCATTAAAATGTACTTGAGTCACTGCAGTTACTGTCTTTTTTACTTTTACCTTCTTCTTGAGGGCCAGGTTAGCCCAGTGCCAACGCGCTCGTCTCTGGACTAGTAGATCCGAGTTTCAATACTCACTCTGGCCCTCGATTTATTCATGCAGAGAGTAAAACCTAACCTAACGTATACCTCATCTTTCTAACGTGTACATTCTCCTTCTGTTAAAAACGTTAGTTCTAAGACTGCTATTATTGAACTATAGATATATATTTATGTAAACCTTTGTCTTACTACTCATCCTTCCTCTCTTACCGGTGATGAGTTAAGGTTTGAAAATAGTAAAGCAGATCATAGAAGAAAATATCACAACAGATATCACAACAATTGACATCATATACAACGCATATAATATGTATTAATTCATTAACTAAAATATTAATAATTAATTGCATTATATGCAAGACACCAGAAAAAAATAGTGTTAAATATTTATTCTAAGAGTCTGGCATTGCCTGTAGTTGCTATAACGTTCTGGAAAATATTTTACTAATTAAAACAATCTATGAAACTATAAACATATCTCAAAAAATACATTTAATTTCATTTACAGTTACGCCACTGTAAAAATTTAAATATCTAATCTGTGAAAAATATCACTTTTTCACTCTATAAAAAATATTTTTAACTTATAATGATGAAACATTGATCTTAATCATTCTGAAATCTAATTCAATCCTCTGGTAAAATGTTATTTACATTTCTGTGTTTATGTATATGGATTAATTTATAATATGAAAATGAAACTCAAGAAGTATGAAAAGTTTAGAAACTTTTTGTTTCGTTTTTTTGTTTTGTTCTTTATTGTTTTACTCAAAAATGAAGTGTTTAAAAAGTTCACTACTAATTTACCAATAAAAATACAACTACACAATATAACAATATAATTAAAAATGGATTTACAGCTCTGAGACATCACAGAAGCCTACAAAGTATTATTTAAGTGACAAAATAATACTCAAAGCAACCAAGAGGCTGTTCTTTTCACAATTGACTTGTAAACTTACTGAAGCAAAATCAAGTGAATGGACCATTTCAAGAGGTAAAAAAACTGCAGGTTATTTTACTCTATGAAAAATTAATACCAAATTTTATTAAAATTTTACTTGTTAAATGCTATAACAAAAAGAAAGTTGAAAAATATGAGAAAAAATTTATATGCATTTATTTATACACTAAATGTATACAAACCATTATACGTATATGGTTCATATTATATGATCAAACCACAATATGAAATGGGAAAACAAGACTAAGATCTTTCAACTGTAACAAGCGGTTTTTGTCAGAGTTTTAAGCCGAACTGAAACACTAGATTCAGAAAACATCATTGATTGTTATTTCACGTGTTTATGTGAAATCATTTTATATTATAGTATATACAAACCATTATAGTATAACTATATATACGAACTATTCATGTACATTTATGGTCCCGAAAATATTCTTTCATTTACACTGTCTACCACGTCCTGTTTTCTTCTGCTTTCCTTGTGTCCCTTTTTCCAAGAAAACAATGTAACACAAAAAAAAAAGATCTCATCTCATTTCCATCATGTGTATATCATTAAACTATTTACTTCATTTCTAAATTTTATTATTAATAAACTCTTTATTTAACGAAAGTTAGATTAGAAAATATTATTATATTTGAATTAATACAATTAGTATATTTTGATTCTTTTCTTTTTTCTTTCAGTTACACAGGAAGGTGATGGGTACTCCAGCCACGAAGAGGAACTTACCATTAGTGCATCAAAATTTGGTTTAGGATCTTACTATGTTGAGTATAACTTTGGTCATAAAGAGGGGAAAATGGGAAAATTCGTCCTTCCTCCTCATTATAATGTGGTCAAGGTATTCCTGGACATTATTATTTTATTTAACTATTTCTAGTAAACTGTTAGTTATCATTCTTATTTATATAAATAAAAGAAAGGTTTTGTCTGTACACTCCCAATAACTGACTCATTTCAAGTTAGCTTTACATTTCATACATTAGAGAAACTGAATCTACTCTTAAAAAAATGTCTATCTGGATGTTTGTTCAAAAATTTTGTCATAAACAAATTTAGTAACCAGAAGTGATAGCGGGCTGTATCTTCGACAGTCGATTTCTGCATGTCTAACTTAAAAGCTATGATTTGAATGGGTTGGAATTCAACGTAGAAATGAATTTATTTTAAGATGTGTTTACCTAGCTACACAGATATTATTATTTTTAAAATATACAGGTATGTTAATTAGTTTATTTTAATTTTGTTTGCGTTTAAGCTCCCTGTAAGAACTTATTTAGATGGTGTTTCCCGGAGTTAAAAATCTGCCACCTATTCGGAATAACTGGCATTGTGAACGAGTAATGCCCACCCCTATTAATGAAAAGGCAGGGAAAACCAACAAGCAATTCTTACGCTATATCAATCTGAAGAAAGAACTTACAAGTTGGTAAACAGAGTGATTAGTGATGAGGAAGCAGTTCATTATCCAACTGCATTTCTTGACTCCGTAATTGTTACTGGACTACCTGTTCATTAGTTGATACTTAAAGTAGGGGCACCAATCATGCTGTTACGAAATGTGAGTGCCCCAAACATGTGTAATGGGACACGACTCCGAATTCGTGCTCTGTATAGATAGGTCATAGAGGCGGACATCATGACTGGGTATGGTACTGTGGTGCCTGTGTTTATACTATGCATCATACCATTGTTTCTGAGGAACTATCCGTTTCAATTTGTACAGTTGCAATTTCCCATCAACTTCTGCTGATGATATTTGCATTGATGGTAAATAGGTCGTCAGGGAAACTCTACATCAGGAATTCAAGTGAGTGAGACCAAGTGTTCTAACATTGTCAACTTTGTGTTGCTTGCTTACGAGTTAGGGATTTTAACTATCTTTTCTTCCATGCACATGAAGGACAGACAGCTAATGTGCTATATTCAGAGGCACTTTCTTAACACTGTACTACTCGTATTCTTAATAACAATATTTCCTACTATTCTATAATTTGTAATAATATTTCAGAATACCACGTATCATCTCTAAATTTTCCTAAAATACCTGTCAAAGACGGGCTCGTCTAGTCCAAAAATATATTATTTGTTTATAACTTAGGTAACTTAGGGCGTTGAATTATTTATTTATAAAGTATTACTTAAATCGTTGATTTTGAAGTTCTTATTTAAACTTTATGATAAGTGTCACACATTCTTATGTTTAGACTTTTAAACCTTCAACATGTTAATATTTGAAGAAGTTAAGATATATTATAAATGAGTTAACAGATATTTCTGTTAAAGTTATTTGTCATATGAATATACTTTTTTCCACAATAGTTTATACTTTCTGGAGTAGTTGAGCTAGTCGAGATTACTTAGTGTGTGGATTTTTTTTTACGAGTTGGGATTTAAAAATCAAAAAAATTGGGGACAATGATGTTAAGGGTCAGCTAGGCATGCACAAGAAGTTGTATGACACAATTGTGAACAGGCATCTTGCCCTTTTACCACTTCTTTTGCTTAGATTACTTTAATGTGCGATTATTAAACTGGCGCGTTTACTTGTTTTTACTTGGTGGTGTATTACTGTGATAATTTTTCATTTTCTTGGCTGTCTGAAAAGAGCAACCCTGCATAACCTGCCCACAGGTTGGAATTAGTCGGTCCCTACGTGCGCTAGTGATTGTTTTATCTATTTTGTGTACTATGGCTTGTTACTGTGTGTTTAAGTGAATTCTTAGTCGAATAAAGCCTAATTCTTCTAGGTTTTTTATAACTCGATTTTTCATATCAATTACAGTACTTATAAATGACAAATCATCACATAGAGATCAGATACAATCCATGCATTGATAAGCGTTTAGAATTGCAAGTCAATAGCACTCATAAATGCATCTGTGACCTCTTGTATAATTAAATACGATCAGCAAGATCAAGTTACATTCTGGTGGATCCATGTGGTATGTGAGCATAGCTTTCAATTTTCATTCAATAGAATTTACTTCAATAGACAGTTATGAAATAACAGTATTAATGAAGTTACAATTCAATCTGTACACTGCAAGAGAGATAAAATTTATTGCAAAATAAAAAATAATTGAATATAGATATTTGCAAAAGATTAAACTAGCCTAACACATGAGAACAGTTTAGTACGCATACCAATGACTCTAACTGCGGCTCCTAACTGTTTCAATCAAAACTACTGTACTTATATACAGAGTGAATCGCTGCATGAAGCCCGACTCAATTATACCTTGAAGGTACCAAGATGCAGCTTATGTGCTAAACTATGCTAGAGACCACAGTTGTATTTATGAATACATTAAAAAGCACACGGTTCCGTGGTAGTATTTAGAATTGCAATCATCGAACCTCGAGGTTGCATTCAAAAATTCAATGTAACCTCATACAAATTGGACTGTGGCCCTCAATCACAAGTATGGCCTGATGATTCCTTATGGTTTGTGAGTTTAGCTCTTAAAAAAAAAAATAATTGAACTGATAGTTATTAAATAACAGTATTAATGCTGTTGTAATTTAAATTTTGTACTTTGAATAAAATAGTGATGGGGTTAGATATTAGCTAAGATTATATTAAATTTAAATATTAATTAGAAGAACTAAAATTGAGTAATTATTCTATAATGTTTGATTACGTCGACTAGATTATGTTGAATAGGAAGTCAGTAACTGAATCAAGAGAAGATCGAGTATCGATTTTATAACATAAACATATCATAATTATCAGTTTTCTTTTGATAATGAACAATTTCCATAACTGGTTGTGATGTAATGTAAAATGGTAGATGCGTATAACATATTTACTGTATTGATAATCAATTGTTTGACTTATTATATTTACAGTGCTGGTTTAAAATAATAGTAAATAAGATGACCGTGGCAATTAAAGGAGGAAGTAAGCGACTCTACAAAACGCCAGTTACTTTAGAAGCTATAGTAGATGACCCCAACAACGTAACGCATGAAGTACTGAATTATACATGGTCTTGTGATTCTGCAGGAGCTAAATTTTGCGAAAGGCAGGAACGAGGTAAGTTATGAGCTTTCAAATTATATGTGTCTAAAATCTGTCTTATTTTTACTCACCTTTCAGTAAACTTTTCTAAGAATTTCAGTAATCTAGAAAAATTGTATGACAAATATGAACCTGCTTAAGACTGAGCTACTGAAATTGTATTTTACATTGATTTTACTTAAGTCGTGTGTTACACTGTCAATAACAAAACAAATACCATAGTATTTCTTTAGACTATTCAGTCTAAACTGAAAAGATCTGCCAAAATTTAAAAGGAACTCTTTTTATAAAAATAGAAATATGTTAACGCAATATGATTACTAAGTAACAAACAAATTTGTACATAATTTTGGTAGTTAAGAAGAATAGATAACTAAATCACCACATTTTCTGTTCTTTGTATATTATTGTTAATATTTACTTTATATGGTCTGTTCTATTTAATACTTTAAGTAGAAAGTATTATAGTTGTTATAAAGACTGGATAATCTCTATGTTTTTATTTAATTTGTGTTTAATACTGGTACACATACACACTCTCATACCGAGAAGTTAATTTTTGATTATAAGTAGTTAAATTGAATGTTACAGGGAAATTCTTTAAACCTCAGTTAAAGGCAGGTGACTTATATGACTTCAAAGTGGAAGTTACTTTCCCAGGTTATCCTTATCCTCCGGCAGAAGCGACACAAACAGTCGAGGTTGAAAGGAAAATTGGACATTCTTTAGTGTCAGGAAATATGTTGTTTTTTATATGTCATAATCAATAATGTACTAGCATATCTCTCTCTCTCTCTCTCTCTCTCTATATATATATATTATATATATATATATATATATATATATATGATTAAACCACAATATGATATGGAGTAACAATCGGTCCTCGTCAGAGTCAGTTAGGTTTTGACTCTGACGAAGACAGCTTGTTACGGTTGAAAGATCTGAGTCTTTTTTTCCCCATTTCATATTATGGTTTGATCATTGATTGTTATTTTGTGCTTTTATGTGCAATTTTGTTATATATATACGTATATATATAATATAAATGACTGTCAGTATGCATGTGTGTGTACATGGATGTGTGTCCCTATAGAAAATTTATACAAGTAACTTACAAAAAACTTGTTGATTCACTTATGTAACTTTTTCTGAGGAAGCTAATGGTGCTTTGGTTTTTTTTTACTTTATAATACTAATTCTGTTAAATAATTATAACTATTGTTTACATATGTAGTTATAAGCTAAATAAATAATTAGAACCTATATGTTATATGTATTTTAAGGAATAAATGCAGAGTGGGGTTTTTCCTTTTTGATATATATGTGATCATTCCCTTAGTAAGTTACTAAAGAGTGTAACGATTACAAAAAAGAAAAGAAGAATATTTCAATATTTTGACTAACTGACATGTCTTGAGGTTCACGGAATTCAACTTTGATTGTGATTCCCTAATGTGACTATATAGGTGTTTATCGGAATTTTTAAACAATTTACAAGTTGTACCATTTAGTAAATCTTAATAAAATTTGACAGACAGTTTTAAGTGTGCTAAAAAAAACCCCATGTTTTGGGTGATTTTATGCTAAAACTTTATGCTAACTTTGACTTGCTGTTCGACCATTTCAGAAAATTTTATTTCGTATTTAGAATTGTATCATTATAAATATTGAACAATATAAATGTTGCATACATTTTTAATATTAGAAGAGAAAATATTATATTATAAATTACAATTAGAAGTTTGTGCTCGTGTCACTTGTCAAATTGTACTATAACAATAGTATAATGAACTGAATAGATAGTCTCATTCAAATAATTTAATTTATTATACATTTTTATAATAAAAAAAATTACTAAATTTCAATGTGAACCATTTCAGATTTGTATTGTTAAATTCTAAGTGGTTTGGAACAAGAGTGATATGAAACTTAAAATAACTGTTTATTTTTCATTTGTAGTGAACAATAATATAACTCCAAAATGTTATCCTGCTTGATAATATTGCGATATGAAAATAAACATGCATTACAGAATAATTATTGTATTTTAGCTATGAAATAGTAATAGATTTTTTTCTTAGTAATATAGTATATAGTAAATAAATTCTGCTTCCTCTTTTTAGAGATATGAAAATCTATTTTAAATTAAAAACGAATGATAATTTCTACATAAAAAAGTTAAACAGATTTTAAATAATAATCCAAAGTATACTTTCCTTTGCATAATAACAATAAATATGAAGAATGCTGTGGGCTCTAAGGAGTTAATGCAGATTTGATAATCGAAGACTGTATTAATATTATTTATGATATGTTGTTATTACTTATTAAAGCTAAATGTTTTAATCACGAGGGACTAATGTATACATTTATTTAGATGCAAGAAGAATTGTCATAACACAAACATTGCTAAAATAGTTTATCTGGTAGTGAAGGGAAATAAGAATCTTGACTATGTTTGGACTTGTCAATCAGTTACAGGACTGGTAGGTACCTCCATCTCTTATTACATCTTACTATATACATTTCATAAAACTCACATTATTATTATTATTATGACATATTATAACAGAAACAAATACACAAACAGTTTATAATTTGAAAATAATTAGCTATAATACTTCATATTCCATATACACATATATACTTATTACAAATGTTGGTATTAAAGGGTTACAGTTTTTCTTTAAAACATGTTTTGTGAAATCAACTTAATATTATACAAGTAACTTACAAAAAACTTTTTGATTCACTTATGTAACTTTTTCTGAGGAAGCTAATGGTGCTATTTTGGTTTTTCTTTACTTTGTAATACTAATGCTGTTAAATAATTATAACTATTGTTTACATATGTAGTTATAAGCTACATAAATAATCTAGAACCTATATGTTATATTTATTTTAAGGAATAAATGCAGAGTAGGGTTTTTCCTTTTGGATATATATGTGATCATTCCCTTAGTAAGTTACTATAGAGTGTAACGATTACAAAAAAGAAAAGAAAAATATTTCAATATTTTGACTAACTGACATGTCTTGAGGTTATAAATAACTATAATTATTTGTCAATAATATTTGTGACAGAATATTAGACGATATTCTGTCTAAAGTTTTTCTCCTTTGCGACGTTTCTCTATATGTGGGGAAGATTAGTATAAAAGTAGTTCTAAAGTACATGTTAGGGGGCCATATTTGCTCAGTGTTTAACATAATCGTCTCTGAACTGGTAAATCAGGGGTTCGATACCCACCTGGTCCTAGATTTATTCGATATTTACATGGGAGATGAATAAATCTTACTGTCTTCCCTCTGAGAGGACGTCAAGCTGTCGGTCCCGTGCCTATACGATGCCAGGTACTCGTTAAAGATTTGCCTACTCTAAATAGACTTGAGTGAGGCAAAATTTAGGATTCTCAATTTAGAATTACCGATCTAACAAAAAGACCACAAAGGACTGATATTTTTAACTGGCTAGGGGATCGGTTTAACAAAAAAAAAAAAGAAAAAAGTACATGTTATATAATGGGTAATAATTTACTAAGTTTCACCAGATAACTAAGAATCTCGTAAAATACATCAAAAAGCGACTATATTTTATCATGAGATTGTTGAATACCGTGACTGGAAAACAGAATTTCACTAACCCTTGCGACTTTGACTTGAGTTATTGTTATGGAAACATCAAAACTGATTTTTTAAAAATGCTATTTTCATTCTTATAAATACCAGAATTCATTTGAAAAGTTTTTCATTCAATTGTTACTTCCATATGATTTATATGCTCTTGTTTTTTTTTAGGTTGCTATTAGCTCTCTTAGGCAATCTGACACTGATAATAATATTTTCATTGTAAAAGCAAATACTTTGGATCCTGGTCAAGAATACACTTTTACTGCTACAGGTTATTTTAAAAGATTTATTTATGAAACCAATTAGTTATGAAAGACAATAATACTATTTAAAACATTGACAGCACTGGGTGTATCAAGCCAGTATAAAATCAAAACAATGCCTGAACCTCCTCAGGGATCGTGCAACGTGGAACCCACAGTCAGGAATTGCTTCTTTAACTGATTTTACTGTTACATGTTCTGGATTTGAATTCATAGATCCAGATACAGAAAAAATATCTCCCCTCAAGTACTTCTTTTACAATTATCCACCAAACTCTCCTGAAGGTAAGATGAAGTGCAATAGTAAATTAATAATAATAAGAAGAAGTTTATGTGTGAATAATTATATATGTAACATAAATTTTTCTTTCTTGTGGTTTCTAAAAAAAGGAATTATTGACAAATTTCTAAAGCATAGAACAGAAAAATATTCTTTTTAAATAATATATGAATACTAGACTACCCCGTGACCCTTTGTGTCACTCACATAAATATAGCTATAGTGAATGAAATAAATTCACTGAATATGATTGACCAGGATAATTTTAATTATTGTTTCTTGTTGTTAACAAGAATTTGATATAGTATTCTTAACATGATTCAGGACACATACACAGTAATGTACATTTAGCAAAATAAAAATCATTTAAAAGTAAAAAAAAATCATTTAAATAAAACATCAACTCAAGTTATATACACAATGAAATATATTTAATACAAACAAAACTTGTAAATTGAAATATTCAATTTATTTTCCCAATATAAAATGACATTAATGAAAGGAATGTGTCTTTATAATATTATCTTAGTTCATTCGTATTTTATTTGATAGTTGTGTTCAAGTTTGTTTCTAAAATTATTCATTTTTATTGTAGGGTAAAAATCTAATGAAATGGTCTCCACATATAAAACTTTTAATGATATAAACAACGCGTTTCGAACACGTAGTGTTCTTCCTCAACGTGTTCGAAACGCGTTGTTTATATCATTAAAAGTTTTATATGTGGAGACCATTTCATTAGATTTTTACCCTACAATGAGTAAATACCACATAATAACTGATTGCACTACATTAGAATTATTCATTTTTAACCTGTAATATGGTAGTTGATTATATATTTGTTACATTTATTTATAATACATTTCCACTACTGTCATCGGAGAGCATGCATGCCTCTAGGCTACGCTAGCCCCCTAATACGATTTGTTATTATGTAATATAACTACAACAAAGTCAATCACAACAAAAGTAAAGATTGTAATAATTTCAGGTCCCTATCTCTACGGAAAATGGGTGAACAAACAAACTCACTTTACAATACAAGTTTAGAACACAACTTTATATATATAGATAGAGTTCAAAGGAACACATGAAAAGGAATTATAATTATTAAAAGTAACAATATTACATTAAGCAATGCACAAATTTCGAACTGGTTGGGTAGGAAAATGAGAGCATAGTGCGATGGTTAATTAGTCCACTAATAATGAATCTAACAACCTCAGGGGTACGGACAGTTAACCCTCAGTAAAATTACTGACGCAACTACCCCACTAAACACATCACACACACACATACATATACAATAAAAAGATTTCACATAAACACGTGAAACAACAATCAATGATCAAACCACAATAAGAAATGGGAAAACAAGACTAAGATCTTTCAACCGTAACAAGCGGTCTTCGTCAGAGTCAAAAACCCAACTGAACACTAGATGCAGAAAACATCTGATGAGGAGTTGAGAAGAGTGGGAGGGAAGAGTGGTATTTTAAAAGGGTGAAAGCACAGGAAAGGACTAATGTCCAGAAAGGGATGTTTAGGGAAACAAAGGAGTACAGTAAGAAAGGATAGTTTTTTACTTTTTCTTACTGTACTCCTTTGTTTCCCCAAACATCCCTTTCTGGACATTAGTCCTTTCCTGTGCTTTCACCCTTTTAAAATACCACTCTTCTCAACTCCTCACCAGATGTTTTCTGCATCTAGTGTTCAGTTGGGTTTTTGACTCTGACGAAGACCGCTTGTTACGGTTGAAAGATCTTAGTCTTGTTTTCCCATTTCTTACATACATATACATATATATATATTGAATTTGATGGCAGATTCTGCATTCACGACTTTCTTACTTATAGCTTCTATTTTCCTTACAATTTTCTTTTGAGAAGGTGATGATTGCCAAAGCAAACTAGCAAACGACATTTAGAAGGCTGGAAATAACCACTTCACTGGGGATAACTATATTTAATTAAACACTACAATAGATTAAACTAAGATAACAAGCTTTCGGCCCCATGGGTCATCATCAGGTTCTTAAACTACTTATATTAACTAAATATACATATTACTGACTACTTTGGCGTTTAAATGCCAACTGAAAACTGCTTTCTGTCGAAGTGAAAGTTGGTGGTGAGGGTGGAGTAGGGGTGAGTGCAGGTCAACAAAAAACTTATGGCCCTTCAACTCAACCTAACTCGGTCATCGCCCTCTTTTCTAACTCGAAGGCAATTATCACCTTCTCAAAAGAAAATTGTAAGGAAAATAGAAGCTATAAGTAAGAAAGTCGTGAATGCAGAATCTGCCATCAAATTCAATAATATATGCTTGAAAGACGACTTGCTGCCGAAATACACTAATATATATATATACACAATTAAAAGAAACGGTCCAGCGGACTTTTTTAAATAAAATAAATTCAAAACGATGGAAACACACAGAAACACAGTTATGTCTGTGTCTTTCTGTGTGTTTCCTTCGTTTTGAATTTATTTTATATATATATATATATATATATATATATATATATATATATAACGATTTCACATAAACACGTGAAACAACAATCAATGATCAATTGACTCAAATTAGTCTCTAACTAATCTTAATTGTTACCCTATTCACAGTCCTTCCTCCTGTATCTCCACTGACTGCGTTTACCTCTTGAAATGCACCCAATGTGATGCTTTTTACGTTGGTTTAGCATCTACGATGCTGAACCTTCGGATGAATAATCACAGGCTTTCGGTTGGTAAACGCAGCAGTCTCCCTGTCGCCACTCACGCTAATTCCCACCATCTCAGTTTCAATGATTGTTTCACAGTCCAAGTTCTTAAACAAGTCCCCAGTGATAACAGACAAGTTACTTTAAAAGCTTCTGAGGAAGCCCACATTTGGCTCCTGGGGGCACGCTCGAAACCTGGCTTGAATTTAAATCGTTACTTTTTTATTTATTTATTTTTTAATTTTTTTTTTATTTATTTATTTATTTTTTTTTAATATTTTTTTTTAATTGTTCTATATATTTTCTTTATTTTTTCTTTTCTTAACCTTTTTCTACCTTTCAAAAACATTTTTTTTTTTTTATTTTTGCTCTCGACTTCCTAGTTTCTTTTTTATTTGTCTCCTTTGCGGCAGCACTGCTTTAGCCCTCACCCTGTGAGTTCTTCAGTTGACTGTCGTCCCTCCGTCAATTCACTTCTTCTCCTGAGGACGACCGCCATTACGGTCGAAATATTGAAAAGTGAGTCTTTGTTGTGTTTCTGTTTATGTGTCACTGCTTATTTTAATTGTTATTTGTCCTGCCGGACCGTTTTTCGTTTATCATGGTATATACATATATATATATATATATATGATCAAACCACAATAAGAAATGGGAAAACAAGACTAAGATCTTTCAACCGTTAGTTAGTCTTGTTTTCCCATTTCTTATTGTGGTTTGATCATTGATTGTTGTTTCACGTGTTTATGTGAAATCGTTTTATATATATATATATATATATAAAATAAATTCAAAACGAAGGAAACACACAGAAAGACACAGACATAACTGTGTTTCTGTGTGTTTCCATCGTTTTGAATTTATTTTATTTAAAAAAGTCCGCTGGACCGTTTCTTTTAATTGTGTATATATATATATATTAGTGTATTTCGGCAGCAAGTCGTCTTTCAAGCATATATTATTGAATTTGATGGCAGATTCTGCATTCACGACTTTCTTACTTATAGCTTCTATTTTCCTTACAATTTTCTTTTGAGAAGGTGATAATTGCCTTCGAGTTAGAAAAGAGGGCGATGACCGAGTTAGGTTGAGTTGAAGGGCCATAAGTTTTTTGTTGACCTGCACTCACCCCTACTCCACCCTCACCACCAACTTTCACTTCGACAGAAAGCAGTTTTCAGTTGGCATTTAAACGCCAAAGTAGTCAGTAATATGTATATTTAGTTAATATAAGTAGTTTAAGAACCTGATGATGACCCATGGGGCCGAAAGCTTGTTATCTTAGTTTAATCTATTGTAGTGTTTAATTAAATATAGTTATCCCCAGTGAAGTGGTTATTTCCAGCCTTCTAAATGTCGTTTGCTAGTTTGCTTTGGCAATCATCACCTTCTCAAAAGAAAATTGTAAGGAAAATAGAAGCTATAAGTAAGAAAGTCGTGAATGCAGAATCTGCCATCAAATTCAATAATATATGCTTGAAAGAGGACTTGCTGCCGAAATACACTAATATATATATATACACAATTAAAAGAAACGGTCCAGCGGACTTTTTTAAATAAAATAAATTCAAAACGATGGAAACACACAGAAACACAGTTATGTCTGTGTCTTTCTGTGTGTTTCCTTCGTTTTGAATTTATTTTATATATATATATATATATATATATAAAACGATTTCACATAAACACGTGAAACAACAATCAATGATCAAACCACAATAAGAAATGGGAAAACAAGACTAACTAACGGTTGAAAGATCTTAGTCTTGTTTTCCCATTTCTTATTGTGGTTTGATCATATATATATATATATATATATATATATATGTATATACCATGATAAACGAAAAACGGTCCGGCAGGACAAATAACAATTAAAATAAGCAGTGACACATAAACAGAAACACAACAAAGACTCACTTTTCAATATTTCGACCGTAATGGCGGTCGTCCTCAGGAGAAGAAGTGAATTGACGGAGGGACGACAGTCAACTGAAGAACTCACAGGGTGAGGGCTAAAGCAGTGCTGCCGCAAAGGAGACAAATAAAAAAGGAACTAGGAAGTCGAGAGCAAAAATAAAAAAAAAAAAAATGTTTTTGAAAGGTAGAAAAAGGTTAAGAAAAGAAAAAATAAAGAAAATATATAGAACAATTAAAAAAAAATAAATAAATAAATAAAAAAAAAATTAAAAAATAAATAAATAAAAAAGTAACGATTTAAATTCAAGCCAGGTTTCGAGCGTGCCCCCAGGAGCCAAATGTGGGCTTCCTCAGAAGCTTTTAAAGTAACTTGTCTGTTATCACTGGGGACTTGTTTAAGAACTTGGACTGTGAAACAATCATTGAAACTGAGATGGTGGGAATTAGCGTGAGTGGCGACAGGGAGACTGCTGCGTTTACCAACCGAAAGCCTGTGATTATTCATCCGAAGGTTCAGCATCGTAGATGCTAAACCAACGTAAAAAGCATCACATTGGGTGCATTTCAAGAGGTAAACGCAGTCAGTGGAGATACAGGAGGAAGGACTGTGAATAGGGTAAGAATTAAGATTAGTTAGAGACTAATTTGAGTCAATTGAGTGATAATTTGAGTCAATTGAGTCTCTAACTAATCTTAATTCTTACCCTATTCACAGTCCTTCCTCCTGTATCTCCACTGACTGCGTTTACCTCTTGAAATGCACCCAATGTGATGTTTTTTACGTTGGTTTAGCATCTACGATGCTGAACCTTCGGATGAATAATCACAGGCTTTCGGTTGGTAAACGCAGCAGTCTCCCTGTCGCCACTCACGCTAATTCCCACCATCTCAGTTTCAATGATTGTTTCACAGTCCAAGTTCTTAAACAAGTCCCCAGTGATAACAGACAAGTTACTTTAAAAGCTTCTGAGGAAGCCCACATTTGGCTCCTGGGGGCACGCTCGAAACCTGGCTTGAATTTAAATCGTTAGTTTTTTATTTATTTATTTTTTAATTTTTATTTATTTATTTATTTATTTTTTTTTTTAATTGTTCTATATATTTTCTTTATTTTTTCTTTTCTTAACCTTTTTCTACCTTTCAAAAACATTTTTTTTTTTTTTTTATTTTTGCTCTCGACTTTCTAGTTCCTTTTTTATTTGTCTCCTTTGCGGCAGCACTGCTTTAGCCCTCACCCTGTGAGTTCTTCAGTTGACTGTCGTCCCTCCGTCAATTCACTTCTTCTCCTGAGGACGACCGCCATTACGGTCGAAATATTGAAAAGTGAGTCTTTGTTGTGTTTCTGTTTATGTGTCACTGCTTATTTTAATTATATATATATATATATATACAAATCGGTATACACTTGTATACACATCCGACAACATTGAGTAAATATAAAAACATGTAAGTTCATTTATAGTTATATTAAATATATTTTTTTAGGTATCTTTCAATTTACTAATACAAACAATTTTACTTTTTAAAGTGGCACTCCTTTAATATATTTCACAATTTCTGAAGAATTTCGTAGCAAATATAGGTTTGACACCTAACGAGCAGTTTTTTACTTTACTATGAAATATCAATACAATGGAAAATATCTATTTCGAGATTGGGCAGAATACACATTTCGCGGTACAATGAATTCAATTGTTGAAAATTTTAATTGATTTCTCCACCTACATTGATGGAGACATATTAAAAGCTTAAACAACGCTACAGGTCACATTCTTCAACATACAATTAGTCTTTATTTAGAAAAATCGGTCATTTTTGTGATAAGTTAATAAAGAAGGTACATCATTAACATTAAATCATGCACAAACCATTTTGTTTTCATTAATTATATCAGTTACATCATTATGGGACAAGGTTTTAGAAATTTATGATGAAAACTAAAATTCCTTGTGCTACTTAAGCCTACTTTCAAATTCACTGCATGTAAACTTCATCAAGCTCATTGAAAATCAATTTAGGTTTGTTTTTATTTTAATGTGACTAACTTTTTTATGTATTATCAAACTTAATAAATGTTATTATCACAGATAATCAACTTAAAGACTTCATTTGTTTTGACATATATTCATTTCATCAGTTATAATAAAATCATTGTTCTAGAATATTCTGACAAGAAAGTAAAGAAGTAGCTTAGTAGTTGAATCTTTTAATTTAATATTTCATATTTTTTCAATATTCTAAGTTCGTGAAAGATTCATAATAAGACTAAACCTAAATCGAAATTTTTCTTGAATAACAGAAGAATCGGTTTAAGATTAGCAGACGGATTATCGTAAAGGTTGAAAAAGATTTTTCAATTCTTTCCAATTGAATGTTAACAAAAAACAATGGGATGCATAATTAGACTTATAACTAAATGCCTGATTTTAAGTATGTTACTGACAACTACTCATGTGTGCTGGAAAACAACCCAGAATATATTGTTGATTTGCGTTTATAATTTTCAGAATTTATTTCTTCTTTCATATCATATTAACACTTTAAAAAATCCACAAATTTCAACAATTTTTAAAGAACAGATTTTATTTGACTTGATCCTGATAAGTTTATTTAAATCTAATAAAAAAAAAGACTACATCAGGCTGTCATTATTCCAAGTTGAGTTTCAAGTCTATACTTTACCATTTGTTAAGAATAGAGATAATGAAAAAAACATCGATCTTAAGATTTTGAGGGATTTACAAGTTTTGAGGTCTCCAAAGCCTTTTTATGTCGTTTATCGATGATGTCTTTATTTATGTGTATATGTGTGTGTTTGCTTAGTTTGCTTTCTGTTTCTTTGTTTGGTTGTTTGATTTGTTAGCTTTGTTTCTTTTGTTGGTTTGTTTCTTTTGTTTGCTTTGTTTCCTTTGTTTGCTTTTTTTTTTGTTTCTCGTTGGTTGCTTTGTTAGCTTTGTTTCTTTTGTTTGTTTGTTTATTTTGTTTGCATTGTTTCCTTTGTTTGCTTTTTTTTTGCTTCTCGTTGGTTGCTTTGTTAGCTTTGTTTGATTTTTTTTCTTTATTTCGTTTGTTTATTTTGTTTGCTTTGTAAGCTTTGGTTGCTTTGTTAGTTTTGTTTGCTTTGTCTGATGATAAAGCGAAATCATTTTTAATTTTGGCTTATGGATAATTTTTTTATAATATAGTTGTTAGAATAAATATAGTTTATGTTTTATTGTTATCAAAACTATTGATGTTTATCAAATTTAAACACTTGTTTTAGTGAATTAGTTTATCAAATTCTAAAGGATTTAGTCAACATTGACAAAGTTAAACAATTTATTCATGAAATCTACTTTGTAATGTAACATTTTTAAAACTGTATTTATTTTTGCATTAAACAATTTTTAATTTGTGTCCCTAAATAAATTAATAAGTAATAATTGAATCTAATTAATTTCTTAAATATAAGTGGAAACAAGTTATTCATAACTAACTTTCAACAGTATATTATAGAACTGTTACTGCTTACCTCCAGAGAACCCACCACTCACAACCTGAAACTGCCATATCCTGATATTGAAGTACAAGTAATTAATGAATTTGGCACAAAAAAAACAGTGAACATTCAAGTTCCGGTATGATTTATTATTTCAATCAATAAACCTAATTCTCTGTTTTAATTAGTGGTCATATTCTTTAAAATTTTAAAGTATCAATTCTCAGTGAAATAATAGTAATTAAGTCGTTTCACTATCTCAGCTGGTAGTCCGGTGTTTGATCCCCACCTGGCCTTTGATTTATTCATGCCGGAGGTGAATAAATCTGAGTACGTCTTCCTTCGGAGAGGATGTTAAGCCGTCGGTTTCGAGCCTATACGATGTCAGGTACTCGTTAAAGACATACTCGAAATGCACTTGAGTTAGGCAAAATTTAGGACTCCCAATGTATAATCTGTATAATTACTTATCGAACAAAAAAGTCGGTAAATGGCTGAATGTTATCACCAGCTAGGAAATCGGTTTAAAAAAAAAAAAAATCGTTTCACTAAAATGTTTCAAAAGTAAAAACATTCTGGGCAGATGTGTGGGTGAGAGTTACGAAGCTGATATCAGTCTATGTGGCTCCTAAAAGGTTATAATTCAGGTTCGCTAACAACAAAACACTTCACCTGTTCATAGAAAATATAGCTCACTATTTTACAAAATTTTTAAAAAACAGTTATCTGTTTACAGTTAAAAAGTTAGAAAGTACGAAATAAGAGTGACTGCAGAAATTATTGTGAATGTAGTCTCTGTGCAGTATAAATAAATTCTGATCATGCAATATTTATTTGTAAATGTTTTATATTATTTTCATTAGAGATTCTGTAGACTCTAATGCGTGTGTGCTTTGAAAAAAAAAATTCTATGATCATGAAATGTGAAAATTTAAATTTAAATTGAAGATCTTGGGATATTTTTCTCAATTTAAGCATCTCTTTAAGCAATGCAGTAAACAGATTACTGTCACCAATAAAATATTTCTTAAGATTTTGGCTGGCGTATAAATGTATATAATACAGAGTCAAAGACCTAATGTAAAAATTACATTAAATGTTCTTATAATTTGCGTGCGACCTTTAGAAAAGCGCACTGCTGAGTTATTTTTTTTCTGTTTCAAAAAATAAGATTTCGAAGTAAGAGTAAGTTAGCTAGACAAAATCTGGCTATCCATATATGTATTTTTATATATACTTATATATGCATTTTCCTTATTAATTCGAACATGCAAAACATATTTTATATATATTTTTAATTTCTTTCAGTTTGAGATATCTCGTTAACTTGATAATTAGTTCATATTGAAGTCAGTAGGGTATAGAATCATTTTATACATTTTTGGGCATAATTTTAAAAGAAACGATAAATCACAAAAAAGTGAAGCCAAAAACGTTAGTGTGATTTAATCGTATCATGTAAGTGCACCTTGTTCAGATTTTTGTTCTTAACGAAATTACGTTAAAAACATCATACATTCATTTAATGATTTATACTTTTCCAATTTTTATCTAAACATATATCTTGTTGTGGATCGTAACTTTATTGGAGGTTATAATGTGTCATTTTCATGATATTAACTGTTTTAAATCAGTAGTTCTAACAAAAAATATCAATTGGAATTTAATATTCACAAAAATTTATACTAATGCAAAGTGATTTGTTTATTTTGTACGCTAGATTCAAAGTAACAATGCTCCAAAGAAAGAAAAACTAGATAAAATAGACCAAGCTGCAGAAAAAAACGATATAAATGAGGTAACATCAATGGCACGCACTTTACTTGATCAGCCTCCTGACGATAACACTACGGAATCTGTTGTCAACTCCCTATCTAAGGTAAATGTACATGTAAGACTCATGTTGGACACTGTCAAAATGTAAAACTTCTTATTTTCTCTCTATGCATTTAATAATATTAATTTATTTATATCAAATTATTATACTTTTTACATGAATTGTATTTGATATAAATGCTAGCTGAATACGCGGCGTTACCAATCTCTACTGTCTCCACAATCAACCTTTTCATTTTCTGTTCCACTTGTACCTGCTTTCAAAGATCTGACCCTATTTGTGCTTCTGAAAGGAGCTCAAAATCTGGAAATTTTCTTTTACAGCATGCAAGACACATAGTTTACATTTACACAAAATATAAACTTCTTCGAATTTTCATAGGGGTTTTGTACATATAATATACTGACTGTCAATAAAGTTTTGTACAGTTTAAAAAAAAATTAACTGTGTAAACATTTATGATATAAAGAATTGGTAAAAATTACTCAATTTTGTCGGTAAAAGGGATTCAAATTAAAATGTTGTAGGAGTTGTCATTCAATCGCATTATGACTTGGATTGAAGAAATTATCAGGCGAATCGGAGTGAAAGACGGATCTCAACCAATAAGCACTATTTCTATTTTTTATATTTTACCCTCGTTTTAAATAAAAATAAGAAATACAAAACACAGCATATTTTAATTTCAAATTCCTTACAAAACCAATTTCTTTTCAATATATGAGCTGTTATTTTTGAAAGTGGTATAAGTCCACTTTATAAAAAAAATGAGTAACGGTAATTTTAGTAAGATATAGACATGTTCTTTTCATATTTTTAATTATACATTCAGTGGAGTACGATTTTGGCATAAAGTAAAAGAAAAACGTTTTGCTATAATATGTTACCGCAGAAATATTTTTTTGAAAGTGGAATAAGTCCATTCCTAATAGTTACATTTAAAACAACTTTCTTATTGCAATTATTATTGATTATTTTGACTGCTTTACCATGAATTACATTTATCATGAATACTTCACTAAACTGGTAGTAAAAGATAAATAATTTCAAAATTATAAGTTTTTGTTTTTTATCTTAACAAAGTTAAGATAATATAATATAATTTACATTATACACTTGTTTATTCATATAGCTTTTTTAATAAAACTAATATTAACTCCTAATGAGTTTGATTATTTGAGTATTTAAATGGCTTCATTATTACTTTTTACATTAAAAATCCATTTTAGTAAAGCCAATGTTCTATAAAAACATGGACTTAAATTTATTCTAGTTTTTATTTTTTGTAATACGTTATTTTTGAAAATGGTATAAGTCCATTTTGAGCTAAGGAAATCATTTATTTTTTTAAAAAAAAATATTAATTTTTATTTCATAATAAAATTTAAAAGGTGTATAGTATTAAAAACATCACTCGAATAGATTAACGTTTGCCAATATTTTTAAATTAACTCTAATGTAACCCTTAATTATCTCGATACATAAAAAAATGGACTTATACCACTTTCAAAAATAACAGCTCATATATGACTGATTACAAAAAATATAATCTTCTTTTCTTCATCTATAAAAGATGAATTCTTTTTATGAGCTATAAGTCTTGAAGAACTAGTGGCCGGATTGAAAAGACCAACGGCCCGTAGTTTGCCCACATTCTGTTGTACAGGTATCATTCAAGTAACTTGACACAGTTATTAAAAAGTTTTCCCTTCATACTTTTCTTCTTACTATAAATTTTCTACTTTTACACGACCACCCTTTATTTTTTACCGGAAATTTTCTAACCCGAAGCAGTCAAACTTTGTCCAATATTAATTCCAATTTTTAAAAGAGTATATACACTTAAACTCTTTTTCAAACAGAATGAGCTTTATAGGAAAACAGAGCACTTGCACTTATTTAAATTCTTGAATTTTTCTATTCTATCCATAGAATAATAGAATAAACAAGGGTGACAAAGAATACAAATTTCGAATGAGTTCTAACGCTGCTTCAAACTGACACATAAAACAACAAATATGTTTAAAAGATAAATAATAAAGAAAATAAAATTCATCCAAGAAAGAGTTAAAGGAAAGGAAAATAAAATAGATTAAACCATATTAACAAATTAATATCAAAATTGTTGAACGAAGAAAGTGAAGTATTATAAAAGGTTAAAATTTTAAAAGTAAAAAGTGATAACAATAAATCGATAATGGCTATAATGAAATACTCGATTTTAAATAAATAGGAATAACTTTCAAATAACAACTAATATGTTTAAAAGATAATATAAAGCAAATAATGATTGAGAGTTAAAGGAAAGAAAATACGAAGGATAAACCATCTTTAACAAATTAATATCAGCAGCAGATGGCACTTCAAATAACCAAGTGAAGTATTATAAAAGGTTAAAATTTTAAAAGTAAAAAGTGATAACAATAAATCGATAATGGCTATAATGAAATAATTTAAATATAATAGAATAAGTATATACAACTAAATGAAAGATAATTATAAACAAATTGTTGGAGTTAAAAAATATAAAACGAAGGAAAATCATCTTTTAAAATAATACAGCAGCAGATGGCACTTCAAATAACCAAGTAAGATTTCGTACTTTCTGTAATTAGGAAGAGCTCTATAAATTTCATCTTTAAAAGACTCAGTTGAGGCAGGTTAAGTAGTTAAGCTTCCACGATGCTTAGTTTTTACGCTCATTACATCAGTGTAATATTATTTCAGAAATAATTCAGAAATAGGTTGACAGTATAAAAGAGCCTTCTTGAAAGATAGGGATAGTTTAGTAAAGCGACTGCATGTTGAATGGGAGAATGAAAGAGTTCTTTTATAGCGGAGTCTAGTTTTTTAGAGTTCTGAGAGGTCTCTGGAGGATGAAATTTTCATGAATAATTCGTTTTATTAATGGGACTATGTGAGGAACGATATTCCAAAAAATTGGTCCTACTTTGACCATGGATGGATGCGTAAGAAAAGCAAATCAGGGATGAATATCAAAGGTGAGGAGAATTAGCTAGATAGTGAGGGTTAGGGAGTGAGTAGATACTGTTGAAAGTTAGTGGGAAAGATAAAGGTAGAAATTAAAGAAGATCCCAGTACTCAGATTGATGTTAATGTCTAAGAAATTTATGTCATTTCATGAAAAGTATGGGTAGAAAAATCAAAATAAGAAAATTACATTAAATTTAATACCGTTACATTTTTGTATAATTTTTCTCATAATTTATATATTTTCTTAATTCTGTTTAATTTGTTAACTAATTTATTTTAATCTTTTGTCAAGTTAAAACCCAATAAGTTTCACGATATTGAACCGATAGCTGCTACAGTCAAAGAAACAGCGGAAAAAGCTGATGAAAATCAATTGGAAAAAATTTCTAAATTATTGAAAAAATTATCAGGAAATCTGAATCAATTCAAAGAGGAGGCTACTACAATTAAAGAAGTTCAAAAAGTCACTGAGTAAGTAATAATTCTAAAAGCTTTGATTGCTTTCTTCAGATATTAGTTTAGTTGTCTCTATAATGGTATTGTTTTGTGTAACCTCTAAATTTTCTAGAGTCTGGTCAATTGAATTTTCAAAGAAAATTTTCAAGATTACTCGAAAATTTTCATTACTTGACCATTATCTGTGTTTACCCGCTTGTAGATGTCAGGGTAATTTTCTCACCGTAGCTAACACTTCTTCTCCTGATGAGGATGATTAAAACTATCGAAACATAAAAAGTGAATCGATTGCATTGTTTTCGGATTAGAGGAACTCTGTAGATATCAGGTGTATGACACTGTTATAAAAGAATTTTTTTCATTCTCTTTCCTTATTTCTGTTCATTTTGTATCTTTAACTGGTTCCCTTTATTATCTACAAAAATATCCAATTTTAACCACACCTGTTCCTCTATCCCTCCCAAGCATCCCAATCCTGTTACCAGCTGTCAAACTTGTTCCATTATTAACTTCAGTCTTTGTTTACTGCGTTTCTTAACTAGACTTCCTACCTCTTATATGTTAATACCATACCTTCTAAATTCGTGGGTTAATAAAGAAAACCCATATTCTTCATTAATTAGTACAGCTGCATTGAATTCATTTTGTGTTGACTTGGCTGTAACAAAGCTTTTTCTATGTTTGAATTATCATAAGGCCTCGGTAGGGCAATACCTTCCTATTCCAATCCCAGCAAAGTGTCTTCGTTTTAGTTCCAATGACTGCTTACGTGTTCATATCGAATCACGAATTAAAAGCTGCAATGAAGGTAATTATTTGCCTCTTCGGTTCTAGATCATCTATTGAACTCCATTGTTACTGATAGCGTTTTATCTTACTTTTTTATAATTTAATCATTTATTTTATTATTTATTCGATGTACTAATTTTATTTTTTTTATTTCCTTGAGAAGAGTTACATTCTTCTCATTACTTTTTTCTTTCCTTGGGAAAAAAGGAAATTTGGATGCTCTTTTCAGGGGATCCGAGCAGACTACCTCTACTCCTAATGTTGATAGAAACAAAATATGGAACCTTTGTGTCAGTTTTTTCAAATTGTTTATTCTTATATATAAATATAAGTTATTATTACATATTTTTTTTTTGGTTTTGCAAGCCATAACAGATTTTATTAACAACCTATCTTTCATAAAATCGAAAAGTAAAGTTGATCTTCAATCTCCCGTATACAATGCCTTCACATATATCCCTAATATTTTTCAGTGAATTAAGTTGTTTCTTAAGAACTACTAAATATTTATCTTTCAGACATTTACTGAATTCTCTCAATAAAGTGAGTAATCACTTGAGTAATTCAAATGTTTCACCAGAAAACGCTAATCAGGTACTGTTTCTTTGTGTCCATATTATTTTCAGGTAGTTTACAGTATTTATATTAATGTTTATTGGAATTTTCAGCTTGAATCTCTCACCAGTAATATGCTAGCCACTAATGACAGGTTGCTCAAGAACTTGGGGCAGTTGCTGAGCAGCCAGGAATCGCCGGTGTCTATTAGCACTCCAACAGCCGACTACTGGGTTAAGGTGATACGAACGATAAAGTTACAACCTTCATGCTAATATACCTAGCTGAATTGATCGGATTTAATGGGAGAGAATGATAATAATAATTGAATTAATAGTTTTTCTGATTGAAAATATTGATGTACGCGTTCTGTCATTGCTATAATATTTTAAACTATCTAAGCTATGTTTCAGGTAAATCAGAATTCGTTAGTGTAAAAAAAAACCAAATATGATTCATATTAATAGACTGTAGGAGCTATAATTCATATTCAACGCTACCTATAGTTAGCTATATATATATACAAAACTAAAGTTTATCGGGACTCGGTCAGTTCTTCAGGTTCAAATTAAACTCTCATTGCCAACGTTTCGGTCTTTATTAGTTTTTTATTAGTTCATAAACTTTAGTTTTGTTTCTATTCCACGGTCGATACTTTTATCTATATATATATATATATATATATACGTTTCAGAGTAAACTATAAGTACACAGTAAATAGAAAAATACACTAACAGTATCTAATTTTTGTTGTAACCATCATCAGGAGAGAATAGATAGGGACGTCAAGCACACTTGCAAAGCAACGATGTGAGGTTCTTTTCATAATACGAGTTTTCATCATACGTAAATTTATGAGCCGTAAGTACATCAGACTAGAGCTCTTTTATTAATATCACAAAACATTCAAGTCGGGTGATCTTTTGTGTTCACTTCGAGGCTCCCTGTAGATAATCTACGTATGGAATTCTATTTAACCAACATCTATATAAATAAAATAATGATTTTGTCTGTACATTGCTTAGAACTGACTAATTTCAACTTTTCTTTACGTTTCATACATTGGAGAAACAGAATCCACCCTTAGAAAAATTTCTGTCGGTTTGTCTGTTTGTCCGCAAAACTTTGTCACAAGTAAACTCAGCTACCGTAAAACATATAAAGCTGAAACTTTTACAGTATATTTTTGTAGGTCTAACTTAAAATATAGCCTCTGAATTGATTGGAAATTCAACGTAGAAGTGAAGTTATGGACGTTTAAAGCAAAAACGTTTGTCACAAGTAAACTCAGCCACCATAAGACATGGCGAGCTGAAACTTTGACACTGGATTTGTGTATGCCTAACTTAAAATATGGGCTCTAAATAGATTCATAATTCAGTACAGAAATGAAGTTACAGGGCTTTAAGCGTATTTTTCTAACTTCAGAGACAAGTTTGTTTTGAAAATACACAGGTGTGGCAAGTAGGTATTGTTAGTTGATTTTAATTTCATTGGAGCATATGAATATATTGCGTATTTGACATCTTTGAAAAGGTGTTTCCCAGGGTTGAGGATGTACTATCCATTACGAATAAATAATTTTGTAAACGAGCAATTCTCAACTCTTAATATGAACAGGCAGGAGAAATCAACAAACAAGTTCTTACGCCATATTATACCGAGGAAAGAACTTACAAGTCAGTAAAGAGATTGGATTAGTGATGAAGAAGCAGTTCATTATCTAATTGAATTTCTTGACTCTGAATTTATTTCTCCTGGACTGCCTGCTCATGAGTAAAAACTTGAAGTAGGAGCACCAATCATGCTGCAATTTAGTAGCAGTAACAAATTTCATGTTACGAAACATGAGTGCCCCAAAACTGTGCAACGGGACACGACTCTGAGTTCGTGCTCTACACAGATATGCCACAGAGGCGGACATAATGACTGGATGTGGTATTGGGGAGTCTGGGTGTATACCACGCATATCATTGATTCCGAGCCACTGTCTGTTTTTGTTGAAATGATTGCAATGTCCTGTCAGAGTCTATTTCGCAATGACGTTAACTAAGTCGCAAAGGGAAACTTTATCTAACGTAGGAATCCAAGTTAGCGAGACCAAGTTTTTCTCACATGGTCAACTGTAGTTTACTTGCTCAAGAGTCAGAGGTTCCAACTGTTTGTTCTTCCGTAAACCTGACGGACAGACAGCTGATGTGGTGTATACAGAGGCATTTGTTTAACACTGTACTAATAATGGTATTTTCTACTATTCTATAACTTCTAATTATGGTATTAGTATATATAATACTATAATTGATATTTTGGAATACCAAGTATAATAGAATTTTTGATTCCGTCAAAGACGGGTACGTTTGCTAGTATATATTAAACTATTAATGTTTTACTCTAGTAATTTTTTGAGGATTTCATCACCCGGAGAAGAATTTTTATTTTGTGAAATCAAACAGAATATTAAACATTTTTCAAATAAATGTATAAGTAGGAGATATTTATTTGCCTTTCAGTCCTTGCGGTTGTACAGAGATTCCAGTTATTCCTATGCTAATGCTAATAACCTATCAAGTTATTCCTATGCATGCTTTTGATTTTTTGTGTTTTTGTGTATCAGACATCTGATGCATATGATATCATTAGTTTCACTACCATAGTAGTAATAATACCTTTGTAAAGCCAACGTAATGATTTAATATTATGAACCGATATTCTACGTAGTAATCTCATACAGAAGATCATTGCCCTGACCTAGCGGATTTCTTACATTGTCAGCTGCGTGGATGGAGGCTCTTTTACATTTAATTTTATACCCAAAATGTGTTTTTAGACATCCTTTTTTTATCCTAACCTACAAATTCGAGAGTCGTGAAATTTTCGCATTATCATTCAAGTAAGAGACGCAATAAGCGCAAGAGTTCTTAGATTTTTAATGGAATGGAAAAAAAATTTCGGCTATATGTAAAATTTTTGTCTTATAATGGGGTTTAGGGTGATAGATCCGAATAAAATTATATATAAAAATAACACATTATTTGGTGATGTCTTCAATACGTTTTTGGTTTCACAACATATGAGAGTTATGGTACATTTTATCGTTTTAGACGCATTTGACGCTTAACGGCAAATAATAAAACAATGAAATTTGTCAAACCCTTAAGCACTTGATTACTGCAATGTCAATAAAGCTATAAAAACCAAAAATTAATCCTGGACTAATGAATCACCTGCATTACATTAATTGTTTCATGTTAACAATATAGAACTAATGTAACATCTGTTATTACTTGTTTATTGGCTGGAAAAAAATACTCTAATCACTTTTCTCTGTAGCCATTTAGAGACTAGCCACACGACTGATGCTCCTGTAAGGGCTTTTTTAGTGTTTTCTTTCATTATGATATATCAAATGATGTGACAGATAATGCGTTCACAATTTTCCAGATACAACCTTAAGTCAATACTTTCACATTTTGAAGAAACATGGCAGGGTAATAAACAAGTAATATACTTAACTATTGAAAGTTTACCTAACAAAATTATGAGATAAGTTTTTTGAGTTATAGACTTCGTTCCATATTGTTTATTATCATTTTAACATTACACTCTCTCTCTATTTCTCTGTCTGCGGTTTTACAAAATGTTTATTTTAAATTATTTTTCCTGTATTATAGAATGGCTCATAATATTTGGTAAAATGATATGTTTATATTCTTACAGTAGAAAAATTTTTGACTTCTTAAATGTCTAGTAACAGATATGATACTAAATAACTCTTTGGTGGGAAGTTAATTGCAAATGTAACAATCGAACCTCATTTCATATTCTAGAGAATAAAGTCTTTTTTTATGTTTAAATTTCATTAAAATAAATTTTATATTAAAATTGGAATGAACTGATCTAAACTTATATGAATTAAAAATCTAATGTTATGACTAGAATCTTGCACATACCTTTGAATTTTTTAATGAGTATAGAAAAATTTCTTCCTTAACGATTAGTTTCAATGTTCACAGAGTGGTCCAGCAAGAAATTTGATTAAGGGAGGATTGATTCCAGATACCAGTTCTGATTCAGGAGTTCTACTGGACTCGGATTTCGTCGATCAGTATGGAAATGAACAGCTAACGCTAGAGGTGACAAACTTTCATAATGACATCCCAGCCACCTAGCACATTATATTTAGCCATGCTTATTAAAAGTTAATCTATTACAAAGATATTACCTAATTTAGTGTAAAATTGAAACTTTAAACATGCTTGTCATTAGGAGAAAATAATAAGTTAATATTTTCTTAATTATAATTTTGAATTAAATTATCTCATAGTATCTTGGCAATTTAGACATTATGCTAAAATTTTAAATGAGGCCTAAATTTGTTTTATTGTTATTACTGAGTGCATCTCTAATACATAAAGCAGCATCACTGGGTCAGGTCACTCTTAATTATAGTTCAAAAGATGCTCCAGAGTGAAGAAAATTGGTCAAAAGCTGCAAACTTTGTAGAGGCCATAAGAAAAATGAAAGCACGAGGCAAGGACTCACGATAATTCATAGATGAACGAATGGGGACAAGAAGGTGAATCCTATTCAGGAGGACTGAGGCACCGGCATGAAGTAATGTGCAAACGGTTTCCGTGTCGGATATTGCCAGGAAATAGGATGTGGTTTTTTAGTGGGTCGGGACCCCCAACCCCACATACCCTAAGCAAGACGTCTTGCTAAGGGATCTGCTGAACAGATTTTTTCACATCCTACGACGGAAAAAAAAGTACATAAAGCAATCTAGTGACAAGACTATATATTTAAATATTGAAATTTCTCTAGTGGTCAAAGGGCACCGACTTCTGAAGTGATTTTCGGTAAATTTTGTGACGAAATTGGAATATAACTAGTGAACGACGAATGTGAAATGACTTCTGAGATTTGGTTTATTAGTGAGTGAGTTGGTTTAAGTCGAAGAGAACATGGTAACAGCTTCGACAGTACATGCATATACCAGAAGGAGGTACTTTTCGAAACTTATCTGTCATGTTTTCATTATTGTCTGCAGATGATAAGTCAATAACTTATCCAGTTAGTGCTTATCACCAATGCTTGTAGCAAGCAGAGTTGGATTGCTGTGTAGTGATTTATACTTATGATAATAAGACGCAATAATTGAATAACCTTTATTTTTTTATATTATAACTATTAATAATATTGATAAAAACCATTAAAGAATTATTTAAAATTTTGTTGATGATTTCAAATGTGTAATTATTTATAAATTATACTATAAATGAATTCATAGATGTTTTCAAAATACTTGAATAAAATTTATTCAAACATAGTAAAAAAAAGTGGCTATTTGATGACTCAGTTTTATGCAACTGTGATAATCTCAATGGCCAAACCCTGGATCACCTTCTCTTTCATTGTGCTCTCCTTAATAACAGATACCATCTTCAGAAAACTACAATATTACAAGGGTTAAACTGGCCACCAAGTAAACTTGAACTGATAATAAATTTATTTCATAGTTTTTATAAATTGATAAATAACATAGATTTCATATAAAATAGTGTAACAATATTATACACATGTAATATAACAAATGGAGCAAGTAAAAATATTACAATAAACTTCTTCCATCTCTTACTTTTTATTTATAGCTTTTGACTCTGGTAATGTTGATTTGATGTTAAGTTAAATCAAATTCATACTGGATCTTATTGTTTTATTTTTCCCAAGAGTACATTAATTATTAGATATACTTATTGGATTAGCAAAATTATGCAAACAGATTTTAACTATTTAGTTTCGTAATTACTTGGTAACTTACAGATCACTATATTCAAAGAGAACCCGATGGCTTGGGAGCCAGGAAACACGAAAGTTGTTACGAACGCCATGTCGGTGGAACTAAGGAACAGCCAAGGCGAATCTGTTGCATTTCAACCTCGTGCTCCCATCAAATTAAAATTAAAAGTATGTTATTATCTCTACATAGAATTCTGTTATGTTAATTCTTCTAATGTCTACAGAATAATTAGACTTTAGTTTATGTTTTTCCTAACAGGTTTATTTTGCGAGTTACAACTGTGAGAGAGAGCTTCATTTGAACTCAAATCTGACTGGCCTTATAAACAGATTATATATTCCAGCTATTCTGATGACCGGTAGCCATAAAAAAATTATTGATGTTATAAGCTGCATTCCATAATTGAAAATTGAAAAGTAGCCTGCATTCAATTCTTTATTATAAACTCACTATCAAACTAATGAAGTGATTGATCAAACTAATTTACGTTTGATTAATTAATTACTAATTAAGTTAGATCAAACTAATGATGAAATTAAACATTGGATGTTGTTAATGCTTGGATGCATGGCTACAATAAGTGGAGGACACCCTCGTGTCATTAAAACTGAAGCTCAATCATGATTTTAAATGAAGCGGACTCATTAAAATTAAGCACACTATCGCACCTTATATGCTCAATAAGGTTGAGGAAAATAAACATGTGTTTCCTTCACAATGTTATTTGATTTGCCTAAGGCAATTAGAGTTCTAAATTTAGCCAAAAAACGGTTATACAATAAGTCAGAAAGAAAATTAAAGTCACAGGACCAATTTGTTTAAAAAATATTGAAAAATATTTTGAGATCTCAAATCTAAATCGTTACTACCTTAATAGGTGTTGATAAAAATATCCTAAATTTCTAATCATAACACTGAAGGAACAACTATTTCTTTCCATTTCCACTATTCGTTAGGTTTATTCTCCTTTTAAATTAAAAACAAGTTACAACTCAAGAAGTATTAAACCTTGATTATGTATCAAACGAAAAATTGTTAGATTTGTTGAATCAGATTCATTTAATGGCTTTACATATGTCAATATGTGATATGACTGTCAGCACCTCTTTTGCCAGTTATAACAAAAATATAATCATTGCTTTACAACAGTATGGCAATTATTTCAGATGTAACTTAATAATTATATTAATAATTATTTCAAAAAACCAGTTACAACTTGTTTGTAAAGGAACATATTTCTTTTGATAAACTCGTGTATATATATGTTACAATAAGGTTTTTTTCCAGTTGCGAAACTGGGCCCACTTCTGATCATAGGCCTCTCCCAATTCCATCCATTTTCTTCTTCCTCAAGAGACTCTGAAGTACATTAGTTCCTCTGTTTCTTTATATTCATCTTCTCATCCTCTTTTAGAAGTCAAAATATTTGTTATTCTTGTTTTTCTAGTTATTTATTTACTCATTATTTTATGCTGTTTCCTAATCCAGAGTAAACTACTCTCCATTGCTCTTTGCGTGGTCCGATGTTACCTCATATTCCTTACTTTTGCTGTCTACGTTTGAACACCATAGGTGAGCGCAGGAATCACAGACTTGTCTAAAACTCTCTTTCTCTGGTATAGTTCAACCTTTTAGTCTATAAAAGTCTATAAAAATACCTCAGTGTCTAATACCTCCTCGAGCTAGCCCCAAGTCTTCTTCTGATCTCTTTATATGAGCTAACCTGAAAGCTAAGTAATTAGCAAAGATATATCACTTCGTCCAACCATTTAATTTTAATTCTCTTATTTTGCAGTTAAATTTCTTTTTGCTGACCGTTTGTAATTAAGATAGTGTTTTCTAAATTTATTTCAATTCCCGCCTTTTTTCTGGCTACTTGTAGATCAATTATAATTTTTTTTTTTTGGTCTTGTGTTTGAGGCTATTAGGACAATGTCATCAGCAAATTTGAATTTACTTAAAAATATACCATTGTTCCTGATGTCCTCTTGATTCCATGTTATTTCTTTAAAAACTTGCTCCAGAATGCTGTTGAATAAGTCTGGTGATGAAGGATCGCCTTGCCGCACTCCTCTCTTAATAGTAAAATAAGTTCCCTGCTTTCCCAATGATAACCTTTACATACAGATTTTAATGTATGTAACACCTTCAGGTGGATCATGTTGTTAAAAAAAAAAAGAATTACTGTGTCACGCCCAAATGTGATCTATGTTACACGAGTAAAACCGATGGTAACACGAGAATGGTAACTGAGTGGGGCAGAAGTACCCGCTAATGACCAATAATGAAATGAAATTGTTATTTAGAAATTTAACAAAAAAAATTGAATTGTTCTAATTAGTTAATATGATAGAATAAAATTGTTAAGTGTAAAAATTTAACCCCAGAAATATATTTTTTGATGTATTCCATGTATGATGGATGATTATGGAACAAAGTGTTTGACTAATCAAACAAATTAGTTGCTTGTTAACGAGTTTGATATTGTGTTTACTTATAATAAAGTTGAAGGTAGGCCACTACAGATTTTTTATTCCTGTTCGAATTGAATATATTATAAGTAAGGCAATACAGCGTCTGTCCAGATAGCTAATATATTAATAATTAAATACCAAATTAAGTTTAGCTAAAGTGAACACGACATTCACTGACTGTTATACAGTACGAAGTTTGCCGGGTCAGCTGGTATAATTAAGTACCAGAAAGTTATAGACTCACAGTTAACATTATGTTGTTCCTATTAATTATATGTTCACAAAGTAATATACTTATTCTGAGGTAAAATGGATAAACAAACAAAAGTCTCCACACAAATGAAGTTTTATTCAACAACAACAACGCGTTTCGAACACTTTGTG
Source organism: Hermatobates lingyangjiaoensis (assembly GCA_026182355.1). Taxonomy (NCBI): domain Eukaryota; kingdom Metazoa; phylum Arthropoda; class Insecta; order Hemiptera; family Hermatobatidae; genus Hermatobates; species Hermatobates lingyangjiaoensis. The sequence goes on from JAPFBL010000329.1 coordinate 4,182,313, forward strand.
TTCATCATCAGGAAGACACTACGATTCAAATTATATCTAATATCTTATAAAATTAGAGTGAAATAATACAATTTAATTAAGAGAATTCCTGACATACCCAAGGATGTCGTGCAGAAGGGTTGGTCCAGTGAAAACAACTAGTAGGAAATAGATCCGCTGCGATAGAGTGGGGAGAGGCATTTAGGAGATAAGGCGACAAAGGAATGGGGTATGTTTAAAAACCGTTAACTGAAATACAGAAGGCCAGAAATACTAATTTAGAGGAAAGAAACCTTTGTTTTAATTTATTCTTTGCAATTCAAGGAACAGTTTTAGAAATTTGCTCATTAAGACATAAAGAGGCAGAAGAATTATTAATGAAGGCTCTGTTTATTTCGAAAGCTTCCAAATTACAAATTTCTTTAAACTTTTATAATTTGCCATTTTACTATTTTACCTCAAAATGAGTAAATACCACATAATTACGTATTGCACAACTAATGATGTAATATTTTTAATAGATAAATGATTCTCACAATCAGAAAATAAATGGAACCACAAACAAGATTCCCAGTGACCCAAATAAAAAGGATCAAATCGTTGGTATTCATCGGCTAGAGGACTTACAACCTGGGTCATTGCTGAACTTCAATGTCGAAACTACAGGCGTTAAGGTACATACATTATTCTTTTTATTAATGATTAGTTATTATATTCTCTTCATAATCCACAAATTTAACAATTGAAAAGTATTGCATCTAATTCATTTAATATATTACATGATAGGATTATTATTTATTTGATAAACGTTAACATAAATTTATATGATTTTTAATTATAAAATAAAGATTATTAAAATATAATTTAACTTTCAAACTAATGAGAATTTCTTTTAATCATATCTGTTTTATTCATATTTGACAACTGGTTAATTTAGTGCAATAATTTTATTTACATGATTTTTGTTTATTTGTTTGTTATATACACATTTTACCCTGACTGATACTAATTAGTATGTAATTGAATGGATTAGTAAACTTTTTAAAAAGTTTAGAACTATTCAAATATCCTTGAGTCTGAAAAATTTTTGTACCACAACTTTAGCATTTATAGGAGTGAAACTGACAAAAACATCAAGAAGAAAGCAGTTAAAGGTCGTACGAGCAACCGGGTTCAATATATATATATATAAAGCTCATTCCAACTGAACTTATATTCAGATAGAATATAGGAATATCTTAGAAGAGAAAATTTAAAAATATATGTAGACCACTTATGAGAAATTTGTTTTCTTGACTACTCTGAATAGAAGCTATATTGACATCATACAAAAAATGTAGACTCTTAGTTTAATAGAGGATGAAAATGTTGGTCCTCGAAATCCACTAACATTAGTTCAATAGCTAACGACAAGGCTTTCACGAAGTTCGTCAAAGAAGAAAAGTATTACATCGGTATAATACCAGTGAATTCTGTAAGATGGTTTTATTGAACGATAAGTTAATTATTTTTAATTAAACTACGGTATAAAAAGTTTTTGAGCCTTCTTAATTTGTGGGTTTTTTTAATGAGTAGATATCCTGTAAACACAGAAAACGATATATTTTCAGGGCTACAAATATTTTCAAAGCCATTTTTAATCATTGATAAAAACATTGTTTGAAGCTATTTCGTACATCACTTAGGTTACCCTTTCAACTCTACCTGTAACATCCTGTAAAACTTATGTTTCTGTCAGTTCTCCTTCTTGCCTTTATACTTGACTCCTAACTTGTAGACATTTCTTGCTCAAGCAATCTGTACGTGTTTTTTTATATATTTAGTTTTAAAGTTTTGTTTACAAATGAACTTGCAACAAATATTTTTGGCTGTAAAATACACAATTATGAACTGTGATTTAGCTTCTGGCTTACCTTTACATACTGACATATGGTTGTCCTATGAATGCTCATAATACTTTGCTTGACTACAAAATTCACATAATTATGAAATGGTTTTAAAGGCTTAATTTAGATACAAAAGAATTCCTTCACACCTGCATTTAGATCTACTCGTATTTTCACGTCTTTCAGATTAACTACATTTCTATCACTTTTAAAGATTGAATACAATCAATCGGTATAAATTTTATATATAATATGCACTGTTTCCATTCAATAGAGAGTATTTTTGTTTATTTGATTTAACTAGTTATAAATATTGCGTGAATGATTTATTCCCATTAGTAAGCCAGAAGAAGATGTACAAATCCATTGAAATGATCAAGTGAAGCAGGAGTTTTGTTTCTGTGCCAAAATTTCACTTTGTTATAGCTATAAAAAAAAATTGTAAATAATAATCATTAATTGTTTCAGATTTGTATATACTCTGTTGATTTTTTAAATATGTTAAATGTTTTTTATAACTAAATGTAAATGTTTTTGTTACATAAGTATGAAATGAACTCTTGTAGAATGTGTTATCCAGTATGACTTTGAACTCTATCTAGATAGAAAGCCTAAATTTAGGTTAATAATTTTGAAATTTTACAGATAATAGCAAATATACAACTTATGCTCAAATTTCTGTTTAATAATTCACATTTTTTCAATTAAAACTCATTTTAGTATGAGATTTTAAAAGAGAAACTAAATTATGTCAAACAGTTAAGAATTGAAGGTGGCTTTAATTTTCTCTTTTCCCCATCTTTACAGTTCCTGTTATCAAAAACAAAGCCCACTTACGATGATGTTAATAAAAAAGGGAAAACAATAGCTTCTAACTCCGACCAGGCTTTCACGGAATCCATCAAAGGAGAAAACTACTACATCGGTATAATACCCGTGAATTCTGTAAGTTGGTTTTATTCAGAAGTGAACAATAAGTTATTTATTTTATGAAAATTATAACTGTTATGTTACAAATTACTAAGTAATTTTGTTCATTACTTACTTATTGTTATTTAACAAATAAGCTATTGTTCAAATTAATAATAGATAATATAATTTGTATTTTATGATATTAATTGCAATAATACATAACCGCTGATATTTAAAATAAATAGTACTATAAAAATTTGATAGTACAAAATAAAATATAAAAAAAATTAATTTTGACTGTGCAATTAACACCGAGACATTACTTCGCTCATTAAAAATCCATTCCCTGACATTGATAATTTCTTTTAGTTAGTGATATGATAAATAATATGTTTCAATATGTGTTAGAAGCATATTGAATTTATATTATTGAATAATATAGTTTATTATTTGAATTTCTTATTTGATTTTAAGATTAGCAGTTGTATTTAATATATTATAAGATATAAATTAACCTCTTGTAACGTGTTTCATTTCATTATTGAGTAATATTCAATGAATACACATTTTCAAAAGTTCAGACATAAAATAAAATACATATACTTTTATTATAATTGGTAAATTGTAGTAAACGCATTAAAAATGATTATTTAAATGAACAGTTGGCTGCTTGTGATATTAGGTCCATTTACAGGAAAGTTGTACATTAGCCATTTCAGATTTTTCAGAGGACCATAAATACCTCTCCTCAATTATACAATCATTAAATGTAGAAAAGTCTGAATACCATGTATGGACACTTGTCTTTACTTCATCTAATGCTTACTTCATTTGATTCATTTTCGTTCTCACCACAGACTGATTGTTGTTATTTCGGTAGATTCATGTTTCATACTTTATGTAGCACTGTATTTGTCATAGAACTATTTCCCTTACTAGGAATTTTTAGCAGATGCATTTCTTCAATTTGTCTTACTTTATTTATGTAAATAGTTGTAATGTGCTGGGTGTTTGTAAATAATCTTTACTTTAGTAGAGACTTTTTAAAGAATTTAGTGTTTAAGCAGGAGCTTTCACTTGTTGAGGCAAAACCTTTGAAATCGTTCCAACAACTTATATTCTTTTCCATACTATACTTTAAACCATTATTCCCTCTCTGCACTTGTTCACCAAATATTTTTGGAAAGATATATCTGGTATTAGAAGTATTTCTGGATACTTATACCCGTTTAAGAAAAATATTCCTTGTTTCTTAAAGCTCCGATTCATATTTCCAATTTTACTTTTATTCTGAATATCAAGAATTAGACTTCAGTGTCTTTACTGTAATACGGCATTATTCACAGCACTTTTCTAATTTGTTTTAACTATCAACCTTTCTTGTGGTGATAGTTAAATCATGGTTTCTTCATCTGAAATAATATTATATTTTTATTGCTTGTGAGAAATTTTTGTAGCTAGTTTTTCAGAGATATATGAAAGGCACATACCATGAAAGGCAATTAAAGTTTTTTTTTTAATTTAATTACCTTTCTTTAGTTTTTTCCTATATCTACCTTGTTTGGGAATTCTAATGGTACTTTTCCGTGTGAGATGTTTTTATTGCAGTCATCCCAAACCTTTCATTCACAAGGTTGATGATTAATTTAATAATTTTCTTTGTTTTCTTCACAGTTAGTTTCTTATCATAGGTTTTTCATGTGTCTTGGCAGTGGACTTCATGTGGTCTCTATAGGAGCATGGTACGACGTGTAAACAGCAGAGGTCTTTTAAAGATATTGACTGCAGAGACTGTTTTTAAACTTTGAATTCTAGTCTTTTAAATTATTATTCAAGTCTCCATCAATAGTTTTTAGATCTGTGAACATTGTATATCATAGGTTTTCATATGTCTTGGCAGTGGACTTCATGTGGTCTCTACAGGAGCATGGTACGACGTGTAAACAGCAGAGGTCTTTTAAAGATATTGACTGTGGAGACTGTTTTTAAGCTTTGAATTTTAGTCTTTTAAATTATTATTCAAGTCTCCATCAATAGTTTTTATATCTGCGAACATTGTAGTTATGATTATTCTAGAGTCAGTTATGTTCTTTCTGTAGATTGTAAACATTTATTGTGAAACCGATTCATGTCATTTGGAAACTAGTTTTCAAACATATTTATCAAAACGCTCTGTTTTTAAACTCTTTCGGCATAGAGTTGCATCTTATCCTACTTCACCAAAGGTTTGAAGACAGTTGCCAAGCACAGCATTTTTCGATAATCTATTGATTAACTCTGACACGGAATATGTGCTCCGGGGTTTAAAGGAGACTACATAATCTGTAAAACGAGACGGTCTACTAATGTAGAACATAATAACCATTAAAACAACACCAGAGGTAGTGAAATTCTACAGCCCAAACAACTCAAGACACTTGGGCCATTGCATGCCTGTAATATGTAATTGAAGATTCTCATTTAGTTTTAAGATTGTGTACATTTTTTGAATACACTTCAGTAAGGTTTATATCATATGAAAATACAAGGATATAAGTCATTTTTATAAATTACAAAGTGATCATAGGATTCCAAGTGCATAATTATACGCACTCCAAGTTTTCCTTTAGAACAGAAAAAGAAAGGATCATTTGCGTTAACAGGTTGGAATTAGATCATCTTTGCCCACTTGAATGTTTCTACTCTATATTCAGAATCCTCTAATTTTTTTGTTGAAATAAATAATGCTTGGATAATTTTAAAACCTTTGTGTTTGTGCTCTGCAGTAGCTCTCTTAGCACCATTCCACACAACCTTTTGAAAGTCAGTTTTATCCTTATATTCATTTATTAATTATTAAAACATGCTACCACATAGATAATAACCGCTCAGTTTATAATTCTTATCACTCGAGTTTGGTGAATCTTTAATAGTAGAAAATCATAACTGACCAACTAATTTTGAAATTACCAACCTATTCACAGATTTTCACTTGGTAGTGAAATTTGTGTAAAATACCCATAGGCATATTTTTTTACCGAGAGAAATAGAAGCACTAATATAACTTTTTTCATGGTTTAAATTTTTAATGCAATTTATATTTATAAAAAAAATACAGCAAAAAAGTGGCGTGATCAGTCCATAAAACACACCGTGCTTCATAGTAGTTTCAACTACGTAATTACGTGAGAAACATAATAAGAACTTCATAGAAAATTATTAAAGAAAGTTTAACATGGATAATCATACATGATAAACAAATATTAAACTATTAAATTTATTTTCAGAATAAGCCCACAAGTTACTCAATGGAAATGTCCAACTTAAATTGCTTTATGTGGAATGAAAAAAACAAATGGTCTCGCAAATGCAAGGTAATATAATTTGGTATTTTGTTGGTCATTTACTCATCATTTGATTATTGATAATCGGGAGATCTGAATACATTGAGATCTGGGGATCCTAAAACTCGGTTCTAACATTCTCTAGATATAATCTAGTCGGGTAAAAGAGTGTTGGAAACTAGTCAAGTGGCATAAATAATGATTCCAATAACAAAATTGATAGGAATATTTGAAAGTGTATGTTTTGGTCTGTTGCTTAAGATATTTGAACAAGTGAAGTTTTTAATGGCCTGTTTTCTGATAAGGGATTTTTTCAGCAATGGTTCAAATGACCCATTGTAGAACTGATGAACAACATTTTTAATTTTTGAACTAATAAAATAGTTTATTAAACCATTAACTAAGAAGGGTACCAAATAGCATTTGACTGAAATTTTCATTCCGTTAACAGCATTAAAAATGAAAATATGTAAGTGTGGGCGTTGGAAATAGTTACTATTGACTAACTTACAGATCGTAATATCACCAATACAATAAAGCGCAAATACGAAGTGGATTATCAGGTATTAAAGGAACGAAAATAATTGTAAAACTCGCTTAGTAGAAACCCCTGAGTTGCACACAGTTGATTATCAATATGCAAACAAGTGTAGATACGCCAATTTTACAAGTTCACAGTTTTTATAGCTTTGAAGAAGTTAAACGTCATAAATGAAGCCATAGAAAATGAAGTTTCTAATCGACTATGTGCATCTATATTTTCTCTCAAGTCATTTGCTTATAAAAACTTTTAATAAGGAATATTTGTTATAAAATAAATAATTTAGATAAAACTGATGACCGAAATACGCTTGGCTGGTGGAGAATAAACTGGAATATACACCCGATTTGGGAAATATATATATTGGGCCGAGTCGGGTTCTGGGCTGGGTAGGGCTAGATATTTTAGGCCGGATCTTACCTTTAAAGTGGGAAGTAGTTCACGGTTAATTACTAACTGGGAAGTAGTTGATACCACATTATTCATGACAGTGTAGGATAACGTTGGTACTCACACTGGACCAACCTAAGTAAAAGAAAGAAAATTTATTTTAAGTTCAAACAAAGTCAAATATAAATGTTTCATAAATGTCACCTAGTAAGTGGTGGAAGAACTTTATATTGAACTTATTTTATAATAAGGTTTTAAGAACTGCAAATTAGTTGTATAATCACTGGCGCGGTGATAACTCGTCTAGACAGATGTTTCAGTATTAAGGGCTGTATAATATTTCACAATATAAATTTGAAGTCACATTATAATAAGTTATAATACATTACTATTATTATTATACGTTACAGTTATAAAAAAAATCATACATTCAATAAATTAAGTGTGATTTATGAAATTTCTTGAGCCAAATTGTCTGAGTTAATTAAATTATATGTTAACAGGTGATGAAAAAGACCAGTTCAAGTCACCTGTGGTGCGAATGCTGGAATTTGTCTACCTATATCGGTGGAATTTTTGTAATACCAAACTTAATTGACTCTTGGGAGGATTTCAAGCTCCTCAAAGATATTGGTAGAAATCCCTTCGTCTTTGGCATTATTGTGGGAACTTGCTTTCTTTATTTCACTGCTCTTCCTTGGATCTTAGTGAAAGATATGAGAGCAAGCAATATGGTGATATTTGTTTGTTTATTATTGAATTTTTAACTATTTTTTTTTAATTGGTAGAAAAAAAACGGTAAATATTTTTATAAATAACATGGAACTATTTTTTTTACACAAGAAAAATTGAAAGGACTTGAAAAATAAAATTAATATCTTAAACTGTTCCATTATCTCAACGTATTGTATTTGCAATGGTAGCCACTGGAAAGGATTCATAATGCTAGGTTAAATATACTTCAGTGCCAAATTTAATAAAAGAATGGGAATTTTGATCATGATCAGAAAAATGACAAAAATACACTTACATGATGTGTTTAAAAATTACATGATACTCAATAATTCTGTATTAGTTGTTGTCTCAATTAACCTGTTGGAAGCTTTGGGGTTATAAGGAATATTGATTGCAAAACATTGCTATACGAGTATATGAAGCATCTTGTGTTACGAGTACAATTTTTACGTTATTAATGTGCAACTTTGATCAAACTATAAGTACTTGCTACACAGCTTCCTATTTATGTTTACGTATAATATTAAATGACATCTCTAAATTTCCGGAATATTGAATTTCCTATTTATCTAATTGACAAAATTATATTGACTATTTATAGATGTGTTGTAATTAATCAATTAATTTAATTGATTATCTATAATTTTTATTAATTATTTTGACTTAAGATTTAAGATAGGTATATAATTCAAAGATCAAAGCTCAGCCAAGAATAGCTAGGTTCATGGCAGATTATAGGACAGACATGGACGTCTTTTACCATTCCAAACGCGTAAGTAATTACACGTAGAGTAAAAGGTATCAATGACTCCTCGTGTCCCTGTAACTTGAAAAACAATTAATTTCTATGGCTAGTTATAAACCATTGACCAATAACAATCATGATAAGTACATAATCTTGTTTTTGGGTTGAGGAGGTGGAGCCTGCTAGGATCAGGATTCTTCTAAGACCTGGTTAATAATCATCGTCAGAGCCGATGGTAGAAGTACTGGAAAGAACATTAAAAGGGTACTCGTGAAGTCTGCTTCTGAGTGGGTACTCAGATATACTCCTTTGAATGCTTAGTATCGACTGTAGCTCAAAGGATGTCCTCCTTCACAGTTGACACATCTGACTGGTTTTCAAGAGGACTTGGAACATTCTTCATGTTCAAGATTGCTAATACACTTGCACCCTGCTACAGGTTATACTAAATTCAGGTGTATCCCAGGTGTTTATACCTAAAACATCTGATGAAGTCAGAGCTGCAGCGAACTATTTCAGTGTTAACTGCAAGTCCTAACACATATTGATCTTTGGTGGTGCAATCCGTTCTAATGAGAATTTAAAAATAGCAGGATTCCCATGTATTTCTATTTCTATTTCCATGTAGTTTCCACACCTTGGGGCCTGAAATAATCTTATATATCCTTTCGTCAGTTTTGATAGGGAGGTATTTAATTATATTTTTCTTTTTTGTGGCCTCCCACGAGCGTTTCTATAAGTTGACCAACAGCAAGTTGAGTAAGTAGCTATTAAGGCTGTGAGCCCACGCGGATTTTAGAATGAAACATGCAGATGACCTGGGTTAATTTTATTGGATAACTATACTTCTAATGGACAATCGCAAATAAGACTCCTCCATTGTTTTAAAAAAAGTTATTTTACCCTGAAATTACTCGTAATTTAATTATTTATTTTCAAAACCTGAGTTGCAATTTTTTTTTGTTTTTAGCGGCGGCTAATAATTCTGCCAGATAATTGCCCCGGACACTCATATGGCTATCTATTAGTAGTGTATACAGGGAAGAATCTTCTGGCAGGGACGACGAGTAAAGTCGCGGTTCGACTTATTGGATCAGAAGGCACTAGCATGGTATGTAGCACAAACGAAAGTAATAGCAAATGACATGAGGTCATGTTTGATTCTCAATATTGTCTTGGCAGGCCCATGCTCTGGAAAGTTGTGAAAGAGAAGTTCTAAATTACTGTGGTGAAGACTGGTTCATGATCTTTACCGAGAGAACTTTGGGTAATATAGAATGTTTAGAAGTTTGGAGAGACATCAATTGTCCTATGCCAGACTGGTAAGTTGTAATGTTATTCACTGAGACATATAACAATGTCACTTAGTTCTGATTATTATGAAAAAGAATGAAGTTTAAAATTAAATATTTATGATTAAAATTTAATATTTAGAATTTAAGCTTTTTCTTAATAAATTTAAACAATTTCTGTTGTAAAACTGAAGGAATAACTAGGACAAGAATTTTGTTTACGCTACAGAAAGAAAAGTATGAATGAACAGTATTAGAATCAGTGAAGCACTGAAGACCCCAAAGTTTGCATTCAGTGTTTCTAAACATAGATTTTCAAACAATCACAATAACAAGTCAATCATGTCACAATCTTCACACATCTGACACAGATAAGACCACTTTCATCCACAGACTTGTACTGCGCTTGTGTAGCAGTCATCTCTCTTATCTGTCTACATATATGCACTAACAGGTCAAAGCATTCAATCAACTGTCATATAAAACCGTCCACAAAACATCCGCTTATCTCAATACTTCTTAACCTGAGCGTTTCCTAATCATTCTTTACAAGGTCGTAAAATACTTCTGATGTCTTTGATCAACTTTAATATCGAAGATGCTAAGACCGAGTTATAGGTTATAAGAAATTAAACTTATAAACAGACCCTCTGTGCTCTATTTCACCTTCACCTTTAAGATGTTCCCTGACCTATTGTAATCTCTAGGCTCCAACTTTTTTCTGGAAACTGTTAACATTTATTAATTTAATTTAAGGAACTGATACTTTCGTTGGATTCAATGAACAGACTACGCTTTCTGACAATGATTTCGGCAGAGGATTTAGCTTAGACTATCCTGTCTCAAATGTATTAAGTCTCTCAATTTTGACTCTTCCTTTATGGTCTTCTAGCCAGAATGATGAACAATCTGACTTTTGGATCTTCTAAACCTGAAATCATAATTAATAACACTTAAAACTGTATTAACTTCTACCTACATGAATCACTCCAAATCTAAAAAAAAAAAAAAATCAAAAATTATGCCCTGGCTTCAGTAATACGAACCAACCTCTAACTCTCCCCTCACACTATTTGGTTTACCAGAAATACCTCTCTCTGCTCCCGCCTGTCCTCTTCCGTAGCCATTTACCCCTACTGACGCTGTGTCTGAACCAAATGTCTCTGTAATTAAGAAAAATAGCCAACAGCATGTACAGAGAATGACTGACCTTCTTAGGAAAGTCCTAATCAAAATAATTAAGGTAATTTCTTTCTTCAAATATCATTATGTAGACCATCTCAAAAATCAAAATTAATAATTTTTCCACTAACAGAGTTGACTTTTGTAATTCAGGTTCTTTGCACAAGCAATTATATATGACCAACAGAAGAAGGAAGCGTATTCCATCTCAGCTTTTGACTGGATTAGTAATCTAGAAAAATTGAATTGTCTATCAGAATGTTTGAGTGTGAAGTTAAGAGCCTTCAAAGTGGGCGATGACAGGATGACATTGATGAAGAAGAACTTGTTTGTATTAGTTCGAGAGAACCATACTTGGACTGGAGTTCCCCTCAGGTATTTCTGATAGAAATTGATGTTTTATTGAAATACTTTATAGTAACTAGTTCATTAGTAAACAATCAGTTAAAGGATTCAACCCATAACTAATTTCAAATATAATCTGTATATATTCTAATTAATTATTACTCTATTAGTAATTTAGTATTAATCTATAATTTACATCTGTTGTTGTAATTAATTTGTACACCTTCCTTCATTATATATTGCATGATTATCCTTTTATCATTTACCTTAAATCCAAACGGATTTGATATACGAGACCTGGAGAGAGCGAGAAGAGTGAGGAGCATGAGGGAAAGATTTTGCGTCTCCATCTTATCTGTTGAAAAGAATATAATTTTTTCATAAAAGTCTTACCAAAGAATACTAAATTCAAAATCTCCCTCACAGTACAGGAACAGAAAAAGAATATGAGAAGGGATTTCCAGAGATATACTAGCATAATAGAACAAATACAATTCCAATCATTCTAACAACTTGTTAACTGTAATGTAACTATGTTGAAGATAATTTAAAAATACTTCTTTTCACTTGAATTTCAGTTCCTGTTTTAATCATGTTTTCACTATAATAGAATGGTTTTTATTTTGCTTTTTATTTAATAATTTAAAATTCCTTTTTTATTTAAAGAAGTACCTATTGTTTGGACGCTTTCAGAATTACCAAAAAATTACCAGAAAAACTCATTTGAACAATTTCATCAAAAATAACGGCTAAAAAAAATAAAAATTGTCGAAATAATTTTTCCTAAGAAATAGCATGAATATTTTTCAAGAGTTTGTCAATAATTTATTAATTTTTCATATTTCGTAAAAATAAATTAAAAGTTACCTAATTTACTAATGTTACTTCAATAATGAAGAATAAATATTTACTAAGTAAATAAATATTTACTAAGGCTTAATGTAATAATACATTTAATTATAATCATAAATAAATAATATTTTTAGCGTAATAATCATTTCAAATAAATTCAATGAACTCACTATATATAAATCTGTATAGTTATGTGGTTATTTTATAGGGTCTTTAAGGCGGTATTGCACATCCAGAATACGATGTTATTACTTTCATCTAATTTGTGTTGATGTTCAATTGTTCAGATGTAGTTTATTGGAAATTTTCTTCATCAACTCTAAATGGTTATATCTCTTTTAAACAGTTGTTAATCTCCATAGTTCCCTCATTTTTAACACTGGCCTTGTTCTAAATTCAATCTGTTTTTTACCAAGCAGTTGTAACAATAATATGGCAGACCATCTCTTTCTCTATAGATAAATATCATCTATCTCTGATATATCCCACCGAAACTGTCTTTATATCGGATCAAAATTGAAATGACTGAAGTATTAGGGTGTTCTGTTTTATATATGTTAGTTAGAATGATCTTTGTATGATGTAGCTAGAGGAGTTGAATTGTATTAGTTTGGTTTTTTCCTTTCTTTATTTTGTTGTCCATCAAAAATGTTTTAAGTAGCAGGAAAAATAGTATACTATAGCATGGTAAGTAAAATTACTACAAAATTTCACCAGCAGTTAAGGGTAGCAGGAAATAATCAGAGGATAGTCATTCGCAGAGGCAGCGTTATAGCATGGTTTATAGGGTAGTAATATATGCATTTTATTGGTTACTCAGGATATGATAATTGTATATTTAAATTTAAAAATAGCACTTTTTGACCACTGATGACTCTCTTTTAGTTATTATTGAGACAAGTTTCAACCCCATTTTAGAGTCCTCCAACTTATTTGTAGTCTTCAGCTCAAAATATTGTTATTTTTATATAGCAGATAAAATATTATATTAGTTTTCTTAATGTTAAATTTTTTAGAATTTAAATTTTCAAATATCTTTTTTACAGTTGGTATAGAATTGTTGAATTTGATTGATCCTTATAATAAAATAAAATAAAATGAACTTTTTTTTATATACACCTTTATAGAAATATTTTAAATATGTTGTTTTATCTAAAGTTAAAATATAATATTTAATTAAAGTTATATTATTTTTAATTTAACATGTTCGTAAAAAATTTTGATCTAAAAATGTCTGAACAAACTTTAGTTCTATATAATATTTCTCATTGTTTTGCTGGTAAACAGCGTGCCTTATTTGTTACTGTAGTTTATATTTTAGAGTTTTTGACTATGACCCTCGATACTCATTTGTGATATGAAAAATTTTACTCAGGCCGTCTCTCGGTAAAGTCGTCAGTTACAAGCTTGTACGAAGTCAGGTGCTTGCTAATGATTTCTAGTTTGAAAACTATAAAGTAAAATTTAGAGCTTCTGGGAACATTCAATCAATCAGGTAATGTTATTTGCCTATAGCTAAAATGGGTACTGTATAGTGAATGGATCACACATTCCACCCACAATAGAGACTCTTTTAATTTTGATTTTGAGCCTCACCACCTGGTCCATGATTGACAATGGTAGTCAAATATGTGGCTCAGCGAGGAGTCCTGGATGAGACCTCTCGACTCTCTATAATGACAGTTGGTGACATATTTTCGGGGCTTTCATTACAAGCCCTTTAAAAGTCTGTATTCAGTATCAAGGGTAACGCTTTATAAAAGCTAATTGTCTAAAATTACAAGGAAGTTGTTAATCAAAGTATATTCATTCTTTGAAAAATATATTCTTCTAAACAGATATTTCAAAGCTATTCAACTATAAGTGGCTTAAAGTAATGCCCAGTCTTTAAATAGAAGATCTGATTTGATGATTTGAAAATTTGGTAGTTTTATATAAGCTGAGACAAGAAGGCAAGATAGTAAAATGCATTTAGCTTCCTAGCCATATGGGAATAAAGAAAAACAACCAGAGTGCTAGGAGAGGAGACTCTAGAGCAGAGGTGGTGACAATGACTGTACCATCTGAGAAGGTTACAGTTAAATCAATCTAACTGTATCAGGATACGTATACATTGGACACTTCAGAATGTGTGCTTCTGTACTTTGGGGAGTGTTTCCAAAGGGTGGAAGAAGCTTGTATAAAGTTGCCCCGATGATGATTCTGAACCCCTTAAGTATAGGGATCACCTGATTAACCCACAATTTCCTCTAACAAGGACCAGTTAACCTTTTAGCCCTAGATATAGGAAAATACTGACTGTACCATATTTGATAGAAGATAGTTTATTTGAATTATGCATAATTGTGGGAATATTATCAAACCCTGTTAGTGAGAAGCTGAATAATAATTAAATGTTACATATATTATAGCCATTGTAAATTATATATATAACTCTACTTAAGAATGTGAGTGTTTAGAGACATTTAATAGATTATGTTAATGGATACCATTGGTTTTAAGTTAATTGAGGTCTGGACTTAGCATATATGGCGCCTCCCTCACAAGATTCCTAATGCATAGGTTCCATTGTCATATTGGTTTTGTTGTTTTTTTGTTGCTATAATTTTTTCATCGTTTGCACCATTAATATTTATAGTCTTTTCATCCTGTCATTTAGACTAATATTAAAATTAAACGAAAGGCATAGCTGATCGCTGTCTGTCAGATCAAAGATATGTAAAAATGATTAATATTTTAATAATAATAAGAATAAGTGAGTTAGATATAAATTATTGAGCATTTAATGATTCTGAATTGAACTTGTTATACTCTTATAATATAATACTGATAAGAGTGTTGTGTTGTCAGGCATCCTAGAGATCTATTAAGTGGTGCGCAGATATTGACTTGTGGCATTGTTATGCTGTTCACTACAATGCTTATCAGCTTAATGTTTTATGGAATAAATGAAGAAGACGGTAGGGTATAAGTTAATATGTACAGTAGTATAACTTAAAACATGTTTTCTCATTAAATAATAAGTGAAGGAGTTGATTAATCTAATAGTCCGGTGGACAGGTTAGCTCAGTGGTAACCTGGGCGTGCCTAAACGTACTCGTCTACCAGGTCCGGGTTTCTATACCCACCTGGCCGTCGATTTATTCACGATGGAGGTGAATAAATCTAAGCCTGTCGTCTCTCAGTGAGTACTTTAAGCCTGTACACTTGTCATGTGCTCGTTAAAGACACCTACTCTAAATACACTTGTGTTAGGCAAAATTTAGAACTCTCAATGCACAGAAAATTTTTATTTGTATAGTATCACAAAAAGCCCAATGTTCGGCCTATTTGTATATCCCTTGTGGGACATCCACTGCAAACTAAAAGGTTGCTTACTAATACTGCTATTGGTCTAATAGTCAAAATGAAGATCATTCATCGGGTACAATATGGTGTTATTCATTAGCAAAAGATGTCCATAATTAAAAAAAGAATATTATTCAGAAGTTTTCAAGAATAGAGAAATATTTAAGTTCTCCATTGGTTTTACTATTTCTATAACATGAATAAGCAACACATTTTAATCTAAAAATTCAGCGAATCAGTGGAATTTCCAAAAAATGTTCCAAGTACCTTAAAAAGTCAATTAATAATTAATAATGCATAAAAATGAAATGAGAAAATCTATTGGGTTTTAGAAAATTAACATAATATTTATATTAAATTATTTCTAGTGATTGAAAAATTCATGATCCAAACATGCCATTTACTTTTTAAATAGACGATTCAATAACAAAAATGAAAGTTGCCTATTATACAGGAATAGAAGAGTATTAAGCGATTTTGGACGGAACCAAATTGTAAATGAATTTGCCAGTAACTTAACAAACAATCATAAATTTGTTTGCGTTTGTATTAGTTCACCCAGAATGGTGCTTCAGTTATGACTTCTGATTGACTTAACTGCAATCGTGTATCCAGTATTGGAGGTTAAGCACATTACGTACATCATTTTTATACAGGGTTTAGCCCACGAATTCAATCTTGCTCAGTATTACAGTAGCAATGAACTGCACTTTTACTATATATTGTTGTCTATATAATGCATCCAAACAGGGACGTAAGGTAGAGTACAGTGTTCAACATGTTAACACATTAGCCGGATAAAACAGACCATTCTGTGAACTGTTTGAAAATTTCTTTGTGTATCGGAGCAAAAGCTCTTGGTGGTTCTCCAATTATATAGTTTAACTCTTTCTGCACAATTAAATCTGTAAAACACCTATTGAGTATTTAGTAAGAAAACGATATTTATGATTATGTAAAAATTATTTTTTTTTAAATTAATTATGCTTATAAGACGACAACTATTTATCATTCCAATATCACTTATGGTGATTAATAAGATAAATTAAATAATTTATCAAAAGATGATGTTACTTTAAGAATTTTCTGATTCTTTTTACCCATAAGTTTGAAATTCCTAACTTTGGTTTTTAAAATGTTGAATTAGTAGCTATCGGTTGTTTTCGTTTATTTCACAAAAAATATCTTTCAAGTGGAAAATAAACAGTAATATCAATATTTTAATTTTCTAAATTTTTATTTGATTACATGTTACTTTCTTCCATTATTTGATTGCTTATTAATATTATATTATTAACAATATTAATTTGATGTATTTATAACCGTTAAATTTCAGATGAAAGAGACATTCCCTACTATCAAGTAGCAATCCAAGATATTATAATTGGAATTGAGAGTGCTCTACTATCAGTACCAATTAATTTTTTGTTGGTCTTTACATTTAGGTATTGCTTTAAATCATTTCTTAAATATTCAACACAAATCAAAAAATTATATGAAAGATTGCTTTGATATTTACATATTACAGAAAAAGTAGAACTGCTATAGTAAGATCTAAGAAGAAAAAGAAAACTTTGAAGTTATTAATAAAGAAAGTAACAACAAAACTTTCAGGTAATAATCCAATTCTAGTTATTATAGTTATTTACTTTAATCAACAATTTTAAAATAATTAGTTTGAACTACTTGACTTTAAATATATGAGATATATATATATATATATATATATACACTTTTTCGTTGGAAATACGATCCAAAACGGACAAATATAGTTCAATATAGACAAAGAAACATAGAGAAATCAAAAGAACACACTTACAGTCTCTAATTTAAACACTGTTGGTCTCCAACCGTCACTGAACCAGTGCGCTTGGTTTCCCTCTCTTATCTCTCCTAAAGACGGTTCAAACCGAAAATTAGAGACTGTAAGTGTGTTCTTTTGATTTCTCTATGTTTCTTTGTCTATATTGAACTATGTATATATCAATGATCAAACCAGGATATGAAATTGGAAAACAAGACTAAGATCTTTCGACCGTAACAAGCGGTCTTCGTCAGAGTCAAAAACCCAACTGAAACACAAACAATTTTTCACTACAGGGAAGAAGAAAGGAAAAAGATGACAGAAATAGGAGTAGGTATCGCACATGGTATTCATCGATAAAAAGTTTTCACATAAACACGTGAAATAATTTATATCGATGAATACCAAGTGCGATACCTACTCCTATTTCTGTCATCTTTTTCTTTTTTTCGTCCCTGTAGTGAAAAATTGTTTTGTTTCAGTTGGGTTTTTGACTCTGACGAAGACCGCTTGTTATGGTTGAAAGATCTTAGTCTTGTTTTCCCATATATGAAAATAATAAATATATGCACCAAAATACATATATATTTAGAACTACCTCCGTAAACAGATGGAGGGTGAACAGATGGTCGGTAGGTTGCTGATGTTATTAAGTGCTGCTTTATATAGTTTTACTGTGTTATGACCAAAATATAAAAAAAAGATAAAAAAATTTGATCTTGAGATTTTGAAGAATTTAAATGTTTTTAAACAGGTTCTAAACCAAAAATGGTTTTTTGGACAGGACATAATATAGATGATACAGGAAAAATGACAGTTAGTACTTTATACTGAATAATCAAATTATTATAAGATTAGATTGTTGTAATGTTAATTCATTGAATACGTAATTCTATTCTTGCATTTATGTTTTATATGAGATTTGTTTTGTTTACAGAGCTTTCAGCTCCTAAGAAGGCAATAAAATTTCTTATAAAAGAATTATTTTTTCCGGAGCCATTGATGCCGATACAGACTTGCAGATTAAACAGGAAAACGAAGAAATGTCGTAAAAGATGGGCAATTGCTGCTTGGTAAGTTCTAATGAAATAGCGTTATAGATTGAGTTTCTTTTTTTTGTAACTTTTAAGTACTTATTCATTTGGTTGCTAGTATTTGGAGAACTCTCAAAATATGAATCACTTTTCAATAACAGAAACAAATTATACTCATTTCTGGTATCATGATGCCCAGCAAACAAAATGAACAAGAACGTTATGTCAGTAACTGAAAGCATTTTTTTAGGCATATTTAATGATTGTTTCACACTTGGTTATTTTGGAAAATAATTGAAAATTTCTTTTCTCTCAATGTAAATTTTAACTCAACATAATAATGCATTAGAAGGATAAACATCACAAAATTTTTCATGTGAATATTTTTGGGAAAAAGAAATGAAGAATTGAATAGAAGGAACAGTAGAGTAGTAGCCTCTCTGGAAGACAGATACGAAATCAACGTCTGACGCTTCAGTTGTTATGGTAATATACATAAAGAAGATTGAAGGAAGTTAAACACTTGCCGCCTTCATTTTATCAAAACAAGTCCAAATCTCAATCCATTGCCAACAAGTATGATACTCGTATTATGTTTTCTTATAGTAAATTTGAGTATTGTCCACTCAACTGATGAATTAAAAATTAGTAATAACACCAGTAAAAATAAGTTAACTCTGAATAAACCCCAGTTTTTGCGTTTAAGTTTTGCGAGACAAATTTCAGTTTTCTAAGGAGTGCAGTTGATGATTGGATAAAGAAGGTTAAGAGGTGGTTTGGACTATCTGGTCTAGTGTAGTCTATAATGCTCATTCCAACTGTGTTTACATTTGTAAAAAAAATAGTAAAACATGAAAAAAGGGATTCAAAAATATATGTAGATTATATAATTAGGCATTCATGTTAAAACACAAAATTATTAAAGCTGCTTTATAGTTAAATATACTAACAAGCCACACATTCTCTAGAAGAAGCGGAAACCTATGAACACATTCAATGTGAATGTGAGATCATCTTCATGAGCCTATAGATGTTGGTCAATTTATATCTAAAAGAAATTGAGCTGAGAGATACTACTCAAAAAAATTGAAATCTAAAGTTAATTTTAGATACTACAAAGGAAAATACAATAAGATAGATACGCCCGCGGTGCGTAGATGTTTGATGAGACTCGTGCCCACAGATTAATCATAATAACATGCCAGACTGTTCTAGATCAAACTTTTTTATGACTGATAAAATACATATATAATGACACATTAAAACAGGAGTGTCAAAGTCAAAATGGACGGAGGGCCACATAAAAAATGTAGCAACAAGCCGAGGGCCGGACTGATCAAATGTTTATTGAATTTTTTTAAAATGACCACATATAGTGTAGTGAACGAAATTGAACCTACTGAAAACCTAACAAATATATTGCAATATGATCGGATAAATGAAGCAATATTTTCTTATGTCTTTGTCAGTCATTTTTAATTTTCAACAGCACAAAAGATAAATTTCCTTTATATATAAATGCCCATAACATGAACATTAAATGTTTGAAGCGGTTTTATTCAAGGCAGCATCAGTATATTTTCTCATTTAGACATACAGGTTTTCCAGCTAGCTCCGTGAACATGTACTTCGACTCCCACCTTGTTTGAAACCACCGGTTCTCAGTGCCCGCTTTCCGTTTTGTCATTTTTGAAGGGTATCTGAAAGTTACCTTTTCCTATTATGCTAATGACTGCTGATAAATTATGAAATGAAGCCACGCTCGCTGCGTCGCCTTTGCATTGTGGGAAATGTAGTATTGGTGCGTGTAAAACTTCTGCAGCCTGCGGGTCTGTTTTATTAATAAACTAATATCATCCTGCGGGCCATAGAAAACCCTCTCGTGGGCCTTGACTCTGACATATGGGCATTAAAACAATTGAACTTATTAAACTGATTATCTATGATTTTATATGTTTACCAGCGAATTTGACATTACGTCTACACGTTGGCCACATTAAAATAAAAATCAACAGTCAATTGATTGCCAATTGTACTGCAAAGTTGAGTGTGAACCACTGCAAATTTTTTGCTTTATTGTTCACAAAATATAACAAATATGCAAAACATCATTATTAAGAATAAATCTTTTTTAAAACTAATTTATAGAAATATATAGAATTTCAATATATTTATTACCTACATTTTAAATTGTTTATTTTATACAAATATAATTATATATAATTTGTTTAATATATGTCTTCTATGAAAACTCTAAATTCCGTGACGGTTTATTGATATATTATATATTGATAGTAAGGCAAAAAGGAAACCTTTCATAACTTATAGTTTTGTAAAGTTGAATGCCATATTTTGCTTTAGTTATATTTCATGAAAATGAAATATTTTTATACAACAACAACAAGAAAATTAATATTCTGTTTTAGGACTTTGAGCATTTTTATTATGGTCGTAGTTGGCTTCTTTGTTATATTATATGGTCTGAAATTAGGAACCAACAAGAGTCTTATTTGGCTTACTTCAATTTTCATTGGATTTTCTGAAGAATATATGTTCCGGACACCAATTTCAATTTTACTTGTAGGTCTGTTCTTCGCATGTCTTTTTCAGGTAATTATTAAATATTTGCTAATAATTAAATAATATTTAATATCTTAAATGGACAGATATTTATATCTGAAGAGTAATATATAGTTTAATCTGAAAAAAATAATAAACAATAAAGAAGAATACAAACAGATTTCAAGTTTTGTTATTTTATTCGATGAGAGTTAAATGTTCTTATTGAATATCTAATTCAACTGCACAACTGATCTGTTTTTTTTTTTTGAATTGAACATTTTTTTTAGCAGAATATTAATATTTAAATAATAAATTTATGAATACTTACAAAATATTCAGAAGCAGTTTACGAAATGAAATAATGAATACTGTATTTTGTAGAAAAACGTCGAAAGAGGTTCTTTCAAAGTAAAGAATATTAAAGGAGTCTCACCAGACATCTTAAGAGATAAAGAATTTATGGCATACTTTGGACACCTTAGATCACGAAAAATCTACATACCACTCAAAAGATGTGAGTTTGAGGTAAGTAATAGAATACAGGAATAAATATTTTAAATAAATTTTAAAACTGGAAAGTTGCTTGTTCTATATAAATATAAACTCTTAAATCTATATAAATTAAAAATGGTTTAGTCTGTATATTTTGCTTAGAACTGATACATTTCAAGTTATTTTTATGTTTTATACATTAAATAATTAAAAAAACCGAATCCAGCCTTAGAAAAATTTCTGTTTGTTTGTTTGTCCAAAAATTTGGTCACATTAAACTCAGCCACTATAAGACATAGCGAGTTGAAACTTTGACGCTTGGTTTGTGTATGTCTAACGTATCAGCTAAGAATTGAATGGATAGGAAATTTAATGAAGTTATGGACTTTAAAACTGTGTTTGGTTAGCTTCACAGGTAAATTAACTAACAATACCCATTTGCACTTACAAATACCTGTGTAGTTTTAAAATAAAAATAACAAGAACACAGACATTTTTATAAGGATAGATTCGGTTTCTATAATGTATAAAACGTAAAAATAACTTGAAATTGGACAATTTTAAGCAATTTACAGACAAAACCTGTACAGATATAGAAGTATTTTTAGGTGTCTGATACTGTAGCAAGTAGGTATTGTTATTTGATTTTAATTTCGTTTTCGTTTATCATAATTTGCTCGCTTTAAAAAAGTGAGTCCTACCAACTCACTTACTAAATAAAAAGAACGCCTAGAATAAAATCAAATTTTGCTCAGTTTCTAAAACTGTAAAACGTAAATGAAACTCTAGATCTAATGACAGTTATGGACTGTACTAATAATGATATTTTCTACTGTTTCATAAATTCTAATAATATTTTGGAATACCATGTGTCATCTCTGAATTTTCGTAGAATATCCGTCAAAGACTGTCACATCTGCTGGTATTTTTTAAAATATATGCGAATTATTTTCATACTTCAGCATCTTTCTACTAACTTTGAAGATTTTGTGTCCCCATAATTTTAGTTACTTGCCGAAGAAGATCGTGTCTGTTAGTTATGAATTTTTGTCACTTACCTTAAGATCTTTTCTTTTGTAAAATATCCATTTTCATCACTTGTAAAAATTTAATTCGGAAAGTAGAGAACATCAATGTATTTATACTGTATTACCCTTATAAAATAGATACAGTATATTGCTAGAAATTAGTTCTAAGTAAATCATTCTGTGAAGAAATTAGAAACTATAAATAGAATCTATTTGGTGCCTAGGCTCTAGAACTACTGATTGATAGACAATATTAATATTAAATTAATGCATTCTGTTTTGAACTAATATCAATCATGTTATTAATACTTTGTTCATCTGTTGTGATGAAGAATTCTTGACTACAAGACAGTAATC
The DNA here is from genome assembly GCA_026182355.1 of Hermatobates lingyangjiaoensis. Lineage (NCBI taxonomy): Eukaryota > Metazoa > Arthropoda > Insecta > Hemiptera > Hermatobatidae > Hermatobates > Hermatobates lingyangjiaoensis. The sequence goes on from JAPFBL010000329.1 coordinate 4,205,120, forward strand.
GTCATCTTTCAATGTTAAAAGCAGCTTTGTCTATATAAACTACTGACACTATACATTAGGAGTCTATTGGTTACCTGCGATTCTTGCGTTACCTGAATTGAAAAGGACCAGAGAACGACAATGCTGTTTATTATCTTTCACTAAGGGGTCTAGGAAAAAATCCCCCCGAGGAAAAAAACCCCGGAGGAAAAAACCCCCCGGGGAAAAAATCCCCTGGAAAAAAACCCCCGGAGGAAAAAACCCCCCGAGAGAAACTTCCCCCTCAAAAAACGCTTCCCCCCAAAAGAAAATAATTTTTTTTACTAGAAGTAGTATATTAAACCAATACCAAAAAAATATAAAAACATCTGGAAAATCAAAATAATTTTTACAAATCATTATGTTTATTTAAACAAACACTGGAAAATAGCACAATATAAAAATGCTGAAGTAAATCAAATTCATCACTCAAATAAAATAAATAAAAACAATAACCAAAACATTTTTTATTGTTTTAATAACAAAACAATTATATTGGAAGACTAACCCGTAAATTCAGAAGACCACCAAGATTTGAAGCAAATATTTGGAATATGCACTCAAGAGTACAAGACGACTTACCGAAAACGAACAACGCAGTGGAAGGATGGCATCGAAGTTTTGCTTCATTGGTTGGTTGCTCCCACCCTAGCATTTGGACTTTCATACGATGTATTAGAAAAGAGCATGCATTACAAGAAGTGTATGTCACACAAGTTCTTTCAGGCCATCCTCAAGTAAAACAGAAAAAGAAATATAAGAACTCTGCTCTTCGCATCAAAACCATCACAGAAGACGTGCACAACAGGTCAATTTTAGACTTTTTAAAAGGAATAGCTTTTAATCTTAGTTTTTAAACTCAGACTATATGATAAAATTAATATCTTTTTTTCTTTTTTTTAATTTTGGTCTTTTAATCTTCAGTTACTCTTAGTACATTATACTTTGACACTATTGTTAACATTGTTTTTATTTGGATGTATTTTATTTTTCTGAAAAGATTTTGTCATTCTTATATCAAAAAATGTTTTGGTTATTGTTTTTATTTATTTTATTTGAGTGATGAATTTGATTTACTTCAGCATTTTTATATTGTGCTATTTTCCAGTGTTTGTTTAAATAAACATAATGATCTGTAAAAATTATTTTGATTTTCCAGATGTTTTTATATTTTTTTGGTATTTGTTTAATATACTACTTCTAGTAAAAAAAAATATTTTCTTTTGGGGGGAAGCGTTTTTTGAGGGGGAAGTTTCTCTCGGAGGGGTTTTTTCCTCCGGGGGTTTTTTTCCAGGGGGATTTTTTCCCCGGGGGGTTTTTTCCTCCGGGGGTTTTTTTCCTCGGGGGATTTTTTCCTGCACCGTTCACTAAGAGAGTTGAAGTTGTTTTCATTGACCCTTATTTTATTAATGATAGTTTAGGCTGTTTTTCTAATAATAAATGACAAATTTATGATATTTCTTGACAATTCTACTTGTAAAAATATGTTGGAAGTTCAAAATTGTTACTGAAAAGAGAGAGTCTTAATTTAGTGTTTAATTAGCATTTTAACATAAATGTATTAGTTTTTTTATTAAACGTCTTAATTTGGTAATTTTAACATTTGTTTAAGGAGAATATGGACCAGAAGACTATCTTGTTCAGGCAAACTGGAGTGATTACATCATTTTTAATCTTCATGTTCCTCATGGCAGCCATTCTAGTCATAATATTGAGGATCGACTTTCACAGACTGTTTCTGTGTGCTCAGAATCTCAAGACAATTCTACATCACCGTAATATTACCAAGCCAGACCTCAACACGACTGAGCAAACCTACCGGTAATCAATTCTTTTTTCCTTTTATATGCTTCGTCCTTAAACGCTTAAATTTGAAAAAAACCATCATGATCAATATAATAATATTCAGAAACTTATATAACATATACTTTGTTAGTCATGCACGCTCAGCTATTGCATAAAAATGATTTCAATACAAAAAAAATGTGAGTAGTCAACTCAACTTACTTTATGCAAAGTATTTTCAAACTTATGCATAGAGAATCTAACTAATTGATCTTGGGTGGTACCTGCTTAAATTGAAACAGTAATGAACTTTAGAGGTATGGGATATCCCATTTGTTTTTATAATCTACTAACTGTAGGGCTTTATCGTAATTTCTAATAAATTACCAGTTTATTTGAAGTTTTTCTGTAAAAATGATATTTACAACAATTTTGTAACTTTATCATCATTTTACTATTACTTTTTTACTGTATTCAAAATGTAGTTATCGTTGATAAATTTTAAGGTTGTAGTGAACATGTTTTGAGTTCACCTGAATCTGTTTTTTATATTTATAGAATGTGTGAGTGTCTGTTTACAATTTTGTGTTTGACTCTACAGATCAAACGTTTTGACTAATCTTAATAACATTAGTAAGTCATATAGTTTGCCGACTAGAAGTAAATCAAACCTATTGGTTTCAATAATACAATTTGAGAAAAGAGCAAATATAAACCTAAAACATGAAAACATCTCTTCTAAGTAGTACCCTCTAAGACTGTAGACATTTAAACATACTCCTTAAAACTTATGCATGATAATGGTCAAGGGTTAGCTAGCCATGCACAACCAGGTGTATGCCAAAATAGTGAACAGCATCTTGCTATTTTACCACTTCTTTCGCTTAGTTTCTTTTACTTAGCGGGAATCAAGCTATAAATGGCACTTTTTCTAGTCCCTAATAGTGTAAAATAAAAATTTCCTTGGCTAGTGTAAAACTGTCATGAGTAGTGACCATGACAAGACAGTAATATAAGTTAAAACATTGAGAGTGCTTCATAAACAATGCGACAGAACATAAAAATAGAGTTTAAATTATCACATGGACCTTGGCATAATCGGCACTTTGGAAGGCACACAGTCTAGAAGTAGAATTTAAGATTGCAAGTCACATGACCTCGTGGTTGCATTCAAAAATACATATATGACCTTTAGCACAATTGAACTGTGGTCTTCAAGAGCAAGATATGTCCTGACATGATGGCTCCATGTGGTATGTGGACTTAGTCCTTAATCAAAAGTACTTAAACAGGCAGTTATTAATAACGATATAATTCAAAATTTGTACATTGCATAACAGGTCAAATTAAAAAAAAAAATGCAAATATTTTACCTGAGACTGTTTTTGAATAAACATGTAAAAGTCTTACACATAAAATGCCTCTTCTACTACACATAAATGCCTCTTCTACACATAAAATGGGTGAACACCCATTATGAGGAGAGACATATTAAAAAGACGATATATATTAATCTTTATGATGATTACCTATTCAACAGCGGCTGAATTAAAATATCGGACAGTATACATTAAACAAAAAAATATTGCCTAAATGAAGTGATCTAAGTGACATTTCTATGTGAAATTTTCCTCCTTCGAATAAGACAAAATATATAAAGCCTCTATGAAAAATAAAACTGAAATATATAGCTTTACATTGTAACCGTTTTATGATAAATACAGATAATCATCGTTTCTATTGCAGTTTTTTCGAGTACATACAGAGCATCTTATACCCTAAGATGTCTATAAAAACATGGTATAACGGAGAGACTATAAAAGAACACGGTTTGTACACTGATTAGTTTGATACATTTCAGTTGCTTGATAAATATTCGATTGCTATGTTTAATTAAATTTTTAGGGCTTCCAGAAACTGGGATTGAATTTGATGGTGAAGGAACTAATCTATTAACAAATATGGTTCACAGATATTGGCTGGATGATTACCACAATAAATTGATTGGTTCTGCTCTGATCAAACAGTTTAGGATAAAACCAGGTATATTTTAATTGTATTTTAGCATGCAGTTAAATTTAATATAAATTTAAATATCTACCAACTCAGTAGGTATTCCTCTGAAGAGGTGTTGTTCATTTTTTAGGTTTATATTTTACTGTCCCCGAAACCAGCTTTATCCGTACATAATAGTAGCATTGGTCGATTTGACTTTTGGGTAGTTGCCTTTGAACTCCTCTCTTTTATATGCAATTCGTATTTGAACTGTATTCATAAGTACAGCTCAGGAGCATACAGTGTTCTGTGGTGGGTCTTAGGAGGAAGGTTGTCCTAAGTTCATAAAGTCATGGTGTCCCAGTTCAGTAGAGATTTGTATTATGTTGTAGTCTTTTTTAACATATTTCTGTCCTACCATTGCACACATATTTTTTTATAAATCTCGTATCCATTGACCATTTCGTCAGTGGCTTCGGTAAGGGTGGTGGCTTGCTGGTTTTTCTGGTTCTCACGGTCAATACTACTTACACTTATTAGTGTATCACTGAGATAGACAGAGCGGGCTGAATGATCTGAGAACCACAGGTCGTAGTCCCTAGAAGTTAAATGTTGCTGGTGTTAATGTAATACCTTACATTATGCATGTGTTTGCTTTTGATAGTGTAATTATTCTAGAGTCTCTAGTCAATTGTTTATAACTAGCCATCAAAATTAATTATTTTTGAAGACACTGAGACACCCTAAAGTGCCATTGACAGCTTTAATCCATATTTTATCATTTAGTGTTTACAGTGGTAAGAGACTAATTTGCATGTCCACTAATTTAGCATGCGCCTTGCCGTGCATTGCTAGATGACCTTTAATTTTTTTAGCAGTTATATGCTAATATAACAAATTCAATAATAATTAAAAAAAGAGTAATACGAAGATCAAACAACTGACGGTACTAATAGTAAAGTACTAATACTTTATTATTAGCTTTGTTATTTATTAGCTGAATCGTAAAGTACTAATAGAGTTAATATGCACTTGTTTTTGTTATGACATAACATTTCAAATTTAAATTTGATATCCTATGTGCAGACCTAAATATATATATAAATAATTAAATGAAACGATTCGATCTGACTTTGAGGAGGTCCTGGACTCCTTCTGGATTCCTCAACTTTCACCTCAAAAGTTAAAAGATATGTAATCGCTACCTTCTTTGATGGGGTAAGAAATTAAAAGACGCCTAAGTTTCTTTGGCTGACCCGATTCCTTGTCTACCAGTCGATAAAATGTCATCTGAGTCTCGGACTTCCCCTCCAGGCCCTGTTGTGCAACCTTCCCTCTAACTGCGTTTTTATTTCTTATTTCCTGGCAGCAGGAGGTGGATTTCTAATTACATATGCAAAGTTTCTGTCTTCCCACTGAAGGGGGAAAAAATGGGACTGTATGTTATAGATCACCAGAGTCTAGTAGATGATCCGGTTTCATCCTTCGTTTGTACTTTAATCTGTGTAGGAAAAGCAGTGTCCTTAAACAGACGTGTTACATAACCATTAAGAGTCACATATCTTATATTCTTCGTAACTGGTGACAAGAAATGAGGAACGTACATTGGTCATAGTAAAATTTTTCGTAGATGCGATATGTGTTGATGGCAGAGAGGAAGGTTTTACAGTAAGTGTCTTTGAGACAACTGTATTGACACACTCATTATATTTCATGATCTCTGACGTAAATTTCTGTTTCCTGACTGTGTCTTTAGTTTGTGTGCTCTGATCTAAAGCCTGCTTTCCTTTCTCCTCTTTGACACTGTTACAAAGGCAGTTGTCGAGGATGAATCCGTGTTTTGTTTCGATTTATCTTTTAGTTTTCAAACTTCAGTTTTTGTTGAATTCTGTTTTGCCCTACATAGCTATTAGAGATTTCTCTAGTTTTGCCTGAAGAGCCTGCACCAGAGTCTGGTGGCTGAATGCTCTGCAGTACTACCAGAGAACTTAGAATGGACTGAAACATTACTTCGCTCGGTTCAGGGCACTTCCAAGCTGCTCCACGTGTGTGTAATCTATTTCACTGAAATCAAGAAAGTTCATATTGCACACTTGACAGGTGAATAAAAAAAGGAAGTAGAAAATCACCTGAAAGTTGATGTGGTTCAACGACATTCACCCTGACTCGAAATGAAACCAAGGGTTGCTATATGATCTGGGGTGTTCAGGATAGACCACGTCTCTGGGAAGCCATTGTTGTTGCAGTGAATGTAAATTTATAGATCATGCATGCCACTTGGCTTTCATGATTGCGTATATGATTCTACAGTCACTGGTCAGTGGTTCATAACTAGTCATCGAAATTAATTATTTTTCAAGTTACAGAGACACTCTAAAGCGCCTATTCATAGCCCTACTCTCTGTACAGTTACTTAGAATTTGTAGAGGTAAAGACCACTTTGTCTGTCCACTAATTTGGCATGCATGGCTAGATGACTTTTGAATGTATTTTAAAATATATTTCTATCTTTTATTTGCTGTAATCACACTGACAGTTTTATGGATTTTGTGCTGCGTTAAGAGTAAATAGGGACAACTTTTACTTTTTATTTCACATACATTTTGGTCTACCAGAATTGTATATATCCTTTTATTAGAGATTGGATTAGATCTTTAACAAGTACTCAACATTATGCAGGCTGTCATAGACCAAAAGTGTGTAAAAAGGGTTAAAGGGGATTAAAATTATGGAAAATGGTATGCACTTTGATAACATTTCTGAGAAATGTGATTAGAATAAATAAAAAATAACTTAGTTATATAATAACCTAGAGATGTATTTAATACACAAAAATGTTACATGTTACAACTAATAGTTTTTTCATTTATAAAAAAACATTTTAGACAGAAGTGCATAAACACTTTGATGGTTACAGGTAGTTGTCAAATAGCTCCGTATTTTGAGAATCACATCACTCGATGTTATGGAGGATATAATTTGAAATCCAAAGACACTAGGAGTTATGACACTCGATGGAAAGGCACTGCAAAACACCGTACTCCTTTAAGATGGAAATACAGTGAAAATAACATCTCTGACACACCACCAATATTTGGTAAAAATATATTGATTTTAGGAACATTCAGTTAATGAACAGGGTCGAAGAGCATGAAGGAAGTAAACTATTTTTTAGGTTTGACTGGTCAGATGTACATTGGAGGAGGTTACAAGGAGACGTTTAACAACACGAAGGATCAAACTGAACTGTACGTCATGCTGCTACAAGGCTGGATAGACGCCAGAACTCGACTGCTCTTCTTACAGTTAAACGTATTTTCAGTAGACACTCAATTGTTCAGTTGTATAATGATCAATTATGAACACCTTCCCTGTGGAACTGAGATCAATAACATTCAGGTAAATTTGTGTTAAGTGTATCAATAATCGTCATGATTCGTTTTCTTGACCGAATATTCATATGATATTCTTTTTTTTTTGATGGTTGAAGTCTTATGATTGAAAACACTCCTTTCGCCGACGTTTCGACATATATTTATATCATCTTCAAGGCTACAAAATGTTTTTTACAATTAACACTATTATTTCTATAATTTTGATTATTGTTTTATATTTGACATTTTTACATACAGAGTAAAAATGTAAAATGTAAAAAAAATAATCATAATTGAAGTAATAATAGTGCTAATTGTAAAAAAAAAACATGTTGCAGTTCTGAACATTACATAAATATATGTCAAAACATTGGCGAAAGAAGTATTTTCAATAATAAGGCCTCAACCCTCAAGAAAAAAAAACTATATTGTATCAGTAATGTTTGAGGGATCCTAAACAACATTTTTTTTTGTTTATGTTTTCCGTTTAATCGGTTAGGACTCATCTAAATTTGATGGCAAATGGTGTCACAATGATTGTTCTGCTTTAGAAGATAGAGAAGGAGAAAAACCATGATAAATGAGACGTCACGAGATTGAGTTAAAAACTAATTCAATTTATCTGTATGGAAAATTTCGAATCAATTTTAAAACATATAATTTTTTCGCTTAACATGAAAATTTTTTTAATTGGATAATTTTAGAATCTGAAACTAAATAACATAAAATCTTATTATCTCATGGCTAGAAATGTCTCTTCATTTGAAACTGAGGGGCAGTTTATGATAATTGTATAAACTTTGTAGGACCTAATGCTGGAATAACGATAAAACAATGGATTGAAAATACCTAGCATATTTATCTGGCTGCCACTCGTAATAACTCTTGATAATAAAAATAGTTAAGTTATTCCAATAGTTAGCGTTATTTTAAATTAATTATTTCTAAAAACATATTTTAGAAATCTACGAGTATACTATTCAAATAAATTCATGAACATATAAAAAATGATTTATGAATGTAAGTTATCAGTCTTGCCGTAACATTGTCAGAGAAACATTTCTTCTATCAATGTGATTTAAAAAGGTCATGGATACAGTAAGGACACATTACTTCCTTGTAGAACAAAAATCATGTAGTGTTCATTAGATAGTTTTCATTTATATAGCAATATTGCCAGAACTTTTAAACATTACAGCTAAATCTAACCTCGTCTCCTCTGTGTTTCTAATTTCTATTAGCCGTTTGTGTAACTCATATGATTTCAACCAACCTTATTAAAATTCATTTCCAAATTATTTACTAGGCATTTTTATTTATGTTTACAGACAGATATAATAATTTAGAGCTACTAGAAGACTGATCAAATAATGAATATAACAACTGCAGGGGAAAATTAATTTACTTCTACAAATTTCAGTGATAATTCATTAATTACTATTTTACTGTAATTGTGAATGACTCCAAGAATTATAAATTGAAATCAACTTTAATTATTTTTAAAAAAAAATCAAGTAAATTTATTGACAACAAAATAAAAAATGGGCCAGAAAGATAATAGGCAGTGAAGGAAAGTTAATTGAATTAATTTTACGTTTTTGATAAAAACAAGTAGAAAACAATATAATCACATGAAAAAGTAATGTTTTTTTGACATACTAATACTACTTTATTGGTTCATCAGGTGAGGTCAGTGCGTTTGGCGACACGAGTTCGCGACTGGGTCCAGATAATCGCTCTTGTTGTCCTCATCCTTGGCACAGCCCTCCTTGCCGTCAATGAAATCATAGCCCTTGCCCGCATTGGCGTCGTCTACTTCATCACTTGCTTCTGCCTCATGAATCTTGCAGTCCTTGGGACCGGCATTGCAGTCATCGGCTACTATATTTATTCCATTATTTACTTCAACGATTTCTCCAACAGCTATAATAAAGCGACTACTGAGACTCACTTTGGCCTTCTCTCTCCTCTCGTTCAAGAAGATATCCTTGGCACTTGGATTGCCATCTTCGGCCTGATGCTCTCCCTCAGAGTATCCATGTTTGTCTGTTGTAGCATGTCAGTCAACACGACCAGCGCTGCCCTCCGGTATGCCTCCCTTTTACTCTTCGGACTCATTGTGTTTTACATTCTGACCACCACCCTTGTACCCGCTTATAACTTCATATGGGGCTACCAGTCAACAAGCTATTACAGATCATTCATCAGCAACAAAGAAGCTTTGCGAAACAAAATTAGTTACGGTCCTTTAGGAACATTGTACAATTTAATCCTTGTTTCTTCTTTAACCATTATAATGAAGAATTTTTTCGCATGGATTTTAATAATCGGTTATTTCAAAGCTGCGGCTAGGTATGGTATTCATTCAGACATTTATCTTTTTTATCCCTTTAAAAACTTATCAAATCGCTTATTGAATTATTTGGGCCCTTCTGAAAGAAGTTATAGTGACTATCAACAAAATAATATTTGCCTTAATAAAGATTCTTCTGACCTAAATATGAATGTCATTAATCGATTTAGAATTCTTTTAAATTTTAAATTTTTTCATTCTGTTCAATGGTTTCAAATGTTCAAACGCCGAATCGAAATTGAGGAAGGAGTTTCTGAAAGTCCAGCAGAAGTAAAAACAGGTGAAAGTACCATTGGTAAAGTTACAGATAGAAATGTAGGCAAGATTTGTTTGTTGAAGAATGAGTGTGCTGATACTAAATTAATGGGGAAACAAGCAAGTTGTACTCTGAGAGAAGTTCAAGAACTATCGTGTAGTGAAGCCGTGCAAAGTGATTTGGACCTCCTTCATTGCCGACTAGGTCGTATCAATTCGAAAATAGATCTACTTGCAGACCGTCTCAATCGAAAACCCTTCGTGGACTCACTGGCCTGCAGCAACCCTCCTCAATAGTTTACTTGTTCACATTGTTTATGTAATATTTAAAATGATCATTTAATAATTATTAAATTATTATTAATTAAATTAAATTATTTATACTTAGTAATAATCTTGGGCACCAAGAAATGTCTTAAGCAGTAATAATCAATTTAATGACTTCATTTGTTTTTATGCGTCTAGATCCCTTATCACTTATAACAAATTTTGAATAATTGTTATATAACAATCTAACCGTTACTACGGTTGGAACGTAAACGTTGCCACTTTTAGCGCATTATTATTCTTCCAAAATTGGAAGTTGCCGAAATATTCATAGTAAGATCAAGTATAAGGTCAAATAACTATGTAGGCCATACAGTCTCCAAAAACTAAATATCTACATATCTAGATGTGTAGCCCTGTGTTAATGTACTCGCCTCTGAACTGGTAGATCTGTGGTTCAATACTCATTCTTGAACTCGATTTATTGATGTTGTAGATGAAAAAATCTGATATTTACAAAGAGTTAAACAAATAAACCATAAATATAACTTAAATAGAAATAACATGTAGATTTCATATAACTCATTCGTTAAAAAACTATTCATCACCCGATAGACAACAGTGAAGTATACCATATATTTGTTTTGACTTTGATTTTTTTGTTCTAAGAATGTTATTTACTTACATACTATATTAAATCTTTAAATTTCCTTTTTACATTTAAATAACGGCTTGACTTGATTTTGTTAAAAAATTATAAGTCCATGTGAACAAATTAAAGAAGTATAGCAGGCTGTCATTATTCCAAGTCGATTTCAAGTTTTTGTTTGATCTAAATTCACCCATTTAGTGCATAGTTTTAGAATAGAATGTGTTTTTATTGGTTTTTCAATGTGAATTTGCCTTAAAATTAAGCCCGTTAATTATAACAAATTTAAATTTAAAAACGTCTATATCTTGTACAACCAAATAATTCGCTTCTTTGGGTAATGAAATTTACTATACTATAATAAATTGAAATGATTATAATTTTTGAAACTGTGAATATATGTAAAATTGAATAACACCAAACCCCAGGCAGCAAAAATAGTTGCTACGCCACTGGTGGTGGCCCGCCTTTGTCATTCTTTGTGGTGGCACACAGCGGCTTCAGCTGCGCCTTAGGGTTCCTGAGCTTGGGCTGGTGTCCGCGAGTTGAAAGTCCACTCAGTCAAGACTTGGATCTCAAATCGTCTTTTCTTCTTCCGTCTTGCGCCAGTCTTTTTAAAAACTTTTTTTTCGCACCCAGTGAAATGAGATGACTTGATTTGCTTATCAGGCTTGTGATATTCAGATAAGGCTAGTTGCGTCCAGTTGAGGCAGACTTAGGTTTGCCTGGTCTTCTGCGATTGTCATTTGGATGCTTCTCCTTTGTTCCTCCCATACATTTCTTGTAATCTCTTACTCCTTTCCTTACTTACCTTTTCTTTGATATACCTCAACTCCCTATTAACTGTTACTCTTGTTTTTTCTCCTTTTCATGTTTTCTCCCGTAATTTTTAATGATCTTTTTCATCAAGTAACCATCGTGTATAAATAGAAGAGAATAACATTTTTAAAAACAAAATACATAAGTGAAAATCTATAAACGCTTAGTCAATTAAACATTTTATTCTCTATTATTTTCATTCAAAACATTTTTTCCCTGCTACGTCATGAGTTCCCAAAATCTCAAGAAGCCTTGAAAAAGTCGAATTACTTCGTTTACAATCTGATGTTTCCTGTCAGTGAAGAATGTATTTTTATCTTGCAGTCATATATTACTTTTTTTTAATTTAAGATTTGTCAAAGCTATTATTACTTTAAATTTTATTTGTTGCACTTCATCCATTGATGTATTTAACAACTGTTAGGTAATTAAACATATCTGTTAAAGTTATTGATTCTTATTTCATGTTTGTAACCATCATTTTTTATGAATTACATCCTTTTTTATTTAATAGTTAATACTATAAGGGTAGCCCTGTGTTAATGTACTCGCCTCTGAACTAGCAAATCTGTGGTTCAATACTCACTCTGGCCCTCATGGCATCTCCCTGACGTGGGAGATGAAAAAATCTGAACACGTTCTCCCTCAGATAGGACGTTAAGACGTCGGTCCCGAGCCTGTACGATGTCAGGTACTCATTAAAGATCCCTACCCCACGAATACACTTGTTTTAGGCAAAATTTTGGACCCCTAATGTAGACTGTTTATTCTGTGGTATCACAAAGGGCAAATGTGTGGCTCCTGTGTGATTGTCTCTGCAACCTAACCTAACCTAACATAACCTTACCTAATACTATCAAATTCTGATTCATTTAAAATTTTTTTCACAGAACATTGAATTGAGAAATAAACATAAGTGTACCATGATTTTAAAGAAAAACATGGTACATAATTAAACATTGTTTACCATAAGTAAACAAAATATCAAACTCGTTGACAACCAACTGATTTTTGTTTTGTTGTCAAGTGGCAATACGTATATATATTAATTATAATTATGTATCATTTGTTTACATGTGGCTCCAATCATTTCATCAGTTAAACAAACTTCAAACATTGATCAATCTGATGTTATTAAAATTATATTTAACAGAGGTCCTAAATTTAATGGCTCGTACATTCCCCTTCCTTATCTATTATATCACGCATCCCATTGTTGTAAGTAAATTGAACTTCAGGTTTTAAGTTCTTTAATGACCTTTATAAACATATAGAGACAAGTATCCCTCACTTGTATAGCTTTAGGTATGACTGGTCAAAAATCTTTATCGTCTCCAATCCGATTGGCTCGCATTCAAATATAATGCGATCAACAGTTTATGCCACTTCTAGATAGAGTTCTGCAGTCTTTGTCTAATGTTAAATACAACTTCCATTCATAGAATTTAAGTTGACAAATTTCTAATCGATGTTCTACATATATTTTCGATCTCCTCCTTTGAAGATATAGTATTCTTTACAAATGAAAGTTCAGTTCGAATGAGCTATTTAAACAAAATTGAACCTAGCTTTTCGCTACCTTTTAACTTTTTTCTTCTACAGCTATTTGCCAATGTGGGTAGTGCAAAAAACTCAATCCTGCAGGATGTTCTAATATTTTTTAGTTCAAGCCTGCATTGTTCTAAACGTTTTCAAATTGTTTACTAACTTATCCCCAGGTGTTCCTTTATTTCCGGGTACTCATATGAAAACCAATTTATGTACAATGTTTTCATAAAAATTTTAATTATTCTTCTAGTAATCATAGAAAAATGAAAGTTCACATTTAATACTATCACCATTTTATATTATACATAAAAATTTAATAAATTTTTATATAAGTAAAAGCTGAAAAGAGTTCAACTTCCTAAGTTCTTAATTTCCTTAACTCTTTACTTAACCTGTGTCATTTTCCAAATTATTTACGTCTATGTTATTAATAAAAAAATTGCACAACTAGAATCGAACTGGTGAGTAAAGGGAAATTTAAACCAACAAAGAATTAAAATCACCACTAATTATATCGAGTTTTGCATTATGGTTTTTAATACTATCAGGAAAGTTGTTCCATTCATTAAATTATTAGCCTCTTAACTCATGGATATCAGGAGTTCTCCAAATTTTGATTTAATTGCAAATGACCCATCCCAGGAACACCCCAGCTGCTGCCTAGCGACAGGTGAGAAAACTAAGTTATACTAAACTAAAAAATATCACAAATAAAATAAACTGTAAACTTCAAGATAATTATCATTAGACTATTACCCGTTTATTATATATAACTTCAATTTGTCGATAATAATGAACAACCATAATTGACTTTCTGGCAAGTATGATTGCATATAAATAATTTAAAACTGATAATTCACATATTTTATTTTCAATTCTCAAAAATAAGATAAGTCTAACTTTTGAATAATTCAGTAGAAAAACTTAAGTAGATTAGAAATAGATGTGAGTATGTTGGTAGATAAACTATTATAAAATCCTCTGTTGAAACAAAATTGCCATTATACCCAAATTCAGCTGTAAGAATCATAATGCATTCAACAAACTGTTTGAGAGTATGATCTAATAATTTAAAAAAATCTGAAGTAGCCTACACTCAACATTACTATAAGTAAAAATAATATTAAACTTCTTGACAACTTAGAAATAGCTTAAAATTAGTGTCGTTTTGTAAAATAGAACGAAAGAGTCCATTTTTCATACTTTAATATTACCCAAAGATTATATCATTCATAAACACAAGAAAATATACACTCCTATTAAGTTTTGTTCAAGGGTGCAACATATGGATTGATTAGAGTACAATGTTTCACGAATCCATCACACCATAAAAAGCATCTGAAACTATATATTTCATTAGCATTGATTTTTTACTTGTAAGAATTTTGTTCTGTTTACATCACATATTAAGTATTAAAACATTTCTAATTTTTTTTAAAAACCTCTAACCATCAATTTTATTCCAGTCGATTCACTTAAAAAAATTCTAAATCTATGTAAACAATGTAAATAAATATAAAGAAATTCGATAAGTAATTGAAATTCACTATTTTTTTTTAATGAATTGCCAATGTTCTGCTCATTTTCTGGGAAAAACTTCATTGTTGTTAAGCAGCTTTTTAGCATCAATAAACATTTTATGAAAACCTAAAATATACTGTAATGCTTCTTTGGTTAAAATAAATTACCTCAACTCATCCCCCACATAATGTTCTAGTTTTAGGTACAATTTTATTTTGATACATGAAATGGTATGGCTTATCTCTTTTTCACAAGTTTAGATTGAATGATAAATCAAAATTTTACATATTTTTGAGAACAAATGTTTTCTGTTCTTTTTAATGTCTGAGGATTTTTTCAGTTATTGCTTTTGTGACTTTCATAGTAATGCTAAACTTTCAATACTCTATAATTAGTAGTATAGATGAAAAAGAAATCTTGTCTAATAACATGGTTTGACAAAAAAAGTGACTTTACCATCATGGATAATTGCTTACAAACAATAGGGCATATCTAGACTATATGGCCTATCTTTGAGTAAGATATGAATTTGATCCATCAAAACATCTAGGCTGCAGCGTGCTCACAGACATTACAGACAAACCTACATCCACATACATAGACATTATCGAAAAAAACGTCATAACATAACTTTGAGGACCTCAAAACATGTCCGTAAAAATTTTGAGATCAAATTTTTTCATGATCTCTATACTTTATTTATAGCAAAGTAAACACAGGTATTTTATTTTATACATCTGAAGCATAAGTTAGTTATCTTTCATATCGCTAGATCGCAGCAGGTATTGTGCAGAGATTCTATGAAGATTTGTGATACCAAGGATTTTTATTCTTAGTAAAATAAAAATTATCTTTATATCTGTTGTATTGATATTATTGGTATCTGATTTGAAATTATTCTTATTTAAACAGTCCCACTTCTTGAGAAATACATAGTTTTGTAAACCCTGTGATTTAAACAAATTAATTAAGTTTTAATTCTAAAACTTCTGGACCAAACTTCCAATTTATTACTGTTACAAAAACCTAACATTAACTTTATTATTTATAAGCAAACATTCGAAAGCCTCATCAATAGAGAGGCTACGTTTTTTGAAGCTGGCTTAATTGGTATATCAAAGAATGATGTCAAGTTAAATACTTAAATATGTAATATCAAGATTTTTTAAATTTAATAAACATGTATATTCAGTTAGAATGAATTTTTTAAAAACTAAACGCCATTATTTATCGAAGTAAATGCACAGATACATTAAAGATTTATTTTGTATTTTCTTAACAACTTTAGTGGGACAATTTAATTATACTAGCATCACACGCTATTTTCTGTAAATTTAACTACTCTACTTTAACTGGTGGGTATAAACATTATCAATACTTTGTAAAATGTTATAGGTAAAATTAGTTTCTTTTGCAATGATTTCTAAAGAAATAATCTCTCTAACTCATTTTTTTTTATTTTATTACAGTAGCTCTAAAATGTCCATCCTTACCTCCTAGAACTTTCACTACTCTGGTCATTCTACTATTTTCTCTCCTGGTATTTGTTGAATGAGCATTACAATAACCATCATTTAATTTAATTTGAAACTGTCCTTTCATTGAATACATATACTTACATATCTAGTTGATTATTATGTTTTTTTTTTTAGTTTACTATAAAGTAAAGTATAGTGATCGTGAAAAAATTCGATCTCGAGATTTTGACGGAATTACATGTTTTGAGGTCACAGAAGTCATTTTATGAAGTTTTTTCGATGATGTCTGTGTGGGTGGGTGGGTGAGTGTGTTAGCATTGCTTGTTACCACGTTACGGTCCAGAATCTTTGATGGATCAAGTTGATATTTTACACAAAAATGGGCCCCATAAAGACGAAGATACCTATTGTTTGGGAAGAATTATGCATGATGTGAAAGTCACTTTTTTTGCCAGAAACCGTTTTTTAGAAAACATTTATTTCTCCTAAACTGATAACCCTAGAGTTTTGAAAGTTTGACATTATCTTTGAAGTTACAAATGGAACAAACGAAAAATATATTCAGAATTTTAAAACAACAGGAAATATTTTTTTTTCAAAAAATGTAAAAATCTTGACTTATAATTCAATCTCAAATCTTGTGAGAGCAATACAAGCCATACTGTTTGACGGATCAAAATGAAACTATGCCTATAAATAGAACATGAGAATGTCTCCTATTATGTGGAGAATGAGTTGAGATATTTTTTTTTTAAATTACTTTCGCTAATGGGACGTTACAGTACGATTTCTGTTTTCAGAAAATGTTTTTTTGACGCTAAACGACTCATTAAAAAATAATGAAAATTTGACCAAGAATGGAACGAAAAATTAGCAATTAATAAAAAAAAATCATGAGGTTTCAATTACTGGAAAGAGCAATAATGCTATAAAAACTGTTTGTTTATCCTAGACTGAGAGATCACCTGCTATACTTGTCGAATTTTTTACATTGTTTACATTGACTTAGAAATTTTTGAGCGAATCCACTGAGATAAAATTGATATTTATAAAGGAACAATTTAAATTGTTTATTGACTTATGTAAGAGGAATAATAATGTGCAGGAAAATGATAACACTCACTCAGAAAAAATTCGTATATATGTTATTTGACAAAGGGGAAGGAAAATAATCTTATTAAATACTAAGAAGCCATAAAATTCCCAGCATAATAATTCTGTAAAAAACCAAAATGTAAAAGATAATTCAAAATTGAAATCTTTCGTTTAGAGATTAAAAAATGTAATTATCGTACATATTTAATATAAATCACCTTAAAACAACATTTTTTCTTCGCTCTTTTTGATGTTTTTCAGAGAAAAAAAAGGGTATTTTCCTGTTTTAAATTTGAAAATTTTACTTTAATATTCAATGTAGAAGGATGTCAAGTAAACGATGTAAGAAATTCACTGGCTATTTGAACAAAAGCCATGTTCTCTTGTAGAATATTTCGTATCAAGAAATGTTCACTTTGGTTTTTCAAAAATTTTATTACTGCTGTAGTTATACTAATGAAATTATTTGTATCAGCTGTGTGGTGTACAAAATTAAGCTTATATATTGATATGTCCTTCAATCACTATCTGTACTACCTCAGGAATGAAAGACTAATAATCATATCCTTATATCAATATCCTTATGTTAATGTGAAAAAAAATCCATAGTCGAAATAACTGATTTATGAATCAATTCCTTTCTGTTTCTGTTCATGTAAAATGTAATAAATAACCAAAATAGTAGTGGTAATTGTAAAACAATCATGTTGTAGCTCTGAAGATGACATAAATATATGTCGAAGCGTCGGCAAAAGGACTAGTTTAAAATCATTAGACCTCAACCCTCAAAAAAAATTACATCATATAAATATTGGGTCAAGAAAAGAAATCATGAATATCCATATATATATAGTAATATAGTATATTATAGTACTATACTATTATATACTATAGTACTATATTGATTTGTGTATTAAAACAATAACACATACCTATATTTACACAAAATATGACAAATAATTTAAAATACAGAATAATATGCTCGTTATTTATCAAATAGTATATATAATATAGTAATATATACTTTTTTGATGAAAATACGATCCGAAATGGACAAATACAGTTCAATGTACATAAAGAAACGTAGAGAAGATTCTCTACGTTTCTTTATGTACATTGAACTATATAGTAATATATAATATATATATATATATACACATATATATATATCAATGATCAAACCACAATAAGAAATGGGAAAACAAGACTAAGATCTTTCAACCGTAACAAGCGGTCTTCGTCAGAGTCAAAAACCCAACTGAGTTTTCAGTTGGGTTTTTGACTCTGACGAAGACCGCTTGTTACGGTTGAAAGATCTTAGTCTTGTTTTCCCATTTCTTATTGTGGTTTGATCATTGATTGTTGTTTCACGTGTTTATGTGAAATCTTTATTATATATATATTATATATATATATATATATATATATATATATATATATATAGTAATATAGTCATTCGATATATTTCCTTAAAGAAAACAAGTAAAATAGTGTTTTATTTAAAGAGATTAAGTGAACCAATAAATGACGTAATTAAAATGTGTTGACGTAAAGGTGTTGCTTGAGTGACGTCATGCACATCATGCCCTGTGATTGGTCAGTTCAGAATACGACTTCGTAGTGTTCTAATACATCCGCCATAATGAAATATTATTCTCTGAAAAGAACAATATTGCTGAATATTTAAACAAATCGTAAGTACGACCGTTTCTGCAACTATTTGTAGGTATATTTTTAACAATAAATTAGTTCAATAGTAATAATAATAATAATAAATAAATAATTAGATGACAATTTCTTAGTGATTATGTTTAACTAAATGGCTACTTCAGTTATAGGTTAGCGTCCTTTCTTTAAAAAAAATTATATTAAAATCAATAATACATACCTATATTTATACACAATGTGACAAATTAATTAAAAATACAGAATAATGTGTTCGTTATTTATCAAAATGTCAAACAAATATCCTACCAGAAATAAATTATTGAAATAATTAGAATTTCATTTTAAATTATTAAAGTTTAATGGAATATATTACTTTCTAATATTATGTGTAACTCTTACAGTTTGAATTCAATAATAGTTATCATTGTTTTTATGATTATAGTTGTTTCATGTTTAATACAATTAACTATTTCAATTCAGTTATTAGTATTAATTTTGTTATACAATGTAATGATGAATCATTACAAATTTAACGTTCATTTTACTAATTACTGGCATATTCTTTTAATTAATAAATAAAAATCATTCTTTATAACCATACAATGGAAAATTACGTTAACTAAAACTGATTTAGAAAAAATATGAGAACATAATACAAGACTAAAACCATGGCTACAATAACCTTGTCCATAGAACAATCTCAGCATTTTACAACTTCCAATATTATTTTAACATCCATTTCTTTTACCTGTATTATAATTGTTTACCAATTGAAATCATTATGAAGCAATGAAAAGAGTTGGGTAACTGTAAACTTACTTTTGGTTCATTCTTTGTTATCATATAGTTGTTAAATTCATTGAAAATTTTTAATATTTTGAAACTGTAGTTTCTATATATAGTCATATTTATAATTTTGACATTATGAATTGTTTATTATTAAAAATTATATCAACACTAAATGATAGGTTGAGCACTTTAAATGTTCATTACTTGTTCAATCTGTTATAATGTCATATTTCTTCCTATTGGTAGATTAATTAAGTTATTTACTAATTTCATACTAATTCCTCTTGCTAAAAACCTCAATAGTTCAATTCAACATTCATATATTGTATTTAATTCCAACTAATTTACTCTGTAATATCCATTTGAATTTAATATTAATTTAATACTTGTATTATATTGTTCACCAATTGAAATCTTTATGTAGCAAAGAAAAGATTTGGGCAATTGTAAACTTACTTTTGGTTCATTCTGCATTATCACATATTTTTTTTTCATTCTTTGAAACTGTAGTTTCTATATATGATCAATCATATTAATAATTTTGATATTATGAAATGTTTATTATTAAAAATTATATCAACACAATTATATAAAAACTATTTAAGTATCTATGAAATTAGTTTTTAAATGTGTTTAAACTAAATTTAATCCTATATCATGTTTATTAAAGAAGTAATTTGCCAAATTTCTCTAATTTCTAGACTTTTTAACACTTTATTTTGTCATTCTGAGGTAAAATGGATAAACCAACAAAATTATTTGAGCATTTGTTTTAATGAAAATAATGAATTTTTTAAAGGTAATTCAGCAAAAAGAAACTTTATTTATGGTAATAATTTACTTTTAAAATTCTTAAAATTGGATTTGTTTTATTTTAGTAATTACCGAATAAACTTCAAGATGTTTAAAATATTTTTCTTAACTTACTTAAGTTAAGAAATATACTGAAGTATATTTGTTTGTGATATATATTTTATATCAAAGAAATATATATCACAAAGAATAGATTAAGATATATGGTTGCGATTTTTGTTTTAGGATATTCATGTTTGTGATATATTTATAGATCACTGAGTTGTTACCAGTCTTCAGAGTGATTCACATCTATTTTCCTGATGACGAAGCCATCAAAATATAGCAGTGAGTTTCTGTTTCATTTCTGTGTGTTCTTTTTTGTGAATATAGTTTACATATATATATTAATAGTTGGATTTTTATTAAATGTCATTTTTCGTTTTGGTTCTTTTGTTGTTGGCTTTGAAAAAGGTTTAGTTTGAAAAGGAACTTGAAAGGATATGGGGAGAAACATACTTTATTTATTTAAATAAGAAATGAATACCAGATCTGTGTTTTTGTTTGAATACCACATTTAGTTGTGTTTAAGCAAAACTAAAGTTTGTTTACATATGAAAAGGATGAACATTCCATATCAGTTGCATTAAATTTTTCAATAAATATTAAATATGGCTCCTGACTTTACTTCACTATTCAATTTTGCCTTACTGAAATTTGAGGTTGACAACCTTCTGTTGTAGAAGAATACATGAGGGTTTTCCTATTTTCTAATACAGGCTGTTAAATGTCGTTTTATTATCAATTTTTACTTTACTATAAATAAAGTATAGTGATTATGAAAAATTCGATCTTGAGGTTTTGACAGAATTACATGTTTTGAGGTCCCAGAGGTTGTTTTATGAAGTTTTTTGATGATGTCTTTGTCAGGGTGGGTGAGTGTTAGCATTGTTTATTACCATGCAATACCATGCTTATACCATGCTACGGTCCAGAATCTTTGATGGATCAAGTTGATATTTTACACAAAAATGGGCCCTATCATAGTATAGGTGATCCCTATTGTTTGGGAAGAATTATGCATGAGGGGAAAGTCACTTTTTTTGCCACAAACCTGTTTATAGACAACATTTTTTCTCCTAAACTCCTAACTTTAGAATTTTGAAATGTTGGCACTATCTTTGAGGTTACAAATGCAATAAAAGCAAAAAATATTCAAAATATAAAAAAACTGCAAATATTTTTTTTCAATAAACTTCAATTCAATCTCAAAGCTTAAGAGAGCCATACAAGCCATGCCGTATGACCGATCAAAATCAAACAATACCTAAAAATAGATCATTGTATGGAGAATGAAATGAGATATTTGTTTTTAAAATTACATTCGCCAAAGGGGCGTTAAAGTACGATTTCTGTTTTCAGAAAATGTTTTTTTAACGTTAAACGGCTCATTAAGAAACCATGAAAATTTTACCAAAAACAGAACAAAAAATTAGTAATTTAGAAAAAAAATCATGAAAGTTCAATCATGGCAAAGTGCAATAAAGCTATAAAAACTGTTTGTTTATCCCAGACTAATAGATCACCTGCTATACTTGTCGAATTTTTGATATTTTTTTACATTGTTTACGTTGACTTAGAATTTTTTTGAGTGAATTGACCGAAATAATATAATGTTTATAGATATAATGAAAATTTTGAAATGATTTAACGACTCATATGTGATATAAAAAGAATATAATTCTTATATGTAAAAATTCAACGACAATAGAGCATATTAAAGATATAATTTCTGATTCTTTTCATGGTATGCTGAGTTTGTCTAACAAAATGTTCTAATCGATCTACATGTTGCAACATTCTACAAGGATTAATATCAGATGCTGATTTTTTTATGTTTATGAATGACATTATTTTTGGTTAATACTGAAGTTTGTGGAATGAACTTTTTCATCCTGTAAGAGACCTTCTATGTTTTCGACTAATATCCATTTTTTTCACTATTCTTGTCTAATAGTTCATACCATTTTACTTAAAAATTTCAAGCTTCCAGCTTTTAAATTAAAAATTGTACAGAAAAGTAGGCTTCGAACTTGATTTGAGAATACAAAAGTCGCTATTTACCAACATATTTTTTCTCAATATACATTTACAGCAAAGTGTAGAGTACAGCACGTGAGAAAAAATAACATTCGCTCAGAGTAAATTGGATTTTTATGATTTTTGACTAAGGGAAAGAAAAGTGAGTTTTTAAAAAACTCTAGCATGCCATAAAATTTTCAGTATAATAATTTGATAAAAGACTAAAAATGTAGAACATAATTCAGAATTAAAAAAAAAATTATTTTAATAATAATAAATGAAATTAACCTACATCATAAATTAAAAATGATCTTGAAACGACATTTTTTCTTACATATTTTTGACATTTCAGACAAAAAATTTGTAGTGCTTTTAATATACATAAAATATTTTTAATTTCTAAATGGGAAAATTTGTCTTAAGTATTAAATGTAGAAGGAGGTCAGATAAACTATGTAAGAGATCCACTGGCTATTGGAGCAAAAGCCATGCTTTCTTGTAGGAAATTATTTCGTACAAGCAAATTTTTAATTTACTGTTTATAATGTTATTACTGCTGTAGTTATACTAATGATTGTATAACTGTTAATTGTGTGACATACAAAAAAAGTGGATCAATCACTATATGTACTACTTCAGGAATGAAAGACTAATAAACATCTCCCTTTTAGACGATTATTTTATGCTTAAATGAGATATTATATATTATATACCCAAGAAGTTTGATATTAAGTTTACTTATAGTAAAGTTGAGTGTAGGCCACTCCAGATTTTTTTAGTTTTGTTGTAATTGTTTGTTACATATCTTGAAAGTTTCCTTATATTAATTGAGTCAAGAAAGTCTACATTAGGTAATTTTAAATTATCACCTTTTATATCTTTCAAAAAATACCTTAAAGGTGGTAATGGAAAGATTAATTCATGGAAACATTCTGTAAAGTGAAAGGTCTATTATTTATAATGTCTTTCCAACCACAAAGTTCAGTTACGATTTTTTTTTTTAGAATTTAATAAAGTGTTATAATACTTTCTGAAAAACTTTCTTCATAACGACCTACATTCCCTCCTACAATTCTCTTCCCCATGGAATAGAATGAAGAAGAAGTTTTCAAAAATAACTTCAGTACTCAAATTTATCAGACTTTTATCAGCCAAAGTAATTACATGATAGATTATTTCACCATAATATGTACACTTTCTAAATAATTCATAAACAGTTGTAAAATTTGCGTTAGAAGGTATATCAAAAACAATCCAAAGTTATCAGACCGGCATCAGGAGCTAGAAAGATTGTAGGAATGGATAGACAAAGGTAGACTGGAGGAAACTTCGAGATGTCCTACCTCTCTCACCTAAGCAGAACTAAATAACTTCATCTCTCTGTTTACTTTTTATTTCTGTTTTAACTACACATAAGTTGGTAGTTTTACTCATCAGAAAGAAAACTGAAAACTAAAGCTTTCAATACTTTGATATCTAACTCATTACTCAGCATTCAACTATACAGAAGATCAACGTGGTCTAGACTTTAACCAATGTAAACAAAAGGAAATAATAACCAACCTGTATACAATAATTATCAATGTAGGATTTGGCAATAATTAATAGCCAAACTTTGATCGTAAAGTGTAGGCAGTTTTGCTGGTTTTGAATTCATATTAGTTTGATCTGACCTTTATTTTATTCTTTCTTTTATTCTTACAAAGGAATGTTCTTTAGATTCTAAATCAGCTATAATTGTGGTGGCATACCTCGGAGAAACAGATATAATACCTGTGATCAGATATTATCAACAGATGAACGAAATATTTGAAAGGAAAGCTAATTTTAAATGAAAGCTCTCATACGATATTCCGGGAAAACAGAGGAATTACAGATGGCACAACCTCAGGATCGTTTACCTTTTTGCTCCGACAAGATTTCAATTGCCTACATATAGAGTAGATATGCAAGGTGATTTCCTATAAGCAAGTCTAGGTAATACCCGGGAGGCTCTCTTAACCAACCCTACCTCATCTCTCTATACCAAGAGAGAAAGATGTTGCGGGCTTACGCATGGAAACAGAAAGAGCATGCTTTTTTCTTAAACGTCTTCATAGGATTGAGGTTTAAAATACTCTAAAATACCGAGGTCATGTCTCCTATTTGTCGATGTGCTGTGTCTCTGAGTGATTCTGATCAGATGATAACTTTTGGACCATATACACGTATGCTGAACTATAATGTGCTGCTAGATTTGTACCAGCTGGGATTAAAAAAGATAGGTCGATTAAGTAGTGCAATAAAAACAATTCTGAAAGTTAGTAATGTGATCGACAATAACTTATTGAAGTTTAGTGTAGTATATATCAGCGCTTTTGAACAAGAAAATTCTCCAGATCGGGTAGAATAGGTGTGCTTCTTATTGTCTCAGCTTCACTATCGCTAGAAATGGTATTATGTAGCGAGATCTTCATTAAAGAGTCCTGAAAACTTCATCTAGCAGTTGAATGTTAATTAAGAATCAAAACTTATAAATCATTTTAATTGAATTTTTCAGCCCTGACAGTGATTTCATATTTCTTGAGAATTGAGACTTCTAACAATTTTAATTGTGATTTTGATTATTTTATCACCATCTCGTGGTACCTCCTAAGCCAGCTAAATGATCAACAGTATATGGGTCAAAAGAAACTAGCATCCCATATCTCACCGGACTACTTAGAGCTAAATGATTAGTAATTAATAAATCAAGGTCAGAATATGGCAAGAAAAAATAAACAACTACATCTACGAACACTTGATTATAGACATATGTCTTTTGACAAAAATTATTCAAAATTAGCTCTTTGTATTAGATATAGATGTAGATGGTATGACAGATAATGCTACCAAATCGACCTCAAACTTTTAATCGCTTCTCTTACTTCTTAATGCCTTTATGACTGACTTTTATTAGAAGACCCACAATGAAGAATGGTTGATCTATTCAACGTATACTTTTTGTATAATTATTATTGTTAGTCATTGATTCTTTCACTTTTATTATTATATCAGGTAGTTTGGGAAAATGATGTTAGGCACGTATAGAAAATCAATTATTTTTCACAATTAGGTCGGAACTGCATGAACCCATAATTAAGATGATTGTTGACGATTCAGGTTTCATTTTCCATGAGATTAGTTCTTTTATATTTGACAAATTTTAGCAACCATCTAGACAATGAAATATTATTAGAGATATTAATTGATTGTGTACAGTACTTATTCGGATTGTAAACAGCACCTTTTTTTATGTTCTAATAACACTTATAAACCCTTTTTTGCCTTACAATCCATGTTTTAGTGTTCACTTTTAGATATCATAGATACATAGATTTTACAGATGAAAAGTCTTTAAGTAACGTTGATTAATACTACTTTTAATGAACTAAAATGCTGCTATTACTTTTCTTTGGTGACTGGTTAATTTTTTTTCGGAAATAAGCTGGGAATATTAGCTATCTATCATAATTATAAACATAAAGGATGCTTATGTTGCACAGCTGTTTGTGTTACCGTGGCAACAATTTTCCAGCACAGTTGCTGAATACAAGGTATGTAATGCTTCTTTTTACTACTAGGCTCACCGTCATTATTCTTCTACTACTAGTAGTTGACATATGTGAAAACTTGGATTCCGTTTGTCCAAATGGCTGCAGCTATGGTGGTATCTGTGTGACTGGAAAGGATCAACAGGGAGAGTGCCTGTGCAAGATTAGTGCAGGAATTTATGATCAAAATCCACCTTGTGAAAAACTCGAGACTTATTGCAGTGCATCTTCCAGGTGCCTTAATAAGGGAATCTGTGTCAACACTTTCGGAGGATACTTTTGTAAATGCTCTCCAAAATTTCATGGACAAGATTGCTCTATGGAAGGTGATATCCCGAAGTATATATTAATTCTAATGTCCTTGAAATGAAAGAGTTGTGTCAGTTATTACAACTAGGAATTATTCTGTACTCTAAGATCCGTATCTTTATCTTTGGTTTCCAGTATTTGACTCACAGGTGCTCTATATAAATATTACATTTAATAAAACTTTAAAAGGTCCAACAAAACTACTGGTTCACAAAGGAAAAAGAAAAGCATATAAAAAAACACACAAAAAAGACTCACAACGATTTTTCGATTTTCAGTCAACTGAGAAGTAGTTGGATTCTGCTACTCAAAGGGTCTACTTCAGCCCCATTACGACGAATGTTGAAAATCGTTGTGAGTCTTTTTTGTGTGTGTTTTTATCTGTTTTTCTCATTCCATTATGAACTATTACATTAATTATTCATATAAATATTATATGTAATATTTACTTATTTATTTAAATAAGAAATAACTAACGAAAGTAAGAGATAGAAGATAACATTTTAATACAGTCATACTTGGCATAAATCTGCTATCTTTTGTTTATAAATGTTTGTTTTTAGGCAAAATGACTTACAAAAGAAAACTAAAACAACTAACAACAAAAAATATACATCTCAATATTAGATAAATGTTTTTAAAAATTACCTTTCGGAAGTTGTCCACTATTCGGTAAGAGTCTCTCCCATCTTATTCCAGCTGATTTGTCCATAGTAAGACATGTCTATTTAATCTCTTCTTCCAATGCTAGTCGCCAGCGTTTACTCTGTAGTATGGTTGGCCGATGTGTCACTGTTCAGCCCGGAGCACAAGAACACGTCATTCTTCTTTATAATGTTCTTTAAATACACTTAACAGGTGCCTCCTAAAAGTGCAAAATATATTAAATATTTAGGCACATTAAATAAAATTTGACGATAAGATGTGAATTAACAATAGTTGTTAGTTTTTCTTATTTTATTTTACTGACACTGTACTGTTATTTATTTCTTTTTTAAATATTTATGAAAAACATAAACTTTTTTGACTATTGACGTATTGATTGGATGGATTTCTTGTAAGAAAATGCAAATCAGGGTTTTTCGCTGAATATTTAAAACTGCTTTAGAAGTAAAATATTTTCTTTTATTATAATAAAAGTTTTATGCATATGTTTGCGAATCATGTTTATTTTTATGTTTGTTTCATTTCAAATGGCTCAATGAAGGGGTCCTCATTTTTTCATACATTTTTGAAGTTGGATTTTGTTCTGAGAAAAAACCAACTATAATCAATTGAACCTGTAACTTATTCCAATCAGTACCTATTAAACAGTTTACACGGTTTTTAGAAATATCTTTGATTGAGTACATTACAAATAATTTGTTGAGATTTTCTATTTGTTACTTGTTAAGACTACATGATATGATCTTTAATTACAACACCAGATACTCCGACTATTGACGTTCAAAAGCCTGATGAATACAGAATCTGAATTATTTAAATGACGTTGATTATAGCTTGCATAGGTCATGCTTAATGATCAAACCACAATAAGAAATGGGAAAACAAGACTAAGATCTGTCAACCGTAACAAGCGGTCTTCGTCAGAGTCAAAAACACAACTGAAACACTAGATGCAGAAAACATCTGGTGAGGGGTTGAGAAGAGTGGGAGGGAAGAGTGGTATTTTAAAAGGGTGAAAGCGCAGGAAAATATTGCGCTTTCACCCTTCAGTGTCATAAAATTATCGAAAAATTAGCTTAAAGTAGTATAGGTTTTGTAATATAGAACGAAAGAGTCCATTCAGCATAGTTTAATATTATTTAAAGATGACAAGATTCATAAAGAAAAGAAAATTTACATCCGATATTAAATTTTATTGAAGAATGCATCAAATAGATTAACTAAAACCTTTTTGAGACAAATGGATCATACCATGGAAATCATGGAAATTATGTTTGATTTTTTACATGTAAAATTTTTATGATTACATCTCATATTTCGTAATGATATCATTTCAAATTTTTTTATTAGGCCTCTAAACATCAATTTTATTTCAGTCGATTTACTCGGAAAATTTAGAAGTTAATATAAACAATGTTAATAAATATCAGTTTACATAATGAATAGAGTATAGCAGGTGATCCATTAGACCAGGATGCATATTCAGTTTTTACAGCTTTATTGGTCTTTGCAGTAATTGAAATTTTGCAATTTTTTTCATAATTACTGATTTTCTGTTGTTTTTTTTTAAAACAGTTCTTTAAAAGTCATTGCTCTATGATGAGCTGTTTAGCATCAAAAAAATTTCTGAAAACCTGAAATGTACCATAACCCCTCTTTTATTTATGTAATTTCAAAAAGATTTTCCTCAACCCATTTTCCACATAATGCTCTATTTTTAGATATAATTTTATTTTATTCTCTCAAACTGTATGAATTTGTTTCCTCTTCACAAGCTTTCAGATTGTATCATTAGCCAAAACTTTTACATTTTATTGCAAAAAATTTTTTTCGATTTTTTAAAACTTTGATTTTTTCAATTATCTTTCTTGTCAATTTAATGGTAATGCCAAAATTTGAAGACTCTAGAGTTAGTAGTTTAGGGGTAAACAAATGTTATCTCAAAACACAGATTGGCAAAAAAAGTGACTTTCCCATCATGCATAATTGCTCTCAAAGAATAGAGTTCATCTAAATTATTGGGCCTATTTTGTTGCAAAATATTAATTTGATCCATTAAAGATTTTGGACTGTAGAGTGTACATAAACTTTTGGATACACTACCACTACCCATCCACCCACACATACACATACACAAACATCGCCGTAAAAACATCATAAAATGACTTTGGGGACCTCAAAACATATAAATCCGTCAAAATGTCGAAATCGAATTTTTTCGCGATCATACTGCTTTACAAAATAATTACTGTTAAGTAAGTAAAAATATAAAAAAAAATAAACCAATTATTTTTAGAAAATTTTCAATTATTCTAAAATTATTTGATATTACCCTTTAAATTTACATTAAAAAAAAAACACATCGTTAGTAAATGCCTGATGACCTCTGGATTCTAAAACTCATCCAGCTTGAATGAGTGCTGAATTGAGTACATGGCTACATGATACAGCCATAACTGCAAGTCGTGAGTCACAGCAAAACACGAAAAGGTCTTTATCAGAACCATGGACCTCAGACAGGTCACATCTTTTGTATACGACCAGCCAGTGCTAGTTATATCTTTCCTGGTTTGAATTTTCTGCACAACTAACATTATTACTCTTAATGTTATTTATAGAGCTATAATTTCTTCAGAGTTACAACTAATTTCTTTAATCCACAGGGTTACCACAGCAGTATGTAAAGGACGTAATGGTATATTTCTTAATCAAAACAAAACCAGATGTTAGGAGAGAGTTCTTAATAATTACTGACAATCTTGGTCACGGTTTGAGTGTTGAGTTTCACGATGGAACAGGAGATGTAATGGATATAGGACCAGACGATTTCGATATAAAAGATGCACAAAAAATATGTAAACATGATCATAAGGAAAACCTGGAATCTGCAGATTCTATGGTGTGCGACATTCTGACTAAAGGTAAGTTGCAACTATTCCATTGTAACAGTCAATGTTAATTCAAATAAGTTTAAAATTGGTTCTCATTAAAAAAAAAATCAACATTATTTGTTAGCACGACCAATTATTCAAGATCTGAACCAGGGATGTACACATTTTTTTTTAATGACCTGATTACAAATTTAAGTAATAGTAAGTAAATGTATGTTATTATTTATAAATAAGAATAATACTTTTAAACAATTCTAACATTTATGTTTATGTTTGTTTTTAACAATGTTTATTGTTGTCATCCCCCTACAATGAGGGGGATGACACGCCTCTGATAACAGCCTTTAGGGATCACAATTTCAGTTGTAGTACATTAATTACTTAAATAAATTATCTTTCGTTAGATCATAGTAATCAATTTCATACTTCTTGGTTTAATTAAGTTAATTAATTAAGAATCAACTTCTATATATTAGTCCTGATTTATTAGATTTATAGGCCTTTATTATTAGCTTCTTCTGTATCCAAGAAGCAGCTTAGTTGATATCTTTGTTCTTTAAAGGTTTTACTGTTTTGTTTACTAAAATATTTTGAACTGATTCGATCACTTTGCCTTTGTGATGGGTTGAATCTTATGACGGAATTTATTTGCATAAAACTTCCCATGTCACAATAAATTATACTTTTACTATTTTTAATATAATATTACTTTCCCAATATTGTAAGAAATATTTGTAGCAAGATATACCTAATAGGATATTTTATGTTTGTACAATCACCAAAAATAGCTATTTTTTCGAAAAAAGAAAAATTAATTTTCCCGTACTCAAAGGAATGGAATTCTTAAACACAACAGTACATTGTAATAAAAGGTACATATTAATTGATTGCAACAATTTCACTAGACAATCCTATTTTATCCTAAAATATATGGTTGTTTATCATTTTATTTTATAGTTTTAAGAAGTTTATTGTTTTAATAGATCATGTTAACTCTTTAAGATATATTCGGATGTTTGTATTAAACCCTAAACAAGAATTATACTTTGACAGGATTCTGATAAAAAATTTCAAATTGTAAAGAAATCCCACAATTACAGCAGGCTATACAATATTTCATATTATATTTTAAGTTTTTAGATATATATTGTCTTTGCTGAAATTATAATTACTTGACATTTTTTTGATACTTATTGAACGTAGAGTTTGTCATGAAGTTGCATTTTTTGTATAAATAGTCGTTTAGTGTGAACTGCACCACAACGACTCTTTCTGGCTATATTATCTCAACAAAAAAGCATTCACTTCATTCAGTGGTTTATTTTTGGTATAATATTTGAACGTGATAAGTTAAACCGTTTCATTTTACTATTTAGTTGATGATAGCCATTTCTCTCAGTCAGTCTTCATGATTCTTCAGAAACTTCCGCTCGAGAGATGCTATTCTCTAGAAATGCTATTTTGAAAGGTGAATCTAAGTATCTGTATCAGATGGGCATTTACTCAGTGCAGAAGGACAGAACACAAAACAATAAAAATGCAATAAAATACAATCTTTGTTTTTACAACACAAAAGTAGCAGATAATAACATTAAATGCTTCTAATATTAAGTATCTATTTATTCATTCTTCTCATAATACTACAGTCAAACAAATATTTAGTTTTTGTTGAACTGAAGAGTTTTAGGTTAATCTTTTTTTTCCATAAGATTGGTGAGTATAACTGACAATAAAGAAGCCTCATTCGGCTAAGTCTCTAATAAAAGGATGCATGATTTTATATGGATAAAATATCCTACACTGAGAGCCAAACAAAGTTATCCCCCAACGGGCTCAAAAGTGTTTGATTGAGTTATATTTGTATGAAAGCTATAGTTATTTGTAGAATATTTCATAATATATGAATAGATCAAGAGAGAAACTTTTAAAACTGAATATCTTATAAAGAATTTGTTATTTTATATATTACTACCAAACTCTGACGGGTACTTTTTCAAAAATTCGGAGATGATACATGATATTGCAAAAAACATCAAAAAATTCTAGAATAGTAGAAAATATCAATATTTGTACAGTTTAAGTAAATGATTTTGCATATACAACATTAGCTGTCTGTCCTTCAGGTTTATGGAAGAACAAAGAGTTGGAAGCTCTGACTCTTGAGCAAGCAAACTACAGTTGACCATGTGAGAAAAACTTGGTCTCATTCACTTCAATTCCTGCGGTAGATGGAGTTTCTCCTTGCGACTTAGTTACCGTCATTGCAAAACACACACTGACGGGACATTGTAATCGTTTGAATGGAAACAGATAGTGGCTTGGAATCAATAGTATGCGTGGTATACGCACAGACTTCCCAGTACCACACCCAGTCATGATCTCCGTCTCTATGGCGTTTCTGTGCAGAGCACCAACTCAGAGTCGTGTCCTGTTGCACATTTTTGGGGAACTCAAATTTGTTACTGCTACTAAATTGCAGCATGAATGTTGCCCCTACTTTAAGTTCTTACTCATGAGCAGGCAGTCCAGGAGCATTCACGGAGTCAAGAAATTCAGTTGGATAATGGATTGCTTCCTCATCACTAATAACTCTGCTTACTGTCTTATAAGTTCTTTCTTCGGCTTGATATAGTGGGAGAACTTGTTTATTGATTATTCCTGTCTGCTCATTGGTAGGGGTGAGAATTGCTCGTTCGCAAAGTCAGTTATTCTGAATAGATCTTGATGTGCTGGAAACACATTGTCAATTATCTCTTGCCAGTAGCTTAAATGCAAATGAAATTGAACTAACAATACCTACTTGCTATACCTGTACATTTTTAAAATAAATATGCCGTTTGTAGTTAGCCAAATATGGCTTAAAAGTTCATAAGTTCACTTCTACGTTGAATTTTCAATCCATTCAAGGCTTAGATTTTAAGTTATACTACTACTAGTAGTAGATTATACATCTACTGTCAAAGTTTCAGTTTGCTATGCCTCAAGGTCTTACTCAGCTTGCTAAGTTTACTTGTGACAAAATTTTGCAGACAACCGAAAAAAGTTTCAAACCAACAGCGAGACAGAAATTTTTCGAAGGTTGGATTGAGTTTCTCTAATGTATGAAACGTAAAGAGAACTTGAAATGTGTCAGTTCCAAGCAATGTACGGATATTGTTTTGTCTATCTTTCTGTTATTTATATATATATAATAAGTATAACTTATATTATTAGTATTTTTTAATTTGAAAAATTCCTTATTTTAAGAGTTAATATTTTAGTTAATCAATACTTTGTTGTTGAAAGTCTAAAATATGATCAAAATCCTTAGGATATATTTTTATTTTAAATTCTAAATCATTATTCAATATTTTTTCTTTTTTATGCCTTAGGTCTAGTTTATGTGGCAACACCAAAATTGCTTTATACTAAGCAAGGAAACACAAGAAATGTGATAAAATCAGAAAAAATGGTAAAACTGGGAAACAAGGGTTACCAGGAAATCGTGGGTTTGATAAATAATGTAAAGCTAATAGTAAGAAATAAAGGCACAGTGGAGTTCAGGAACAGTTACAATCTGTTTTACTACTACGGGAAGGACGCTGAGACCTACTGCATCAGTACCTTAACTCTTCCTCAGTGGTAAGAATAAGTATCATTTCCAGAAATTCTTTAGACGGATTTGCACCAGGTCTGCTTAATTTTCACTTTCTTTTACTTATAGGGAAGATGTAGGCATACATCACTTGTTATCTATGGTTGTGTATAACTTACAATATATCTAGAAATTGTTAGAACTCTGAGCTAATATTGTTTTCCTATAGTAACATTGTTAATTTAATAGTTATTTAATTAATTCATAAATAATCTTCAATCCAACTAATGAATATAAGTTAATTAGATATGACATTCATATTTTTTATAGTATCAATATATAATGATGTCGTCTGATAGTATTTAAAATTTCATTATTTTAAACAATGTTTTTTGACAAATCCAACATCATTTCTTAAAAACACTTTTTTACCTTCTTTGTGTTTTCCAATATATCAATGGTCATCATAAGAAGTCAAAAGATCTTAGTGTCATGTTAGAGTTGTACAAATACATATCACACACACACACACACACACACACTATATATATATATATATATATATATATATATATATATATATATATTTATGTATATACGTTTAACCATAAATAACAGACACACAACAAAGAAACCAACACACTTACTGTTTCTAATTTTTGGTCAAACCGTCATCAGGAGAGTTGAGATAGGGACACAAAGCGCACTTTCGAAGCGACGGTTGGAGAGCAACAGTATTGTCACACGCATACTCGTTTCAAGTCAAGTATGAAAAAGTAACGAAGAATAAGCGAGGAGCTAACAAATAGAAAGAGAAAATGAAGAAAATTAGTAAATATAAATAATATAAAGTAAAAGATAATAATGAAGAAAAATGAAGAAAATTTTCTTCTTTAACATCTTTTAGTTTTTATTATTTATATTTCCTAATTTTCTTCATTTTCACTTTCTATTTCTCAGCTTATTCTTAGTCAGTTTTTCTTACCCCACTTGAACCGGGCACACTTCGCAAGTGTGCTTGGTGTCCCTGTCTCAACTCTCCTGATGACGGTTCAACCGAAAATTAGAAACAGTAAGTGTGTTCGTTTCTTTGCTATGTGTCTGTGTGTGTCTGTGACTTCGTCTAGTCGGAGGTTTTGTCCGGTTAACATTGTTATTCCTTTAAATAATGTAAATTTAATTTGCTTAGTTAAAAAATTCTTACTTCTGCCTATGAAAAAGGTTTTATATAAAACCGAAACGTTGGCAACGAGAGTTTGATTTTTTATCCTGGAAAATTGACCGAACCCCGATTAGAGAACACACCTATTCTATCAAACGGTCGATATATTATTGAATCGATTATATATATATATATATATATATGAGATTTCACAGGGTA